>OX371224.1:237279508-237776334 GCA_947310385.1 Nephrotoma appendiculata | reverse complement strand
AAACAAGAGGTAGCATATACACATGATGAAATTGAGGAAATTGAAAAAAAATGTGGATTGTAAACGAGTACATCATACATATGATCGAAATAGTCTCTTAACAAATTTACAGCATCATGCATAAGTGTCTAATGATTTTCTTTAAAGATATTTTGTTGTCATATTACTTTATATAGTTTAGATTATAAAATATCTACAGTATATCAAAAAATGGTCCGTACAGTACTCAAATAACAAATAAACAATTAAAAGGTGGAAAATAATTCAACATGATATAAATGATATAATTTCATTTGTTTTTTTATTAAACTAAATGATGATGTATGAACGGAGCCGCCCAAAATTACATCAAATAATTCTCCGTCCACTAGTTCTGCCTCTGTTGGTAAATTAAATGCTAATTTCTGAAAACATCAAACATCAACAACAATTATTATTAAATTGAAAAATGAGGGTAAAAGTTTATCTGAAAATTCAAAAATTGTTGATAGACCGCCATCTTCGATACAATACGTAATCCAAAACTTCCAAAAAACAAAATCCTTAGAGATGACTTCAGGACGTGGCCGCAAAGCTTAACTAAATGGACGTCATAAGGCTAGTGGAGAGGGAGATTAAAATTGTTAGTGCTCCAACGATGGCTACCAACCTATTTCAACGTGAAAATGTCACAGTCAATCCCCAGACGATACGTAACATTTTATACAAGAAGGGGTATCAATAGTGAAGCATGGAGACGGAAATGTAATGGTGTGGGAAGCATTTAGCGTAAAAGGTGTTATAAAATACCCCTAATATGGTTCTCACCTCACCGAGTGGCTCCATACAAATCTAGTCACATTTGCATGATAATTTTAGGTGAGGTGAGAATTGCAATATGGCCCTAAACTACTAATCATAATATGAGAAACTACATGGATCGATTTGGATACTTAACTATTTTAACAAAAAATTTATTAACCAGTGCTGAGAATTGGGACATGGAAAGAGTTCTGTTTCGTTTAAATTTTAGTTTAAACTTTATTTTCGCGAGAGCAGAATAAAACAATACAAAAAATTTTGTGTCTAAATATCAAATAAGGTTTTAAAGTATAGCAATAAAAAATTGGGGGACGAAGTCAGAGATTCATACCTCCTTGTCGGTGCTCTCTGTGTAATGCTAAATCAATCAGGCGGTGTAGTGGAGACGAGCAGAGGAAATCCTGTTTATAGTCATGGAGACTACATGTCAGGGCGGGTTATTGGCGCCTTAAAACCACTACCAAACCAGCGTCTGTTCTCCAGGTTAGGTGCGGCTGAAGCGGGCGTCTGTCTTGTATCAAGCGGCTCGCTATATAAATGTGTTCAAGGTAGGGCTGGTTGCTTAATATTCTCACCAGTACGTGACCCACACACCTAGTAAGCGGGTTGAGCAGCAGGCTAACAACCTTCCCTCATAAAAATGTTAAAGTTATGAACCCTAAATAAAGGCCTCAGATTATAATATCGGATTCATCATACACTCGACCTCGGAAATTGTACACGGACAACGCTTTAAAAATGGGAACATGGAACATGCTTAGCCTCTTAAGATCTAAAGATCTCCAGAACCTTTCGAACCAAGCAAAGAGTTACACATTAATCGTACTTGCACTACAAAAGCTTAGATGGTCTGAGAGTGGGATCCATGAGACCACCAATGGTTACGCTCTTCACTACAGCGGCCATCAGAACGGAGGAGAATTTGAAGTTGGTATCCTAAACCATCGACACATGAAGCATCATATCATCGATTTTAGCCCTATCAACATGCGGATATACACAGTCAGACTTCGCACTAAGAATTTTAACATCACGATCGTTAACGTACATGCACCCACCGAAGATAAATCGGATGACATCAAAGATTTATTCTTTGTCGATCTGGAGGAAGTCATCAATAACATACCGCACCACGACATTAAAATCATCGTGGGCGACTTTAATGCAAAAATCGGTAGGAGTGCAGAAAATACATCACACATCGGTCCTAACAGCCTGCATCTAACTAGTAACAACAACGGCCAACGCGTCACCCACCTGGCATTAACGTACAACTTAGTTGTGTCAAGTACGTTTTTCCCACATAAGAGAATCCACAAAGTAACGTGGAGATCGAATGATGGAAGAACGGAAATCCAAATCGATCATGTCATGATGTCTAAGAGACACTCCACCAGCATATCTGACGTTAGATGGGTGCAAACATGGACAGCACTCATATGCTTGTCATATTTAAGTAAAAGTGCAAACTGTCACCTACGTTCATTAGACAAGCACAAAAAACCGTTCAATGGAATGTTAACGCTCTAAAAGACCAAATATCACTGCAGAGTTACCAATCAGCTGTCACTAACTATTTAGAGCGGCCCAGCAACAACGAAGAAGATCCTCCTAACATCCAGGAACAGTAGCACGCTATACAGGCAGCCATAACCACCGCGACGCATAACACTATCGGCCGAAGACCGCCGAGATCCCGCAATGATTGGTTCGATGATCAATGCCACCTGGTCGACGAAAATAAACGAAAGCTTCGTGAAAAATGGTTGGCTCACAACACTAGAAGCACTCATGCGGAATATGAGGTCATGCATTGAAAACATCAGCCTCCAAGCGGAAGTAGGAAATTCAAGGGACTGTTTCGCTAATACCAGGAATCTCACTAAAGACTTCCACCCAAGAAGTACAGCCATCAAAGACAGGAATGGAGAATTGAGAACAAACGTGGCTGATGTTCTCTCAGTATGGCAAACCTACTTTCAAAATCTGCTAAATCGGAATGACGAAGTGACCCCCATTTGAGCAATAGCTCCTCCAGGTGAAGAGGTCTTTGTCGAATATACCACACCTGAGGAAGTAGACGCAGCTATTAGTAGATTGAAAAACGGCAAGGCACCCGGTCTCGATGGAATCCCCGCAGAATTAATTAAGCTCGGAGGAGCTACCCTTGCAACAAATTTATACGATCTCGTCGATTGTATTTGCGATCAAGAAGAGCTGCCGGAGAATTGGAAGACCGCGCTCATATGTCCGTTGGGTAAAAAAGGCGACCGTGTTAAATGCGAAAACTATCGTGTTATATAGTAGCTCTATTGAACACTGCTTACAAAGTGTTGGCTAATGTTGTACTAGCCAGACTTATCCTTCTCGCGGAAAACATCATTGGCGACTATCAATGTGGTTTTCGTCCCAACCGATCGACCACTGACCAGTGTTTCACTATGAGGATGATCTTAGAAAAATTTTGGGAGTACAACATAACCATACATCAATCGCGATAACCTTTGGGCCACACGCTCATATGCCTAGGAATTCCAGAGAAACTCGTTTCTCTGTGCAAATTAACAACGTCTGGGTCTGTATGTTGAATCGTAATCGAAGGAACTGTGTCAGACTCCTTTAAAATAACATCTGGTGTTCAACAGGGAGATGCACTCGCGCCTGTGCTGTTCAATTTGGCGCTTGAGTACGTAGTGAGGAAAAGCAACATCGAAACTTTGCGCTGTATATTTAATAAATCAGGCCAAATTCTTGGATATGCAGATGATATAGTGCTTCTTGGCCGAAAACCTAGCGATATCAAAGACAGTTTCGTACCGCCCGATCGCTGCGCAAGAAGACTTGGTTTGGAGGTGAACAGTAGCAAAACCAAATTTGTATCAACACCCAGTAGCATCTCCATGGTATATCTAGGAATTGGCGACCATAACTTTGATCGCGTTGAAAACTTTAAATACTTCGGGTCAGTTATAACATCATTGAAAGACATGTAGGCAGAAATAGAAGCCCGAATCGCTGCCGCACAACGAGTTTTCTACGCCCAATCAAAATTATTGCGATCTAGACATCTATCGCAGTCGTGCAAGCTCGTACTTTATAAAGCACTCATAAAACCTGTGCTTGCTTTCGGAAGCGAGAGCTGGATCATGACCACTAACGATTGTAGATTGTTATCTACTTTCGAAAGGAAGGTCATTCGTTCAATCTTTGGCCCAATTAAAGTAGCGAATAATGAATATCGGATTCGCATGAACCACGAGATAAAGCAAACTATTGGAGGTTGCGATATTATCGAATTCATCAAACCCAACCGAGTTAGATGGCTCGGCCACGTTACAAGGTCCCCACAATAACGGATGACCAATAAAGTGTTCCATCAAGAACCAGCCGGTGTGTGTCGCAGAGGAAGACCCCGACTGCGCTGGCGTGACGACATTGAACAAGATCTAGATACACTGGGATGTCGGAACTGTAGGACAAGAGTGATGGACCGAGATGGATGGAGGATCATAGTGCGGGCGGCAAAATCCCTTCATTGGATGTGAAACTAGAGAGAGAGCGAGAGAGAGAAAGAGAGAGAGAGAAAATACTGTAAAGCAAAGCATGAATTCCTTTGTGGTATTGGTAAGTTTTTGTAGATTTATTTCTTCCGAGACTGACTATAGTTCATAGCAAGTCTATAAAAGATCAATTTTATGTTTACATCGAAAAATTGTAATTCTCATTAGTAATGAGAGTAATGAATGTGTAATTCTCTCCCCCTACCAATGGGGTAATCTCAATCTCAAGACGCACATAAATAAATTCGGCTAGTTTAGCCCATAAAAAACTACAGTTTATTTAATTATTATAAATATTTCTTTGATTTAATTGATTATACTTAGAGTTGGCTGAATGATGTCTCTTCTATGATTTTTATTCTAGAATACAACAAATTCTAAGTCTTATTCTTCTACCGAAGTTTCGGTATAATAATTTGCATTGGCGGGTATATTTAATTCCTCTATTAACAGTGGTTACTAATCTACTTTAATAAAGAATGGATTTCATTTCATTCGTAAACATCTTGCTTAGCTAAGTGGATTCTTAGAGCTTCCTCTATCTATATACATCTTTCTCGTTTAACTAGTTGAATATTTAGAGCCCCACACTTTTTAGTATCTTACGAAGCACTAACTGATGACGATGACTAAAATTTGATACCTTTATTCGAGTATTTCAGAATTATGTGCTAGTTTCCGCGTTTTGTAACCATTTTACTACTTCATGTAATCTGTAGTTTACCGAATGTGACTTCTTGCGGTTAAGAATTGCCTTACGTTTTTTTGCCTTCTTAAGACCTAAGCTCTTTTTTTATTTTCTTTATCCTATAGATTAATGTTAAGGTGTATTTGGCACTCTTTCTCTCTCTCTCTCTCTCTAGCTTTCTCATGAAGGGATTTTATCGCCTGAATTATGGTCCTCTATCCGTCTCGATCCATCGCCTCGCTCTCCAGTATCGACATTCTATTATTCGTAGGTCTTGTTCAACGCCATCACGCCAGAGCAGTCGGAGTCTGGTTGTTGTGAAACACTTTATTAATTATACGTTGGTGTGGGGAACTTGTGACGTGACCCACCAAATCGTCTTGTGTAGCGATCAAGCGGTATAAAACTGTCTTTGATTTTACTAGTTCTTAAGCCAAGAAGCACGATATCACCTGCATATATCCAAGAATTTGGGCTGAATTATTAAATATACATCGCGAAGTTTCATTGTTGCTTTTCCTTACCATGTATTCAAGCGCCAAATTAAACAGTATCGATGCGAGTGCATCTCTCTGTCGAACACCAGATGTTATTATATAACAGACCCATAGAGACATTATTAACACTAGAAAGACTGAAACTTAGTATTAACCTATATTGCCTAAAAGCAGTCAAAATGACTGGTTTGAAAAAATATTAAAAATTAATTTATAATATTCTTTTATATTTAAAGTTATATAATACTAGCGGCCCGTGCGGAATTTATGATTTGATTAGAAATAAAAGATCGACGGTCAAAGAGTGAATGACGATAAAATATCAATCATTTGATATAGTTAAATAAAATTTAAAAATTAAATACAAATTCCAGTTAAATAAAAATTAAAAAAAAATAAATAAATAAAAAAAAAAAAATATGCGAAAAAAAGAAATTAATATACCTCTAAACATTGTAAAAAGTAGTATTTTTATGTTGCAAAATTTAAAAATATCAATTTTTCAATCCCATGTATTTTCAATTGCAAGTTTTTGAAGCTTTGATCCGCCACAGCTCAGCCCAGGAAAAACCTATCCGTGTAATTCCAACGGCTATGAACTTTTCTCACCGAACCCTAAAAACATGCCAAATATCAACTTTCTACTTCGACGGTCAGCAGAAGTGACACATAAGCGCATCCCATAGGCTCTCGCGGTTGATACTGGCATAAGACTGTTAGAAGTTTATATATACCTAGTTGAAGTACGGTTTTGGTAGACTGAACATTTTTCCAAAGTCATCCTCATGGTGAAATATTGATCAGTGGTCGATCGATTGAGATGAAAATTACATTGATCGCCATTGTTGTTGTCGGCGACAGGGTTGAGTCTGGCAAGTACAACGTTAGCCAACTGTCTAGCCAGTGTTCAATAGAACTATGATGATAGTTTCCACATTTAAGATGATCGTCGTGCAGCTGGCATATGATCGCGGTCTTCCAATTCCCCTGCAGCTCTCTGGATGGAAATGAGATTCTAAGATGATTTTTGGAGACAGTTCTTGAATATGAGCATCTTGAACAGAACTAAAGTTTAGTTTAGCGCTCCTTCATTTTAAAATTTTTTCGGCTGCTTATTAAAATAATAAAATATTATTTTTAATGACATTCACATGTCATCACATGTATGATTTGTTAAGGCAAATTCTCTACGATTTCCAAAAAAAAAACAATTTTATTGTGCGGTAAAGAATATGACAAACAGCGTAAATATTGATAATCTGATAAAAAATAAAAACTACGATGTTTGTTTTGGTTTACTTTGACATAATATTTTATATATATGTATCGAAAAACAGTACAAAAAAATAAAGATTTTTTAAAAATGATTTTTTTATGAAAATTATATTAACGTAAACAAAAGTGCCATTATTGTATTGTTTATATTCTTTTAATATTTTTTTAATTATTAGTGGGCAATAATACTCAATATTGTCGATAAAAAATTATTTTGTGAGAAATAAAAACCATTGAATTAAAAAATATGTTTGGTTTTTTTACATATTTTGTATTTTTATTGTTACAACAACCAACAACCGCCAGTTATGTTACAGATAAAAACCGCCAGACAAGTTGCCAGTAACAAATTAAAGACTTTTTACTAATAACAATTACAAGTCATGTTATCAGTAACAATTACATTACTTGTTACTAATACTGGGTTTACACCAGAGCTACTTTAATAGTATAATACTTTTTTGCTAATAAAGTATAATACCCGGCCAGTTTACACCACAAGCGGTGTAAACCCATACTATAATACTATATTACTTTTTTGTTGACAAATATAATTTTTTATGTGTAATATCACAAATGGAAATGTATATCCAAACAAAAAAGTCCATCATGGTTTCTTCACCCATCCACAGAGAACATATTTGCATGTTACTGATGTCGTATTTTTTGGTTACTGGTGGTAAGTACATGCCGCTCCGTTTAAAAGTATAGACCATGCCATTATGTTCGATTCTAATCCATAGGAATTATTTACGATGTAAATGTTGAGCTCTTAAGTGGTGAATCAACTGCAGGCGAGGAAGACGGTCAATACATTATGGAAGGTTTGGTAAGTAGTTTTCTGTTTACGTCGACTGACTGGACAATTTGAGACGGAATTTTCTCGTTTCGAAAATTACCGTGTCCGAGTTGTACTGTTCATATTACATGTGATTTTAACGAACTGTATATGTTAGGAGGGGTACGTAATGTCCAGGAATCATTATGTAATTTAATTGATCTCTTAAGTTTTAAACAATTCTCAATAAATTTTGTTTTGTTATATTTTAGTATTGCTTGTCGCACTAGAAGAAATGTGAGAAATCTAACCGACATAATAATTCGAAACATGAAAAATAAATTAAAATTCAATGTAAACGTAATGTCCAGAAACACCATTATGTAATTTCCAGAAAATCAAGTTTCGTGTTTAAAAAAAATCATTACGATCGATATTTATGGCAACGCAGGGGATTTGAAAAATTCTGATCCAAATTACATAAGTGATGACTGATGAGATTAACCTCAACGATTCTTACGTGATAAGGAACACCATTATGTAATTTCATGAATAAATGATAATTAAAACACTTTTTTAACTTCCATTATTTTCTTTGACAACCAAAAATGTAAACTTTTTGACAGTTTGATTTTACTTCGAATTTTTTTCGAAGTTCGAAAAAACGACAAAAGCGACACCGTGATGAAAATTTTATTACTGCGATACGATAAGAGAAAAACGATTGTAGATTATTATCTACCTTCGAAAGGAAGGTTGTCCGTTCAATCTTTGGTCCAATTAAAGTTGCGAACAACGAATATCGGATTCGTATGAATCACGAAATAAAGTAACTCTTCGGAGGCAGTGATATTATCGGATTCATCAAATCCAATCGAGTGAGATGGCTCGGCCACGTTACAAGGTCTCCACAACAACGGATGATAAATAAAGTGTTCCACCAACAACCAGCCGGAGTACGTCGTAGAGGAAGACCCCGACTACGCTGACGCGACGACATCGAACAAGATCTACGAACATTAGGATGTCGAAACTGGAGGACGAGAGCGGTGGATCGAGATGGATGGAGGGCCTTAGTGCAGGCGACGAAATCCCTTCATTGGATGTGAAAGCCAGACAGAGAGAGAGAGAGATAAAAGAAAAAAGAACACGAACGTCCTATATATAAGTTATTTAATATGCTAGCACTACCACAAAAATTATATGTGGTCTTTCTTTGAGAAATTTACAACAACAAATTGGGATAGTTTTAAACCAACTTTTCTGTTGGTTTAGAATAATTCTATTCTAGGCCAGAAATTAGTTACGATTTTTAATAATATTCAATAATGTTCTAGCGCATTACTATTTAATTGAATATATTTAGTTGCATTTTTACGTTGTTTTGAAATTAAAAATGTAATTGTCACCAACTAATAAAAATAAATTAAAAAATATCTTTGGTTGTTTCTTTAAGCACAATATTAATTCCTATGTAGAATGGGAATTGCTTGTACCAAAGAAAGACCACAATTAACGGCTTTTCTACTTTTACTCGGGGCATATATTATAAAATATATATACGCTACTAAGCGGACCAAAAAAAATTTGACTCTACCCTTATTGAATGTAAAGAAGTTCAGTGCACAATTTTTTTCATCACTATATTCTACCCTTTTCCATACAAATCAAGGATAAAAAAACGGTCGAATTTTTTCCATAGAAAAATCGGGTTATGTCTCTTCTGTTTGTATTCTATATTCTGTGCCCGGGGTCTTCACTATGCAAAATCGCTAAAACTTTCTCTCGTGATATTTTATGTATGTGTATGTTTTTCTCAATGTATTGATAAATAGTTATCACACAAATATCATAGCTCATTTTAGTCTCATAATAGTTTCTTCAAATGTCAAAAGATCCGTAAATATTGTCAACAAATTTATAGAATTGTATGTTAAAACTATTGTACTGTATTGACATTTCGTAAACATTTCATGACAATTTTTTCGTGAAATAGCCTCCTTATAATTTGCTGAGAATTTCAAAATTTGTATAACATACTTACACATACATTTATAAATTTAGTCTCATGATAGAAAATCTCAGCGATTTTGCATAGTGAAGACCCCAGGTTAACTAGTTTTCTACTTTTTGTTACAGATATATTGTGAGTAGATGGCCTCTAAGTTTTAAATGACTAACAAGTTACACCCCTATTCCCATTACTTCAAGTTATGTGACTACTCATCTTCTTGGCTACTAGAACATTAAAGGACTAGACACACCAAGCGTCAACGGCGAGTGGCGATTTTAAATATGCATTAATTTACTTATGTATTATATATAGTCACGTTGCATGAAGTGATACGTCTAAGGGAATTGAGTATTTAAACATTGTGAATGCTATTAAAAATAATATTTTGTCTATAAAAAGCCGAAAAAATCTTAAATTAATCAATACATACGAATTTCAAACTTCTTAAACTCCTTTATGTTTTTCTGCTCCCCCTACGCACTCCTTTAATTTAAATTAACCGCGTAGAAACCGCGCGCCAATTTTCTGGAAATAATATTTAATATTGTCGAGGTAAAAAGAAAACATACAAGTGTATTTAGGAATTCTCTTATAATAGTTACTGTCATTTACTTAAAAGCCTGGAAATTTGTATATGAGCCATTTACCATTTTCGTTTTTCCACAAAGATAATTAATGTTTACCATTTTTGTTCATAAAAAAAGGGAGAAGTGCAATCCAAAATATAAATATAATTTTAGGGATCCGCTCGAAATGCTATATTTTAAAACGCGATATTTCGAAACGAGATATGACAAACCGAGATATGGTACAAAACGCAATATTTCAAAATGCGATATGGTTCAAAACGCGATATGGTACTAAACGCAATATAGTACAAAACGCGATATGGTACAAAACACAATATTTCAAAATGCGATATGGTACAAAACGCGATATATCAAAACGCGATGTTTCGAAACTCGATATCGTACAAAACGCGTTACAGTTTTAAAATATCGGGTTTTGTACCATATCGCGTTTTGTACTTATCGTGTTTTGAAATATCGCGTGTTGAATTATCGCGTTTCAAATGGGACCCCTAATTTTATTCCTTTTGCTGCCCGGTAACACAATTGTTTGGGTATGGCAAAAGTTCCATGTCAAAAATTTATTTTTGTATGTTTTTTGAACCAACTTACACATTTGTGCGGACAAGTGGTGCAGTGGTTAAAGCTTCGGCACTTGGACCGGGAGGTACTGGGTTCGAATCCCTCCAGAGGCTAGATGCAAATCTAATTTTCATAATCGATTACAATCGGTGATGTTAATAAATACAACTAAGACCCTCTGATGGAGTGCAGAATTCAGCGCCGACCCACCGTCCATGTCAATGTACAGGTTGACATGGAGCTTGCATTGTGCAGATTACCACCTGCAATTTCAATGGGTAATGGGGTTGATGGTAATGGGGATGATGTGGCGTGAATGCGTGGTATCACAATGGACCAAAAATAGCAAAGTGTCAACCACTGAAACCTACACATTTGTGTATTCCTTTTAAACTTATTTTCGTCCGAAAAAAACACTATAACTATACACAAATTGTGTTGGTTGTACTTCAAATCAAGCGAAATTTTTTTATCAAAAACGCCATTACATACTATGGTTTTTTACTCACACATTTGTATGGTTAAACTGAGTCAATGGGCGCTTTCGGGTCCGCCAACTGTTGGCATCATGATTAGTGAAATCATCGCCAAGTTGATTGAAAAACTTCATAGAGTTCATTTTTATAACGTTGGCCGTGATTTTACTCAACATGTTGCCAACTGTTGAGTGACCTGAAAGCGCCCAATGATGGACTTAAAATGAGCCATTTTTTTTTGGTTGAAAAAGGGATATGTAACATTATGTACGTTAATTTTATTTTTATTATTGTTTCAACCACAATGCTTTTAAGTCTTAAAAATAATAGAATATAAAAATATCACTCGCTAAAAATTTTACGTTAACGTTCAGTTAACGTTACCTAAAATTGTCTTAATTTTAATTCTTCTTTAATATTTTGTATGTATCTTTAACTGCTATATAGCTTAAGGCTGCAGCAGCTGTTGTAAATCCTGTTAGGTACCAAAGTCCATGTAGTACGGGATGATCTGGAAATAAGTTTTAATTTAATTTATAAATTAATTTCGGTTGGCATTTAGCTATATTATATTACCCATATAATTCCAAATGGGAGCGCCTAAACTGGTCGCTACAGTCACCAACTGGACTACAGTATTCACTTTACTTATGAACGTAGGTGCCAATTGGGCTGTGGCATGTGTAACATCGAAATATCGCGACAACGTTTTCTAAACCCAACAATTAAAAAATGCATTTAAACTATAAAATATGTTTTTGAAGCGAGCTATCTCACCGGTGGTGGAAGACTAATGTACCGAATAACAAAACCAGCTAAAATTAGAAAAATATCTCGAAATATTACCATGACAGTCAACCAAATTGGTAAAAGATTTGTATAGCTTAAGCATATGTAAAGTGATCCAACTAGTAATTTATCAGCCATTGGGTCTAAAAATGAACCCATTTTACTCGCTTGACTAGGCCATGTCCGGGCTATATATCCGTCGAGCTGGGAAATAGATAAATTTATAGAAGTGAACGAATATTAATAAACAGTAATAATCTTACCAAATCACTGATTCCAGCTGCTATTAGAAGTCCCATAGCTAAGGTAAAATCTTCTTGTATGATAACATAGCCTAAATAAGGAGCTAAAACTGCTCGACCGACACATAGTAAATTTGGTATGGTCATGACATTTTCACGTTCTATAACCTCTTCCATTTTCACCTTCACTTTATTTTTGGTCATTTGAATATCCTTCACCAAATCATCTTTTTTCTCGAGTAGTTGTTCCTTTTTCTTCTCGAGCACATTTTTTATAATTTCTCTCCCTTTAATATGAACCTCATAATTCTGACCAGTTGATTTGCCGCTACCGATTCTATTATTTGAATTGTTATTATTAAAGGATGATGTTGTGTAATAATTAAAATTAGATACATTTTGGGTGTTATATCTAAAATAATAATTGTTATTAAGATGAACGTGATTAATGCATCCGAAATACAATGAACAATTTGGACGAATTGAATAGCTTTGCTGTAACCTCCATAGGTTAACTGATGATTCTATCTTTGGCATAATTATGTTATTGTAACGGCCGATATACTTTATAAATTTAAGTTTATTCATGTTAATTTTATTTATTATTTTAATCAATGAAAATTTTAACTTTGACCTTTCCTAATTATGCGATTTATGGAAGCGCACTTCCCGTCCTCATTAAATAAGGTCTTAAATTTTTACAACTGCAAGAAATAAGACGACACTTTACACACTGTGCATTGTTATGTAGCACACATCAAATGTTTTGCATTGAAGTAGCAAAAAATATATTTACATTTATCTTTAAATTATTTTTATTAAATTTTCGGATTCTCAATAAAAATATTTTTCAGGTCACATCGTTTAAACGTCAAAATATGATTTCGATTCCTGGCGTTTAATGTCGCGGTAACAGTGGAGAAGAAAATTTCAATTGACATGCTCAAGTCCCTCTAAACATTGCGATTCAAAAACGATGAGTAAATGACGAATCTTCTCTATCCATTTTACGGCCGGCAACAAGGACTAGACACACCAAGCGTTGGCGGCGTGCGGCGAATTTAAATCTGCATTAATTTATTTATGTATTGTATAGAATCGATAGTATAAACATTTATATACCAATTATTTATAAAAAGCATTACAAATGTGGGATTTTTAATAGAAAAATTGTAATTTTAAGAAATTTTATCGAATGAAGTTACATCTGCCGCCGCGAAATTATGTCCCACACCAAGCGGCCAAAACATTTAGTCCATCGCCGCCGAACGGCGAACATAACCTAAAAACAATCATACTTCAATTGTGGTCCATACATTTTTCATTCGTCATTCACATATGCACTCATATTATTTACCAATATTAAAGATTAATAAAACAAAAGTCTAAAATTCTCAAAACTATCCAAAACAAGAAAGACGCCGCGCCGCTCTTGGTGTGAATGGTTATGCGCGTCGAGTTATATGGAACATTTGGAATTTGACGCGCCGCGCTTGGTGTGTCTTATCCTTAACTCTTTTCTGGGTATGGATTATGTTGCCTTTTCAAATTCAATTCAAGTTGAATTTTGTATACGTATACAGTAGGGTGACCAGACATACCCCTTTCTGGGGTAGTATACCCCATTATAAATAATAAATTGTAGATATACCCCAAATTAAAATGAATAAAATGGGGTATGAAAATACCCCAAATTCGTAAAAACTACAAACGGAATTAAAAAATTTATTATTTTAGACTATTGAACATCTTTACTACATAATATATAAACAAGCATAATGTACATACTCGTATAAAAATAAAATACACTGTAGGCATATCATTGCTGCTAAATAAATGGTCACGACAAAACTAACACAGTATAAAAATAACGTATCACGGCCAGTATGTACCGGTAGTGGTATAATGGTGAAATTCACTTATAGCGACCTCGGACAGAACGACCATGCGGCCCGGCGACGAAATCTCAAAGGCCCGATTGATTGCACTATACCCACAGCATATATATTCTGTGCTATAACTCCAATGTAAAGCGGTCCCACTCCTAAGTGAAAACACTTTACACCGGAGGTATATAGTATGTATAGTCAATCGGGCCTTTGAGATCACGTCGCCAAGCCACATGGTCGCTCCATCCGAGGCCGCCATAAGTGAATTTCACTGTATTTCTTACTATTGGTACATATAAATTAATGAATCTGATCTAACTTTATACTCTTTATAATCGTTTTTATATTGTTTGTTTAGTAGAATTATGGAAATGATAGAAGACGAACAAATATGTACATAAAGAATTATTTTTTATTTTTGAATGAAATTACTTTTTCATGTATTTACTAGGAATTAGATTAAACTATATAGGAATAGCGACACAACATTTTATTAATTTAAATAATATTGTGAAATTTTATAAATTCACAAATTATGTACCTAACATTATTTTGTGTTCTTAAATAACGTCAAAAACACAACAAAAAAAACTCATTCTCCTTGGTCAGAATCTACTTAAATATAAGTCCTGCTTACTCTCTCATTGACAGACACCTATTTAAAGAAAACTAACAAAGAGTGTGTTGGTTACACTAACAATGCAACGTAAATTCGAATTTTTTTTTTTGCTCATTTTTTTTGTTTCTGCACCAACACATTTATACTTAGTTATTTTTAAAAAAATTACTATGGAAAAAAAAATTCCAATACATCTTTACTTAGTTATTGTTTATTTTATATGTGTGGAGTTAGCAGGACTTATATTTAAGTAGATTCTGCCTTGGTCGATCCAATGCCTTCTAAACTACTGGCCGCTTACACCAACTGATGACGACACGCTAAGTCGACGGTTCAACTAGATGGCTGATAAATTTTAAAAAGGAAAATTACATCACAAAATATATTTAGTTGCAATTATTACATCGAAGTAGAAGGTTATTCATTTTTTATTTCCATTTTCCAGTTTTTTCTAGTTTTTGGCTCCGCCTCGTTCTCATAAAACCAAAATAAATTTCGTCCGTCATACAAAATTACAAAACAATAAAAATATTATTTCTCTCTCCGGAGTCTCCAGTTGTTTTGTAATTTTGTTAATTTGTTTAGATTCGAACAAACTGTTGAAGCCGAAGGATATTCGGTTTTTAATTTTTCTAGTAATGCATGTACATTTTTATTTTAGATTTTGGCATTTCTTTGTCATTTTTATCCAACATAAGTCGATTTGTAATATCATCTAATTCAAAATTGTTGTAATTGGTACGTAGATTCAATAAAAATAGGAAAAGAAGTACGGATATCATGTAAAATACAGAAAAAATGCATCGTACCGTACAACTTCGACTAATTATGTGACACTAAATGAAAATAACAATAAAATACAAAAATGAAATGACAAAATGGAAACAAAACGATCACATAATATTCTCTGCTCTCACGGTTTTATTTATATTTTTGTAGTGGAATACACTAGAACTTTGTATTACGTTATCTAAATAGGCGCATTTCTTTAAATTCTCATTAACTTCTTGAATGTGAATCGAAAAAATTCAATTTATGAATTAAGAAAATCAATTACACTAAAATTGTTCATAATTTATTAATTTATTGTATAATAATTCAGATTTTTATTTGTTAAGTTTGTGAAATTTATTGCCGTCGTAAAAAGGAGGCAAAGTGTATTATTTTTACTAAATTATGCTGACATCTGGTTGTCGACTTACGTTGTCGTCATCAGCAAAATATGAATGTTGTCACAAGCCAGTACTATAGAAGGCACTGGTCGATCGCATCGATGTTATTTTTTGTTATTTGTTGTTAGTAGAAATATGGAAATGATAGAACGAAGGCGAACAAATGCATAAAAAAAATTATTTTTACTTTTGAATGCATGAAAATAATTTTTTAATGATAATGAATTTACTTTTAGATTTATTTACTAGGAATTGTATGAAACACTTTATTAATTTAAATGGTATGGAGAAATTTAATAAATTCATAAATTATGTACCTAACATATTAGTAGTGTTGCTTTCGCTAATCCGCTTAGCTTAGCTAAGAAATATGAAAGCAACAACTTTTGGCTTTAATTTTTTAATGCGTTTTAATGTTTCTGTGTTGATTCATTTTCTTAATATTTATTTTATTTTTTTTTATTTTATGAAATAGAACAAATTAAATTCGGTATTTTGCTATCAAATAACAAATGCTAAATTATTCTACAAGATAAATTTTTCGAGAAAAATAGAAAAAATAAACACCATAACCATAAAATGATTTTATTTCCCCTAATCCTAAAATTTTTTTTCTTAACATTCTAAGACAATCGGCTTGAATACAATGCAATTGTTGTTGTAATTTTTTGAAAGCAACACAGCTTATATTTTGTGTTCTTAAATGACGTCAAAAACACAAAACAAAAAAAAAACACGTATACTAATATGCACACCACTACAATGACGTTTCTGTAAAATTCAAGTTGAATTGTAAAAAGACAACAGAATCCATGTGCTGGTCATACATTTTTTCTTTTTTTTTTCCTTTGCCGACCAAGAAAATAAAAAATTTGGCTCAAAGGAAGTACAAACCACACAAATGTGTGAGTAATAAAACATAGTATGTAATTGTGTTTCTCATAAACATTTTTAGTAGTAGTGTTGTTGGTTCGAAACACAACCAAAAATTTTTTTTTTGACATGCTTCATTTGCCTTACCCACACAATTGTGTGGGCAGGCCGGTAAAGGGATACTATGCACAAGTGTGTGTGTAATAAATAACAGGTTGTAATGTCTTCCGGATTTTAACGGATTTTAGTTAAATCGGAATTCTTTTTAAAAAAGCATTATAAATTAATAACATATTATAAATTATATCCCTTTTTCGACCTAAGGAAATTTGTTTAACACGTTCGTGGACAAGTCGGCATATGCCGTCTCTATGTATAGGGACAAGACGGGATATACCGTCCAAATTTTTCCACTTGGTTTCCACTTGACGGCATTTCACGTCATTGTCCTGGTCCATCAAAAAAAATTATTGCAGGGACAAGACGGCATTTGGCGTCGTGCCACTTTTTGGCCGTAAATGGTTTAATGTTATAAGGCCTTTCATATTTTGTTTTATGGATGTTAAAAGCTTATGCATTTACAAAAAACGTTAGTGTGTTTTTTTGAGCCGTTCAATTTTGGCTACTGTCCGCGAACGTGTTAACTTCAATTTAAGTCCAACCCAATGCCAGGTTGTCATGTCTTATTGTCTTCCGGATTTTTACGGATCTTAGTTAAATCGGAATTATTTTCGAAAAAAAAACATTATAATTTGATAACATATAAATTATATAACATATTAGGTATTTGTTTTCGATAACATATTAATTATTTTATTATTATTATAGTTATAGTGTTATTTTTCGGACGAAAACGATTTTTCGTCCGAGGGGGGGTAGCACACAGTTTTCGTTCCGTTCCGATTCGTTTCGTTTTCAATAAGTTTTTATAAATTCGCACGCACATAGCTTTCGTTTCGTTTTTAGTTGTTTTTGTGTTGTTAGATAAATCGATTTTTTTTATTTCTCATAATATTGTTTCAATTCAATCAATTATTTATAATATCATATCAATTCATTTAATAATGATTGAAGATATACACATTGACAAAAAAAAACGATAACGATAAACGCCAAAATAAATAATTTGAGGTTATTGTTTAAGATTTTATTGAAATTGATCAACTGTGTCGGTTTGGTTCCGCCTTATGCTGAATTCACGGAACGGGATTATTTTTTATCCAACTTTTTAGCCAATCAAATCTTTATATTCAACTAAGTCCCGCTCATTTTGATCTCGGTTTAGTTGAAATACCCAAGTATAACAAGATTCGACTTTTTTGTCATATTTTGAAGTAAAAACTTATATTTAGTTTCGACTTTGACATAGTTTTGCTTTCGACTTAGAATAAGATCCTGTATGAAAAGTGTCGCGATTATTCGAAACTGGACGAAACTCAATAAATAGAATTGTATACATGTATGTGTGAACAATAACAACAAAAAACAATATGGCGGGAACGATTTTGTGCAATGGCATATGCATTACAGGAAAAAGATGGCGTCCAAATGTAAAGCAAAACAAAAAATTTAGGTTTAGAACAATGAATATTTTATTGTATAAAAAAAAAATATATACATATATACACATCTAAATTATATTATAATTAATTTTTTAATTATTTTTTATTATTAAACAATGATTTGATGATATTATTCCTTGATTGTAATATTAAAAGTTTAAATATTTTCCATATAGCTCAATATATTAAGTTTATTATTTCGCATTTGTTTTCAACTTAATAATTTAAAACTGAACTAGAAATTAATTAATTTATACAAAAAAATTTTGAATAGATATAAAAATATATTTTGGTGTAATTTTATTTAAATTAACGCACATCTTTTAATTTTTTTTAAGAAAATCACTTTTATAAAATTACCAAACTTATGTCGTGAAAATGTAAAATAAATAAGATACGTAGCTCTATTTTGTTTCGTTTTGTTATACTTGGGACAGTATACATATACGCACCAATACTAAAGTATTGATTCTTCGACTTTTTTCTAATATATCGAAGGCAAATACGATAGCTCAATTTTTAGTTTCGTCTTGTTATACTTGGGTACCCAAGTATAACAAGACGAATCTCAAAATTGAGCTATCGTATTTGCCTTCGAAATATTAGAAAAAAGTCGAAGAATCAATACTTTAGTATTGGTGCGTATATGTATCCCTTTCGAGTTCAAAAAACAAATTTTTTTTGGTTCAATTTAAGTTCGCCATACACAAATGTGTATGTAATTTATGACAGGTTGTAATGTCTTCCGTATTTTAACGGATCTTAGTTAAATCGGAATTCTTTTTGAAAAAAGGATAATAATTTGTAAACAAATTAATTATATAACATATAATTTATTTGTTCTTGATAACATATTAATTATTTTATCATTATTATAGTTACTGTTATTTTTCGGACGAAAACAAAATTAAGTGGTTTACACAAATGTGTACACTGGTCTTCAATTACTACCTAATTCTATGGTTGACATCTGCGTTTGTTGTAATCGAAATTTACATACACAATTGTGTATGCGGGTCAGGAAAGGGGTATACTGTCCCAAGTATAACAAGATGAAACAAAATACTACGCACAAGCTACGTATCGTATTTATTTTACATGTTCACGACATGAGTTTGGTAATTTTATAAAAGTGATTTTCTTAAAAAAATTTAAAGATGTGCGTTAATTTAAATAAAACTACACCAAAATATATTTTTATATCTATTCAAAATTTTTTTGTATAAATTAATTAATTTCTAGTTCAGTTTTAAATTATTAAGTTGAAAACAAATGCGAAATAATAACCCAAGTATAACAAGATTCGACTTTTTTGTCATATTTCGAAGTAAAAACTTATATTTAGTTTCGACTTTGACATAGTTTTGCTTTCGACTTAGAATAAGATCCTGTATGAAAAGTGTCGCGATTATTCGAAACTGGACGAAACTCAATAAATAGAATTGTATACATGTATGTGTGAACAATACAACAAAAAACAATATGGCGGGAACGAATTTTTATATCTATTCAAATTTTTTGTATAAATTAATTAATTAATAGTTCAGTTTTAAATTATTAAGTGGAAAACAAATGCGAAATAATAAACTTGATATGAGCTATATGGAAAATATTTAAACTTTTAATATTACAATCAAGGAATAATATCACATTGTTTAATAATTAATAATAATAATAATAATAATAATTATAAAATTAATTATAATATAATTTAGATGTGTATACATATATGTATATATTTTTTTATACAATAAAATATTCATTGTTCTAAACCTAAATTTTTTGTTTTGCTTTACATTTGGACGCCATCTTTTCATATGTATTTTCAATTATTCCCTTTTACATATGTCGTTACATATGTCGTATTGAGTTTCGTCCAGTTTCGAATAATCGCGACACTTTTCATACAGGATCTTATTCTAAGTCGAAAGCAAAACTATGTCAAAGTCGAAACTAAATATAAGTTTTTACTTCGAAAAATGACGAAAAAGTCGAATTTTGTTATACTTCCCAAGTATTTTTACTTTCGACTTTTTCGCTTTTTATCGAACATTAGTTCGAAACTAAGATTCGAATATTTCTAGGATTTAGTTTCGAGTTATTCTAAGAAGTCGTATGAAACTTGTCGCGAAAATTCGAAACTCGGCGAAACTCAATACAATAAAATTGTGTGCACGTATGTGTTAAAATAAAATTGGCGGGAACCCTTTTATGCATGTATGTGAAATGTCAAAATAGATTTGGGAGGTTTCCAAATATTTTATTAACAAAACTAAATTTAATTTTATTTATATAAAAAGTAATTTATTAAATGTATGAATAAACTGAAATAGTACAAACAAACTTAACAAATAAAACTCTTAAAGCTAGGTAAAATTATGCTTAAATAATTGCACCTGGATATACGCGTACCAACTCCAATAAAAATTGCACCTGGACCTGTTGGAAATTCAAATTAACTAAAATAGAATAGCAAATTAATAAAAATAATTAAAATTTTGTAGAATTAAATTACGTAATTTGTCTGTCATATACATACCATATACCTTTTCCAATATGAATATTTAATATCCTTTCTAACTTGCGATTTGATGATGCCACACGAAAAAATTGATTGTTTACAAATAGATTTATTATTTACGAATTTAGTAAATAATATAATCGTTCATTATATGTTTCAAATACGTTATAATTTTTTATTCATTTGATTATGAATACAAATTATAACACGATATTTATTTTTACCTCTAGCACAATGTTCTTATACACATCACTGCTAAATAACAAAAATGCAGTATGCGTCATACAAAAATAATTTTTCTTTCAACTTTTTCGTCATAATTCGAAGGAAAATACGATAGCTCAATTTTAGGTTTCGTCTTGTTATACTTGGGTTGGGTATTTCCATCTTATGAGCAAATAATCTAAGTCGTACCAACATAGTAACAAAAATAACCGGAAGTATGAGCAACATTTTTGCTCAAATATTTGTTGTTGTTTTTTATTTATGACGTTTTTGGAAAGAATTTCGCCTTAAATAATTTAATTTTAAGTTAATATATAAAATAAATGGAATAAATATGCGAGATGCATTTATGTAAAACAATTAGGATGAGAACCAACAATTTTATTTTGCTGCAACTGTTGGTCTATAAATTATTTGATAATTTATAAATTGTGACATGTGTATAAAACTGAATATTGTGTATTTGTAATCCCCAGACTTACGTTTATTCGATTAAATTAAAATAAAGCCCCAACTAATCGTAAACAAAGCAGAAATTTTGAACAAAAAATACAAAACAACAGAAAACATATCGCACATCCTTTTAAAAACTGTCCACAAAAAAACAGTTTTGAGATAAATGCATTTTAATTTTTTTTTTGATTGATAACGCTACTGTGATGCTGAGATTATTCATTATTAGCTTTATAAAATAAATAATCACAGTAGCGTTAGCAACTTAAAATGCATTTATCTCAAAACTGTTTTTTTGTGTTATGACATTTTTTTAGAGGTGTGCGATATGACGTACATGACAACCGTAGACAAATTTTTTGAGCAAAAGTTGGTAGAAAACAGCCAGCTTATTTTTTATCTCGTTCCGTGAATCCAACTTTAAACTTAACATTGTGAGCTGTTTTCGGTTTTCCATACATTTTGACATATTCTACTTAAAGGTTGGAACGGAACGGAAACTATGTGCCTCGACCTTTAAGTGGTATGCATAAATATGTATGTTAGTTCAAAATATAGTACATACAAAAATAAATTTTTGACATGATTCTCTGTTGTCACCCACACAATTGTGATGACTGGCTGGAAACAGGATACACAATGGGCGCTTTCAGGGCCCCTGAAAGTAAACTTGATTTTTTTTCTCAAGTTTTTTTTCATACTTTTTGTAAGGAAAAAGTTAAAGGAATTCTATTGGGGATACGCTGTTAAACTGTCATTGTAACAACGGCCACGTGCCGGCGACCACACATTTGTGCATTCCTCTTAAATCGTTTTCGTCCGAAAAAGAACACTATAACCAAATATTATATAGTATCAATATACGACACTGCCTTGTAAAATCGTGTTCCAAAATATTTTTCTATAAGCTAAGAGTGAAGTTAGGTGTTTTAGTATAAGTTCGAAAAAAATTCGAAAATCAACACAGCTAGGGCAAAAAACTGTGTGTAGGTAAAAAAAAAAAGTAAATAAGTACTGTCATTGTCATGTCAAAAACGTTCTCAATTAAATTTTAGTGGGCTCATAGTCTGTGAAAATGCTAGAAAGATGCTAGAATACATAAATAATAAATGGTGATACAGACGAATGCAATGTGAGTATATCGTCAATTTTACTGATACATTTATTAAGTATTAATTATTGTTCTTAATATTCTATTTCAGTCGGAAAGTTTTAAAAGTTAGCGAACTCAATCATCTACGTCCTACGACATCAAAATTCTCTATGAAAAATCGATGTTTAATGTTTCCGAAGGAGAGGATCCTGAAACGCCGCTTAATATAGATGATAAGCTTAAGCTACTCACAGGTGATAGCTTGTTGAAGTCCGTCCAGGATCAATTAGAGAAAAATCTTGAAAAGTTAGCCAAAGAAAAGGATGCTTATTCTCCCGTTAAATTGTTCAGCTGTAGCGCTGACACTTGCATCTAATGATATTCTGTCCTGTTCAGTTAATATGGAAAGTACCCAATCAACTGGCCGCTCGAATTATATAAAAATCCTAGAACAATACGTAAATATTTTTGAACAAATTCCGTTACGTTTATTAAGAAAGTTGAAACGTTTTCAAGTTGAGACATTCCAAAAATTAAAAAATGCTCGTTTAGACCTGAAATCCAAACTGCAGATTAGCGAAAAAGAAATATTAAAACGAAAGGAACCTTGAGTAAAGATGTACAAAAGTCAACCACCGAACTTTTAAATTTGGATTACTCAGCTGAAATGGCATCAATATAAGATGAACAGGAATGTGCTAATAAAAGTTGATACCGATAACTGCCAGTTGAATATTTGTAACTAAATTAAATGTGCGGATGAGATACATCTGTAAACCATCCCTTTAGCTGGTAACAACTCTACGATTGCAAAATAATCAATAAAAAACCAATAGCCAGTACGTTGTCGTTAAACGCAGTGGATTTGAAAGATTTTGATCCAAATTACATAAGTGATGAGATTAACCTCGACGATTCTTACATGATAAGGAACACCATTATGTAATTTCATGAATAAATGATAATTAAAACACTTTTTTAACCAACATTATTTTATTTATTACTCGAATTAACCACTCTTATTGCATCAGAATGTTAAGCCAAATTAAGATAAATCTTTGCAGCTTTCCATTATGTAATTACATGTTTCGATCAACAAAACATGTTAGTAATGTGGTATTCATCATATGCATAACGTTTCTAACGACACTTTGATAACCAAAAATCGTAACTTTTTGACAATTTGATTTTACTTCGAATATTTTTTCGAAGTTCGAAAAAACGACAAAAGCGACAACGTGACAAAAAATCTAATTACGGCGATAAGCTAAGAGAAAAAAAGAACACGAACGTCGTATATATAAGTTATTTAATATATGCTATAACTATAATAATAATAAAATAATTAATATGTTATCAAAAACAAATAATAAATATGTTATCTAATTTATATGTTATAAAATTATTATACCGTGGACAGACACAAAAATTATCGCGATTTCTTCCAATCGCGATTGCATGTTAAACAAATAAAATCGCGATTTTATAATTATAGTGATAGACACAAACCCGACTAACTGTTTGCAGAGCTCATATTCATATTTAATTATTGAAATAGAACAATTTTATTTGCCAATTTTGAATTACATCGAATCAGTTACAATAAGTTAATATAAACTAAATGTATAAATAATTTCTGTGACAGTTAAAATTTTTTAAAATTTAATTTACAATCTAACAATTTTTCTATATATATACAATGAAAATGATTTATGTTCCCCAGTCCCATACAATCCTACTGATCTTTTCTTATATTTCACATTTATCTTCTTCCTACAACTCGATTGTAGTAATCTTGTTCTATAAACGCAGTAATTCTGTTTTGCCAAAATCGTGTGCTGAGTGCTGACAGACTGAAAAATATAACTACGTATTAAACTTTTCTCAAAACGATTTAACTAAGATCCGTCAACCACTTAAAGCTGCAATTCCACTACTGCGGCTTTTTTTTGTGCAGAAAACCAGAATGAGATGCAATCAAAAATCTCTATGTGTGTGAGCGGCGCAGCAGGAAAATTTATTATACTTAAATTTTTTGTTGTTATAGTGATTTGGTTGCCATTACTATAAATAAAAAATACAAAACGAAGTATTTTTATGGCAACCAAAATGAAAAATACCCCCCCACTCTTAGCAAATTTTAGTTTAGTAATATTTTTATGGTGAGCACTTGGCTCATACATTTTATATGTTTGGTGGAGTATGATATAAATCGCATTTTCATTATAAATTTGTATTAATGTTCAAACTAAAATATTTTACAATATCTAATTTTTATTATTTATTCCGTATTACATAATTTTAATGCATGTGATATTTTTTAGGTTATGTTACAAACGCGGTCAAATATTCCCCTAACTTTTTTATAGGAAAGCGTTTTCTTAGTTTTTAATTATTGAAAGGAAATAATTAAAAAACATAATAAAATGATGCCTACAAATAATATTTATGTTTTTTAGTAATGTAGAGATATAAATGAAATTGATTTAACAATAACTTTCATTTTTCAACTAATTTTTGTTATAATTTTGTAGTTGTCAAATATTCCCCTTAAAATTTCGCTATAAAATAAAAATAGTCTGTCTCTGTCGGATTTTTGATATTATCTCTTTCTGGTTTTCTGCACAAAATCAAAAGCCGCAGTAATGGAATTCCGCCTTAAGTGATGGATTTTAACATGTTGTCTCCGGAGGAGTGCGTTCACGAGAGTTACATTGTTACAATATTATTAACAATGACAGCTCAAAATCGTTCATGAAACTAAACTGTAACAATGACCACGTGCGTTTTTCGTTCACGAACTCTACATTGTTACAAACGTCATTCTCAACCCTACTTGAGACTGCCTTTACAAATGTCATTTTTAATGGTGTAGGTATCAAATTAACATGATCGTGCTATCAACAACCATTATAAAGTAGGTTTGAAAAATAATTTAAAGAACAAAAATCAATTTTTAATATATTTGTATAAAAAAATGTGTTTTATAAAAACAGTGATTATTTTGATGTTCCATAATATGTTACTCTTTTATGTTATGAAGAAATTAACTTTTATTGTTTTAATTTGTTTTGACACTTGAGACAATCTCAATGTGCACTACTATGTAATTTCTACAATGACAGTTGTTACAATATTCAACATTATAAATCTCGTGAACGCACTCCGGACAAATCAAAAAATAATCAAACTGTGGTTCAAGGCGGAATTCCATTACTGCGGCTTTTGTTTTTGTGCAGAAAACCAGAAAGAGATAATATCAAAAATCCGACAGAGACAAACTATTTTTATTTTATAGCGAAATTTTAAGGGGAATATTTGACAACTACGAAATTATAACAAAAATTAGTTGAAAAATGAAAATTATTATTATTATTATTATTCTCTTTATTTAGAAAAACAATTTATTGTTGCTAAATTATTGCTAAATCAATTTCATTTATATCACTACATTACTAAAAAACCTAAATATTATTTACACATGAGAGTTAATGGGCCAACTATAGATGGAACAAAAAAAAATAACAGAAATAACGTATGAAACGAATACAAAAAATTATTATTCCAATTTGACTTTTCGATTTAGAAAAATTCTACAGTGTAGTGAAAATATTTGTGATTTTATATTCATATTAGTATATGTGTACATGCATATTTTATAAATAGAAAAGATAAAATACACGAATAATTCTAAATTTCCATATATAAAATAATAAACATGTATATTACATTCAACGCACTAAAATTTGTTTGAGTTTTGTTGTTGTATTTGTTAAGTTTTTTATTCCAACGAAAATTTTCGCTCGGCTATTCTTTTTAAGTGACTGCAACATTAAAACGCAATTTCTGTTATAGTTTTTATTTTTCTTATTCTGAGTATGGTCGAATACAAATACATAAATCTTATCTCTCGCTCTTTTAAGTTATTCTTTTTATTGTTCTTGTTCCATTCACCCATGCTACACTTTTAGTTTCTGTGGTCCTATTCTGGCTTTCCCGGGGAATTGGGAATATTTTTTGCTGTAATTTCAAATTGCACTAATTCCCAAATATTTTTTCCCGTTCCCAAATGTATATTATGGTCGAATGAGAATAATTTTTCGGGGAAAATTTTTAAGTTAGGTTTTTATAAACTAAAACATTTATAAATACATATTTGTTAGAAAAAATAAGGTTTTAAAATTCAAAAATGTATGAATCACAATTCCCCCAAAAAATAATGGTCAAATTTTAACATCGAAACTGCCATAAAGGACCTGTCCGAATACTGTAATAATTTAATTTTCTGTAATAATTTTGACATTAGTGAAATAATTTTCTCTTCCATAATTTGTTAGAATTCGATTGCTGTTCGAATACTGAAATATTTTTGACATTATTAAAAACTTGTAATAACCGTTATTGCAAATAGAAACTAAGATACCTGAAACTTGTTTTGGAACCAATATTTCAATAATTTTGTTAATTTACAGCGCATCCCCAATACAAAAAACTTTTTCCTTTAATTTTTTCCTTATGAAGAGCATACCCAATGAATAGGGAAAAGTCAAAGTAAAGCTAACTTCATTTTACAAAATTAATTTTTGTTTACCTGTTATTTTATGTTATTATATTATATATTATTTATTACTTTTTCACAGGACACAAAATACAACACTAATTGTTAAAATACAAATATGCATTCAATATTTTTTAATTTGTGACAAGCAGAAAAACAACAACAACAACCAATTTTGCAAATGCGGTTTACTTCATTGTATGTCTCATAAGGAAAAAGTTAAAAGTTTGATAACATTTTTCATAAGGAAATCACCAACCTAACAAAAAAAAATTTTTTTTTCTCAAAATTTTTTTCATACTTTTCTGTAAGGAAAAAGTTAAAGGAATTTCATTGGGGATGCAGTGTTAGTTGATCCAGCATTCATAACATCCACATTCATAACTTTAGCAAATATAATTTTGTAAATAAAAAAATAGCGCATTTCCAACAACAACAATATAATAATACAAAAATTATTTCAATTATGTCAAAAATTATTACGCATAGCTGTTGTAATAATTTGGTTGCATTCAGAACCCTTTCAAAATTATTACAATAGGCCCTTAAATTATTTTATTTTCATTTCTATTTTTTCATTTCGGAATCACGGATGTCGCACAATTTATGTCCGTGAATCCGAAATGAAAATAAAAAAATTTAAGGGCATTTTTGAGATGTAGATTTTTGTTTAAATTTTATTTTCGAGAGAACAGAATAAAACAATACAAAAAAATTTGGTGTTTTCATTTAATATAAAGGTTTTAATTAACAATAAAAATCTATTACGACTTAGTTTGAAACCAGAAATTAAAATCTCGTGTAGCACCAGCCATAGAAATAATTATTACAGTATTCGGACCCCCCCAAAATGGGATTTTTTTTCCCCAATAATAAAAATTCCCAAACGCCAGAATACACTTTGGGGAACAAAAAATCTCAACTGCTAGGCATATGTACGTCACTAATTCCTAATTCCAGGGGAAAACCAGAATAGGGCCACAGAAACTAAAGGACGAGGCACATAGTTTCCGTTCCGTTCCGACCTTTAAGTTGAATATGCCAAAATATATGGAAAACCGAAAACATGCTCACAATGTTAAGTTTAAGGCGGAACGGAACCGAAACAGTTGATCAAATTTCAATAAAAACGTAAACAATAACCTCAAATTATTTATTTTGGCGTTTATTGTTATCGTTTTTTTGTCAATGTGTATATTTTCACTCATTATTAAAACAATTGATATGATATTATAAATAATTGATTGAATTGAAACAATATTGTGAGAAATAAAAAAATCGATTTATCAAACAACACAATAACAACTAAAAACAAAACGAAAGCTATGTGCGTGCGAATTTATAAAATCTTATTGAAAACGAAACGAATCGGAACGGAACGAAAACTATGTGCCTCGACCTTAAAATATCGTGTAGCATGGGTTTCGCAGAAAAAGTTTTGTTTTAGGGGAGTTTTTTTTGGTTTGTAGGGCGAATGGCGAATTGAATTGAAGTTTCTAAAAACAAAATACGTAAAAACAAAACGAGTTAATTTGTTGAAGAAGGATTAAAATATAAATTCAAATGTCAGCATCATCGAGTAATCCTATGGTCGGATGGGAACTGACTTATAAATCAGTCGAAAAAGATCTTGCACAAAAGTCCGATGTCATTGTTTTGCTAATACATTGGGTTTTAATTTTGGAGAGAAACTTCAAGTGTGTTGGATTGGGCAGTGAGGTAAGCATTATTAATCTTAAAATTCCGCTTAACAATATAGTGTTGATTTATACTGTTTATGTTGGAGGTTGAACCCAGGTCGAGTCAACTTGTAGTTATCTTTAGGTTAACCTTGAAGTTAACTTCTAGTGTTTATATTGGAGAGTTATCTTGAGGTTGAGTCGAAACCAGGTTATAACTGACAAAATCATTCAAATTTTTTTCTTTCAAAAAATCATTCTAACATTTTCTTTCGAACTTTCAAAAAATAAAAAATCGCAAAAATCACAAGAATATGCTGCCGAATTTAGATACAGACGTGCTCGTACAAGAAAAATATGAAAAATCGCCATTTTTATTTTTTTACTTTACTGATTATTTTTTGTTGTTGTTTTTCGACTCGACTCTGGGCGTTTATATTAACCAGAGTTAACTCGACCTAAGAAATTTTTTGGATTGAGTCGAGTTAACTCCAAGTTAACCTTTGGTGTTTATGTTGAAGGTTCAACCCAGGTTGAACCTAGGTTCAACCTCCAACATAAACAGTATAGTATAGTAAACAGTAAACAGTATAGTAAACAGTATTAGTAAGTGTTCTGGAACATTTTAGGGCGTTATTTTACTTTACGTATACATCGAGAAAATCAGGTAAGGAGTATAAATTTTTAAAATTTTTAAATGCAGGATTGTGTATCACCAGTTTTTATGAGGGGGAAGCTAAATTTTTCCGGGAAATTTTCTGAGTTTCCGGAAAATTTTTCACTTTTTTATTTTTTCAACTAAGGTAAGATGTTAATTTTAGATAATTTTGGCGTTAGGATTGTGTATCTAAAATTTGTATAAAGTACAATCCAAATTTTCCAAGAAAATGCATTTATTTTATTAATAATAATTGCTTCGTCAACCTTGCAGACACAGATCAAAGAGTTTTTATCGCTCTTATCGCTTCTTCTGATAGTGCCACAAATGTTAAAAAAATGAACTTTATTAAATATAAAAATTTTGGAAAAGGTTTTGATTTTCCGGAAAATTTTTCACTTTTTATTTTATTTTTTTTTATTAATACTAATTGCTTCGTCAACCTTGCAGACACAGATCAAAGAGTTTTTATCGCTCGTATCGCTTCTTCTGATAGTGCCACAAATGTTTAAAAAAATCAACTTTTGTAAATATAAAATATTTCTAATGTAATTTTAATTCGTTGTATACCTTAGAGGATGGGGGCTGCCCCCAAACCCCCGCTTTTCCGAAATTTACACAATTCTTCAAGTTTTAAATTCAATTTATAATTTTAAACTTGTTAAAAAAAAATTGAAAAAATTTCAAAATTTTCCTGGAAAAATCGCAAAATTTTCCCGGAAAAATCACTTGTACTGTCAAAAAACTCTTAAGATACAATTCTAATATCAAAACTTTTATAAAAATTATACATTTGTGCGTATTTTAAGTAAAATAATACGCAATTTTTTGATTTTTAAAGTGAAAATTTTCCCAGAAAATGGGGTAATTTTCCGGAAAAATTTAGCTTCCCCCTCCTAAAAACTGGTGATAAACAATCCTGCATTTAAAAATTTTCAAAATGTATACTCCTTACCTGATTTTCTCGATGTATACGTAAAGTAAACTTTAGCCCATTTTAGTCCAATTACCATGAAGAAACTATATTATGTACTAAATATATATGACACATGAGTTCACCTTGTTTATATTTAATGAAAACGATATAAAAATGAGACTGCGTCATGCTGAATAATGTTAAATAACAATTAAATATTTATTTTAGAAAGCACTGACTGAAACGGACAGAGAAAACGCTTCCGATTTATTACCCGATGGTTGGAATCAAAATGATGTCTATTTAATTCGCTACATCAAACATAATGCTTTGTATGTACTATCTGGTTCGAAGTCAAATGATATGTTCATTGTAAATTTTTTGGTAAGCTAAAATATTTACACAATTTTTTTTTATTAACATTATTAATTTTCAACTTGCAGCATGTACAAAGTGAAGTTGCTTCCAATATTGTAATCAATATTGATGACACAGTAAAAGATCTCCGTGGCCCTATTACAAAGCTATTTTCGAATCATCAAGAATTGATTACACGTATTAAAACGGAACTTATTGACGCACCTACCGAGAAGAAGAATCAACCCGAGCAGTCTCGAAGTGAATCAATTCATTCGCAACCTTACCAGCACAATCCTCCTATATTACAGATAGGAAATCCATTGCGACCGTAAAACACTTTAGTTTCAGTATGTTTCATCTACTAATTTATTTGAATTTTAGAATGCCGGGTCGTGATGTAGGAATTGGTTCAAATGATTTATATCCCTCATTGGGAGTCCCGGGCGGCGGTGGTGGTGGAATGTTATTTGAAATTAATCGACCTCAATTGAGAGGACCCAAGTAAGTACCTAATCTTTATTATTCAATTGTAACTTGTCAAACAGATTTATTTTTTTATAGCTTTCCGGGTCACATACCAGGTGCTCGCTTTGATCCATTTAGCGAACCAGACAACGATCATTTCAGGCCACCGACTGGTAATCGTGGTAATCACGGTAATGGTTACCCCGATTATCCAGATTTTATTTAATTACCTTTATATCATATTATCTATATCCCTTTCGTATGATGAAATAAATATTAATTAATAATAATATGGGGTTCAATTATTATGTAGCAACAATATATTTATCCTGTTTGTACATTTCGTAAGCAAAATTTTCAATGTTTCCTGGATCAAATTCTATCCCTATATAATCGATTTCTAAGTTAAATGATCCTTCACAACCATTTCGGGCACCTACCGAAAAACCAACACTCGTTATTCTGTTTGATGGAATTGGATGCTGTTTATCTTGTATTCGACCTTTTGACGAAAGGAAAAATTTTGAAAATGGGATCTGAAAATTAACGAGGAATATGAAAATGAACATAAATGTAATTAGGATCGCATATTTTATACTCACTCTTGCGACTTGCCAATAAGGTCCCCCTCGCGTGTAAAGTACATAGTGAAACACGTCATTCCAAGTAATATCGAAATAACCCTCTGTGGCAAGATTTATTAAATAATTTCTACCATCGCCTCGTAATCGAATCACTAAGGTATTGTATTGGGACCAGTCGAGGTAAGAATCTCGTTTAAATGATTTCTAAAATTTGTAAAACAATACGTAATTGTTAGGAATAACTAACGATTAGAAATATCTACCCTAGCTCGAGCAGTTCTTATATTGCAGTATCCTGTTTTTTTAATTTTGCCATCAACCGGCAATTTTGAATCAACCACCCCATGGAACAACCCATATCCACTTGAACTAATATCTAAATGGGCGGAACTGTGTCCCTGGTTATGATCTTTATCGGCGGTTACTATCCATTTATCGATATCTTGCTGCGTCCGAAATTGCCATGCTACATCAGTTTCCCCGGGTCGAAACACAAGAATAGGATCACACTTTAATTTTTCTCGAACTTCGTCCTGCCACATAGATATTTCGTTTTTCAACTCTTTTAATCCGTCAAGTATTAATTTTTTCTGTGATACATCCACTTTTTTACCATAACCCCCTTTCCGTTCGCGTTCCCAAAACAATCCATTTACTCGGGTGGTATGAATTAAATTTACATTATACGTTAGTTTTGGATTTGCATTTTTGTTTATCAAAATCGAAGAAAATAGTCGTTTGTTGGTATTAAATGTCACAAATTTTGTGATTAAAATACGATTAAATAATTTCATTGTAGTTTTATAAATTTATATGACCCATGTTATTGTGTAACAAGAACAACATATGCGAATATTTTTAATTTTTTTAAATGTCAATTTTTGACATCGATAACCGTTTCGTATACCGATTTGATTGAAGTGACATCTATATTTAAATAGCAAATAACCGGAGAAATAATTGCTTATATTTTGACGTTTTACAGCATTTGTAGAGGGACGACGAGTTGAAAAGGTAAATAAATTCACAAAGAAGTGTTTTTGTGAAAGTATTTTATTTGTTTAATAAATATCCACGTTGCAAAATATAAAGTATTTTTAAAACATTTCCAGTCGTTGGCGAAACGTACTTATATTAACGTGTCATTGGCTATTGTGTTACCGATTAATAAATTGTTAATATGGCACCCACAATAAATAACGTAAGTGTTAATTAAAAGTTTTAGTTTGTGAATTAATTTAGTGAAATCTTTATTTTGTGTAAAATTTGCAAGCTATGGATTAGATTTTCTGAACGTTATTCGAACTGATACTCTAATTTTATTTCTATCTTAAATGCCAAGGTCATTTGCAAAAATCTTGTGTGTGTGTGCTACTTTCAAAAGTTACGATATCGAGTTTGTGCGTTCCTTGTTGTTTGTTTTGTCAAATTATTTCCGTTGATAGCGGTGATAAAAAAAATTATCAAATAATTAAAATGTATAGAGTTTAAATGTACTTTTAAAATCAATTTCTAGATTGGACTAACATGAATTTCCTGTGATCGTCAAATGTGATTACAAATATATGTCCACGGTCGCTGAACACTCCAACAGTATACCAACTCTTAAACCGTTTCCATTCGCGACTTTTGAAACGCAGCAGCGTGCGGCTTATGGTCAGATGTTTTACTACGTAGAAATCCTCTGCACATTGCATAGTTCCATATCAGCCGAAAATACTGACGAAAATTCACTTTTCCATCCTGGTACTTTTGGAACTCGTACTAGATACCTTCTATCCATAACGCCAAAGCTTTAACGACTACGTTATTTAAAGTTCAGTTTGATACAATAAAATAGTCTGAATTCTACTAAAAAATTGGCCAAAATTATCGAATTTAGAATTGATCGTGCTAGATCTTTTCAGCATCTGTTACGTAAATTGGTTGAAGTTATACCTCCTTAGGTAACCCGCCGACGCTAATTTTATAATAAGTGTTTTGTTCCTACGGTCAGAAATTCTATCCTGCCGTTTATGCTGGTCGTTACAGTTAATTATCATTATTGAATTTTTCAACATCTTTTAGGTCCAAAACTCTATGTATTTATAATTAAAACAGCATCTGAAATAATTCAATTCTCATTAATTTACTTTTGCTTTTGATAAATGAAATTGTTCAAAAACATGAACCAACACAATATTTATTTATTTATTTTATTTTTCAAATAGCTCTTAAGCTAATTTTCCAGTTTACAGTACAATATATATACATCATCTACTTAATAATTATGAAATTTCTTTTAACAGTTCTGCCCTAAAATCCTTTATGCTTCTACAATTTCTTATATTTTCCGTTAACTCATTATACATCGATATACCTTTGTCAAATATCGATTTTTTACTTCTAGATTGTCTTTTAAACTCTAAATAAAACTTATCCTTATTCAACTGACATAAATATTGTGGTAACAAATTTTTATCAAGCCTAAAAATTAAAGTCATTACGTTCATATACAACGTATTTTCCACTGTTAACAACTCTAACTCTAGCAACATATCACAGATTCTTGCATATCTATCTCTATTTAAAATAATCCTCAATGCTCTATTTACGATAACTTGCATTTTATCTATATCAGACTTATTTACAATGAAAAGTATAGTACTGCAATAAGTGATATGTGGCATTACAATAGTGTTATAAACTACCTTTTTTGATTTTACAGATAACAAATTTTTATACCTAGCTAATACACCTACTTTCATTGCTAACTTCTTTGTAACATAACTAGCATGTTCTTTAAAATTTAGCTTGTTATCCAGTATAATGCCTAAGTACTTAAAACTATCTACCCATCCTATTACGGCATTATCTATAACAATATTTCCATTTACTACGTTATTCCCTATATATATATATATACATTTTGTTTTGTTTACATTTAACATTAACTTATTTATACGAAGCCATTTTGCCACTTCACCTAACTCTTCATTCATACTATTTATGATCTAGCCCACATCACTTCTCGACAAATACAGCAAAGTATCATCAGCAAACAAGTGGATTTTGCTTCTATTTAGAATCTGTGGCATATCATTTATATATACTATAAATAGCAATGGTCCCAGCTTACTTCCTTGTGGCACTCCATACTTTACATCTACAGGATCAGAGCATACATCATTTATTTTTACATACTGCTTTCTATTACTTAAATAACTATCCAACCAACTTAACAATTCGCCCCTCACACCATATTTGCGAAAGACGTTGGGATACTAGATTGCCCAAAAAAGTCATTTTGACTGCTTTTTAATTTCAATTAGTAAACAAAATATATTTATAATGATACAAAAGTACTTTTTTTTTTGTTTTCCAAGTGTAGTGTAAATTTTCTTTATTCTATTAACATATTATATAACTTTAATTATAAAAGAAAATTGAAAATTTATTTTAAATTAATTTTTAAAATTCTTTTATAATATCACCATAGAAAAATAAGTTTCCATAGATTTCTCATTTATATAAAACGAGAGATAAAAATGTAATTGCAATGTCATGATTTCATTTGTGATTTTACGTTATGCGCAATGTAAAGTAACAAATACAATCAAGACATTGGAATTTAATTCGTTTTATACAAATGAGAAATCTATGTTAAACTTATTTTTTTATGATAACACAAAGCACGTGTCAGGCTTTCTAGTGTGGTGTCAAACAACACTACCACAGAATATAGAATACAAGTCAAAATACACAGTCAAATAAAAAACACTACATACTTATAAAATATATAATATATTAAATGTGCCATATTTTCCTGGATATAGCCTGCATCTGGCGTATAACCCGCAGTATAAAAAAACAACTTAAAAAAAAAAAATATTTTCACGTATAACCCACATTCGTTGTATAATCCGCACTCGTTGTATAACTCGTTGTATAAATGGGGTCTTACAACGCGAAAGCAAAAACGAAAAATGACGACAATTGATATTCGCTTAGAAGCACGCCGAATAGCAATTGAAAGAGGGTCTACTGAAAGGTGGTGCCTCTTGGTGTTTCCGGTCCAAGGACAGAAATAAGTTAGCCATACGTGCCAATATGGCAAATACCAGTATCAATTGGTACATTTTGGTAGGGTAGACTACCTGTTTGGTACTGGGCATTTTGGTACTAGTATTGGTACTTTAATCCTTTGCACTCGTATGTCACTTTGGAAGTGACAGTATAAATCAACTCTAGAACTCGTATTTCAAGCTGAAGGTAACAATACTAATTTACTCTAAAACTCGTATATCAGTCTGTAGACAAAAAAAAAAGTACCATGCTGTAAAAGATTACGAAAATTAAAATTATTTATTTCATTTATTACTATTATAAAATAATAATATAAATGAAATAAATATAATACGTTCAATTTTAACACTGTAAATTATTTTAATTCATTTAGCTAAACATAATACAAATTGACACCCAGCAACCTTGAAAATAAATCGAGTGCAAAGGGTTAAAAAAGGAAGAAAGGATACTAGACAAAATAGAAAATTTTGGGATAAGTTTGCCTACTTAAAAACATATTTCGATGTAGATGAAATTGGCTGTGAAAGATAACGATGAATTTCTCAATCAAAATTCGATTTACTTTGTTTTATAATATTAGAAAACATATTCAACTATTGCAATACATATGGAAATTATGTACACGAAATAGAGTTTCCTGTTGAAATATTCAGAATTTTCTCAATTTGTAAACATGTTGCCTATTTATTACATTTTATTGTAGAAATAGGGAACTCAATTATTTTGTCTCAAACAATTAATCATTTAAAAATAACTTCAGCAATTTCTGTGGCAATTCAGAATCTTATTACCTAAGATAAGTAGTTTTTCTGAATTGCCACAGATAATTTCTCTGTTAAAGCAAAGAGTAACAAGGAAAATCAAATCGTCAGCTCACTACATAAATGTTATAATCTATAAACACCTGAAATCAATAAATCTTAATTTAAACTTAAGTTTAAACTGCTCTAAACGTAAAATTCGCGATAGATTTTTCCGAAATTTAGCCATGTTCAAATGAAATATGTGCAATATTTTTAATTGTATAAGAAAAAATAAAACAGTCCTTTATGTATAATCAAAAAGAAAATCCATTATTAAAGTTCGATAATTTTCTTGTAATATCGTTGTTCTGCATAGTCCTGAACAGTTAAGTCCTTATATATAACTATAGAGAACAATATCATTGCAAGAAAACTATAGAAATGTTATAATGGATTCTTTTTTTCATAAATATTAAAAAATAAAAATTCTAAAAGTTCTAAAAATTCTAAAATCTTTACAATAAAGTTTAACTAAGATGGTCTTAGTAGTCTTATCGTCAGAATCGGGGGGCTAGTTATTCAATTAAAAAAAAGTTTGTTTTTAAATTCTAAATTCGATTCGGCATCGAACAATTGTTTTTTTAAAAAACGAGGCTATTGTGTTTTGAAAACAATAAATTTATTAAAATTTACGTTGCCGTTATTTTATTTTAAAGCACCACCATAGTTTTTTACAAACCGAAATTTTAATCTTTAAAAATTTGCGGTGTGTCACCAACAAAATTCAATTGCTTAGGTTTGTATCGTAAATATTAGTTTTGTCTTCTACAGCTTTGGTTTTATAAAAAGAATGTGCTTGAGTCGCGACGGCTTTTGTTGGATCTGGCCAATTTGAAGTTAAAAACTATTTTTTTTGAACTATTGAACTTTTATGATTTGTTGTTAATTTATCTAAGCGAGCCAGCGTTAATGGAAAGAAAAGTTGGGAAGTTGATTGTGTATAAGTAAGTGTCGATTATCATAGTCGTTGTCATAACAGTTTGACGCAAAATGGAAGAATTTCCTACGGTTGTGTATTTAATTCGAGAGTGCTGAAAATAGACCAATATACGAAACAATCACAAATACCATTACTATCGAAAACCTAAAGTAAAATATAAAATTGGTAAACACGTAAAGTTAGTTGTAAGAATAGAATATAGATGATAAATGTAAAAAAGAATTGAATTTCGTACGCTACTCAGTAATTCGCTAGTAGTACAACTACATTGTATTGCTCTAGACAATATTCCAATGTAAATAACACAACTTCATTCGTCGCGACCTGATGAAAGACTGATTTTTTCAAATCAGTTATCTCATCCGTTCGAAACTGATTGTTGTTGTGATTCTTACACATTTTCCATCTATAAATCAAAAATTCAAAAATACATTTGAGTTTTTTTTAGTATATTCAGGTAATTTATGTTTATCCCAATATAAAAGGCCTAATATTAGATAGACAAAAGCAAACAAAACCATTTTCCGAGGTTCATGATTACGAACGATGTAGAATTGCATAAACTAAATTTAATTATACAGTGCTGTGCAAAAAAAAATTGGGCAAACATATTTTATTGCAAATTGGAGTCTTTTTTTGATAAAATTACAAAACTTTTGAACGCAATTGGCTTATTTTTTCATTTTAAAGACATGTATGACGTAATTTTATGAAAAAAAAAATGTACCTGCAATTTAGGGAAAAAACCCCGAAAAATGCCATAATATTCAAAATACGGTGATTGAAGTTAAAGTAATGGAATAAATTAAACACTTATTTTTTAATTTTTTTTTGTTTTTTATTGATTTATAGAAATTCTATCTTTAATATTAATATCTTGTTCGACCGCCTTTTGTTTTTATTACACCGGTAAAACACCGCAACTGATGTGCAAAAAAATTGGTCAAGCAATTATTTTATTTTATGCCTAATGCCTAGCATTCTTGGCCGACATTAGGGTTCAGATGTTTTATTACGTGTATTTTTTTTTGTTTGAGTATAAATAGTGCATATTTTGTAAGATTAAGTTATTCTGTAAGTGACCCTAGTCAAATAAAGAATAAAGTGCAAGTTTAGTTAAAAAAAGTGGGGAAAGTTATTGAGCAGTGTAAAAGCAATATGTTGATATGGGCGCGAGAAAATTTACACAATTTAACATTCCTACAAGTACTGCCGCGTGGAATATTAAATATAATAATAATAATTGCGAGAGATGGGCAGTACACAAAGAAAGAAAGGCTCTGGAATGCGCAGAAAGACAACGGCAGTGGAAGATCGTTTCATAATATAACAATGTCGTCGGAACCGTTTTAAAACTTCATCGGACATAAGACGGGATGTTGAGCGAGCAACAGAAAAAGAAATTTCAGCCAGCTTAGTGAGAAAAAGACTTGTTAAAGCTGGTTTGAGAGCACTTAAACCAGTCCAGAAGCCTGAGTTCACATTATTAGTGAAAAAACAACTTTTGCTATGGGCTCAGGAGCATGTTTCTTGGACTCCAGAGATGTGGAATGATGCGATTTTCCTCGATGAATCAAAATAAAAGCTGTATGTTGGAGATTGAAGAATTCTGGTAAGAAGAAAACCGAGCGAGAGGCTTGGCAACGAATGTCTTTTAAGACTTCCACCAATAAAGGAAGGAATTATGGTATGGGAATGCTTTTCTGGAAATGAAACCGGTCGATTGTGCTTCCTTAGTTCCAACATTACAGCAGCTGTTCATCTGCAGGTCCTACACAACGAATTTGAGCCTTCTGTTTTAAAGCTTTTTGGCGAGACTTGCAAATTTATTTTTCAACAGGACAACGCTCCGTGCCATATCGCCAAAGTTGTGAGTTATTAAATTTGAATTGTAGATAAAAAAGTTGGCTTTCAGATAAACATAAATAATTTGAATTTTTGACTTATAGATGGCTAATGTGTAAGAATCACAACAATCAGTTTCGAACAGATGAGACTAATGATTTGAAAAAATCAGTCTTCTCATCAGGTCGCGACGACTGATGTTGTTTTATTACATTGAAATATTGTCTATATATATAGAGCAATACCATGTAGTTGTACTACTAGCGAATTACTGCGTAGCGTACGAAATTTTTTTTTGATTCTTTCACATTTCCATCTATATTCTATTTTTAACAATTAACTTTTCGAATTCACGAATTTTTATATTTTTACTTTTTGGTTTTTATCAATTGTAATGGTGTATGTGATTGTTCCGTATATTGGTCTGTTTCAGCACTCTCGAATTAATTACACAACCGTAGGAAATTCTTCCATTTGCGTCAATCTGTATGACAACGACTATGATAATCGACACCTACTTATACACAATCAACTTCCCAACCACCCCATACATTTTTCTTTCCTTTAACGCTGGATCGCGGATAAATTTGAATTTTTGACTTATAGATGGCTAATGTGTAAGAATAATTCGCTTGTAGTACAACTACATGGTATTGCTCTATATATATAGACAATATTTCAATGTAATAAAACAACATCAGCCGTCGCGACCTGATGAGAAGACTGAATTTTTCAAATCATTAGTCTCATCTGTTCGAAACTGATTGTTGTGATTCTTACACATTAGCCATCTATAAGTCAAAAATTCAAATTTATCCGCGATCCAGCGTTAAAGGAAAGAAAAATGTATGGGGTGGTTGGGAAGTTGATTGTGTATAAGTAGGTGTCGATTATCATAGTCGTTGTCATACAGATTGACGCAAATGGAAGAATTTCCTACGGTTGTGTAATTAATTCGAGAGTGCTGAAACAGACCAATATACGGAACAATCACATACACCATTACAACTGATAAAAACCAAAAAGTAAAAATAAATAATTTGTTAAAAATTTGTTTTTTTTTCTTATCTCTTCATTTAAAGGTAAAAAAGCACTTCGAAGAAAGAAGTATCGATTTGTTGAGCTGCCCCCCGTATAGTCCAGACTTAAATCCCATTGAAAATATTTGGTCTATAATGAAGCTAAAAGTAGCAAGAAAGCGCCCAGATTGATTCAAGCTTTAAAAAGTTTTTTGATGACGATTTGGGAATCCATACCTCCTACGACTTTGAAAAATTTATCAAATTCAATGAATCGGAGGTGTATCGCTGTAATAAAAGCAAATGGCGGCCCACTAAAACTTTAATATTAAAGATAGAACTTCTATAAATCAATAAAAATCAAAAAAAAAATTAAAAGTGTTTAATTTATTCCATTACATTAACTCCAATCACCGTATTTTGAATATTATGGCATTTTTCGGGGTTTTTCCCCTAAATTGCAGGTAATTTTTTTTTTTCAAAAAATTACGTCATACATGTATTTAAAATGAAAAAATAAGCAAATTGCGTTCAAAAGTTTTGTAATTTTATCAAAAAAATAATCCAATTTGCAATAAAATATGTTTGCCCAATTTTTTTTTGCACAGCACTGTATGTATGGATTTGCAAAGCCCGGTCTCCCCAGAATAAGACTTTAAAGATGAACGAACAAGACAGAGTGGAGTTATTTATAAATGTATTTAGTTTAATCTGTGGAATACATTCCTTCTAAATTCAACATCAATTCGAACAGTTCTCGTTTAACACTTTACATCAGTATGGTACATCATCGGATTCCAGTAGAAGTGAACAAAATAGGACCAACATTCAAAACAGTTTTCAGCTAATTTTATAGACATTTAATTTAAAATACTTCTTCAAATATCATTACAAATTTCCTAAGTACATATTTTATAAACATGCTTAAAAAGAAATATTAAATATCGTTTCTTGGTAAGATATAAGTATAGTTCCGATTAATTTATCAAAAATTCAAAGATAATTTTCTACATTTTTAATTAGATTAAAATTTATAAAACTAATGAGCTTTATTTAATTATGTTCTTCAGATTTCTGTCATTGATTAGAAAGTCTTATCGGTAAACATAGACAAATTGATCGAAAATAATGACATTATACGTCTTATAATATTTATAAAGAAAATTCCGACTAACTGATATCGTCTGTATTCGTATATAATGTTGTCTTTGTTGTAACCAGAATTTGATAATGCTCGTAGTAGCTATGTAGTTCTTTAGTGAAAGATTTACTTTTTGTTGAATAGAATTATCACTATGTAGTAGTGTAAATGTAAAGTAAATCACTATTCTATAAGACCTTGAACTTATAGCGTTCACGAATTAAGCACCAAAAAACTTTAATTCATATAATAATCTGAGAAGACAATATGAGGAAATGTATCCGTTGAGTTAAAAACAAAATAAACAAGAAGTGAACGCGCGCGCATCAACCACATTTTTCAGAACTGATATTGTCGAAAGTTTCTATAATATACAACTACTTCTCAAGTACGTTTTTTTACGTACACCCTGATGTTTGTCAAGGAAATAGCTGCGAACATAACTTTTGTGATAAAAATGAATAGTTTTGAGATAAAAAACGTGAATTCATTTTTTTTTATTAAGAACGAGTTTATGATTGAGCAAGGCGGAATAAAATGAAAGTTGTCGGATTACTTTGTATATGTGTAAGCATTGTTTAAATGTAAAACAGTTTAAAATAAACCGATAGTATTACCATGTATTTAATTTTACAGTATTGTCTAGACACTTAATTTGTGCATTTATATTCAATTTTACGTATGAAAGCGTGTTTGTACAAGCACACACATTCACTGGTGATAAGGCTCGACATGATTTTATTAATATTTAATTTACAAAATACAAACATACAGTTCAATTTATATCAAAACATAAATACTTCATATTTTCAATGTAGAATCATTATCATATTCGAATCTGATTTGTGGAATCCGCGATTTTTTATTTTATTATGACACAGACATACTATCTGGTGCTTTAGTATTTTTGATTAGAAAAAATTGAGATTTATTATTATTTTCGACGTTATTAAAAAGTAAAATTTCCTTAGACTTCTGCGAATAAATGACACCTTTAAAATATGCTAAATATAGGTACAATAGTCGTAAAATATTTGTATATATAAGCTGCATCCCAATCGATAAGATCGATTTATCGTTCGAAAATACGGTTTTATGTTTTGAAACACATTTTATTATTCAATATATTCTGCCTGAACTTCAATACACTTGATGCACTGATCTTCTAATTTATGGATTCCATCCTTGAAGTGAGAATCCGAAAGTCTGTCGAAATACGCTTCCACGGCTATTGTTACCTCTTCATTCGATGAATATTGTTTCTCCTGCATATATTTTTTTAGATGTGGGTACAGCCAGAAGTCAGAAATCTGGCGAATAGGGTGGATGTACCTTAAATCACTGATTTTTGACAACAATTCGTACCTTAAATCACTGATTTTTGCGATGAGGTGTGTGATATGGTGCGTTGTCTCGATGAACAATTATTTTTTTCTTCTGTAAACCCGATCTTCTCTCACGAATTTTTACATCCAGCTGGCCCAAAAGGTTACAATATTAGTCTGAGTTGCTTGTTTTACCTGTTTGACTGTACTCCACGAACAAAATTTCTTTTACACCCAAAAAAATGATGGTAACACCTTCTTGGTCGATTTCTGGACCCTAACACGCGTCAGAGCCGAATTACCTGATTCACACCATTTCTTAGCCTCTTGTTTTGATTTAGAATCATGGTGGTAGACGCAAGTCTCATCCATAGTGATGAAACGATGCACAAAATCCTTTTTATTCTTTGTAAAATGCGCCAAATAAAAAAAGTACCTAATAGTGTGTAAAATTCGCTATCTCTTATCGAACGACAAAACTTACTGACCAAGCTAGTGTGTTGTGCCTACACTCGACTCGCTTTTACCACGAACATTCATAAATCTCGAATACATCAAACTTGTTTTAAGCGAAAAATAAAACTGAATTTTGCTTAAAATTGTAAATTTCGGAAAACTTACAAAGCCAATCCTTGTTGAAAATTTGATATCTAAATTTATTAAAATTTTTTTATTTTTGGTTGTTTTATTTTAAATGCCATATGTTTCAACATCATTGCGCAAATTGAAAACACCCATACGGAAGATGACACTTCTAGAACACAGATTTACATCACGTGGTGGATTTTCCTGCGTTATCTATTGCATGGATTATTGTATCGACTTTGGATCATAGTGATCAATCCAAGTTTCATCACCGGTTTCTGTCGCAAGTTTCCATTCGATATTTTTTTTATTCCATATTCAACAAGAATGTGATGCATCGTACTCCTACCGATTACGATGCCAGGTAATTAAAGGGAAACAGATGGTTCTCCTCACTGTTTTTAAAATAATATAAACAGACAATTATTTTTTGTATTATATTGATACAAATTATATAAAGGTGCAATTGTACCTATGAGGCCTGCCATATATAAAAAAAACTCGACCCTTTATCTTCGAAGGGAATGGTGATATTTATCTAAAACCTTTATGATCTTGAATAAACTTGTAGAGATCTCAGCATTGAGCATTCTATGGCTTCTACAAAAAAAGTTCTAGCAATATGAAAACAGAAATGGTACAATTGTACCTTTGACGCCTGACGAGGGTTAAACGTTAAAATTTCTCTATGCGGCTACAGATATTTTTAAATATAACTGAAGTCCCTATTTACGTGGTTTTAGAAAAGCTATAATTTGCCATCTTTTTGATTATAATATTGCCTACAATGAAAGTCTTATAAAGTGAATCTAGCTAAAGGAAAATTAATATTTTATGTTCATACTTTTAGAACATAAAATATTAATTTTCCTTTAGCTAGAATCACGTACGAGTAAGCCCAAGTACAACTCAATTATTATTGTTTCTCAACACTATACGTTTTTAAAACAAAAATCTAGTTTTTTCGTTCACATTTTTACTCATTTTAGTTAATGTTATTACCACAACCATGGTAAATTATGGCTAAAATCACGTAGATAGAGCTTCATTAATATTTAGAAATATCTATAGCCTTTATAGAGAAATTATAAAATGCTTGCGAAACAAATAATTTCAATTAAAAAAATTTGAAATTTCAAACTTCTATACGAAGGTCGATCAATAAGCACCGGTGTTTCAAAACAGGTGGCGTTGCTGAGGAAAGTTGACATTATCATCGTGTACTGTCAAGTGTCAAACGACACCATATTAAATTCCATTCTAGTCTAGTTCACAGGTTAGTTTATATTTTGCAACCAGATTAATTCCACATTTCTAGCATCAAATTCCGTGCCATCTGGTTGCAAGTGCATTCAAACTCGTGGAAAACGCAAATAATAACTATGGAACGATCAAATGGCCGAATTAAAAAAAATACAATCAGGAAAAACACTATGAGACTGTTATTCTTCATAGAATCTAAGAAAGATGTAAAAAATAGCAATACATTCGATAATATGCAAGATTTCTTGATTAGTAATAAAATTTGGCGTTGAAGAATTTTAGTATTGTGCTTAATACTTGTGGGGAAAGGTACAATTTGCATTGCTTAATTATTAAGAGGCTCATTACTAATGATGTATGCATCAATACAGCACTAGTAAAACGTACTCTTATGACTGTCGTATTTTGTTTTGAGCGATTGAGCAGTAAGAACTATTTAACCCATATTAGCACAAATAAATTTGCTATAATATAAACTGCTAGTAAATATTTCGAATGATGAATTTGGAAAAAAATTGTTGGAAAAATAAAAAACAACCGTTAGGTAAATTTTACGAAAAATGCAAAAAATACTAACTTAACCTTTAAAGCCCTTGAAATTATGTAACAAAATATAATTGTAAATGTGTTCAGTAAAATTATGATAATTTGAATAATTTCATACTAAATATTTTTTCGTAAGGATATTTATTTAAACAGAACCTCGCAGTAAAAATATTCCGTTATAATTTCTCCAATTCTCTTTTTAAGAGATTTTTTGCATTGATCTACAAATAGTTAAGCTAGGAAAATGGTCACCAAAGGATATCTCAAAATAACTTTCATCTCCTTTGATATCCTTTGGTGACCATTTTCCATGCTTAATCCGGATTAAAATATGTATGTACTTACTAGGTTAGATTAGGTTTCAGTGGTTGCTATCGCACACTTAGGCCAATTTTGGCCCATTGTGATACCACTCATTCACGCCACATCATTAAACCCATTCACCTATTCACCTACTCACACAACTACAGTATACCATAATACCTGTACATTGCAACCTCTATGTCAACATATTGACGTGGACGGGTCAGCGTTGAATTCCGAGGGTCTTCATAGGGCCATCATAGGGTCTTAGTTGTATTTTTAAACATCACCGATCGCAATTGATGGCGAAAATTCGATTTGCGTCTAAGCCTCTGGATAGGATTCGAACTCAGTACTTCCCAGTTCAGGTGCCGAAGCTTTAACCACTGCACTACTTCTTCGGTATTTACTAACTAGTACATAATATATTATATATAGATATTATCTAGAATTGCGTACTAAATTTTGTTTATCAATCGGAAAACTCGTTGTTTTACTAAATTTCATTTGTCTAAGTTTTTATTTATATTGTCGTTGTTTTCGATTTATAATTATAATATATTGGTTATAGTTTTCAATTGACTACAATATTTGCGATGATTCTTCTTATAAAGTTAAATTTTATAATTTTAATTTTTAGGGTGAACTAACGCTGTATGATCCAATTTTACTCACTCGATTGAATTTTCACAATTCTCCGGCAAAGTTTGATCCGTTTATTACTGCCCAAGCTCCAGGTGAGCCGTGGATGAAGGTACGCCCTTTACAGGAAGGTGATTACGATCGAGGGTTTTTACAATTGTTATCGCAATTAACATCGGTAGGAAATGTAACTAGAGCACAATTTTTAAGTAAGTAGATATTTAGTTTAATTTGCTGTTACTCACAACATAACATTTTTAAACTTTCAGGTAGGTTTGCTCAAATGAGAGCTAGTGGTGATTATTACGTAACTGTCATTGAAGATACACGGAAAAATGAAATTATTGGAGCAGCTACTCTGGTCCTAGAACATAAATTTATTCATAATTGCGCTGTGGTAATTATAAATTGCAATCTGCTTCGGTAGCTATTTAAACCATTATTTTATATTTGTAGAGAGGTCGATTAGAAGATGTTGTTGTTAACAATACTTACAGAGGAAAGCAACTAGGGAAATTGTAAGCTTTGAACCTAATTTTATGTATAAGATTAACAATATAAATTTCATCTTTCAGAATTGTAGTTACAGTAACGCTTCTTGCTGACGTTTTGGGATGCTATAAAATGTCACTCGATTGTAAAGATAAACTAATTCCGTTCTATACTACATTGGGATATGCATGTGAACAAGGGAATTCAAATTCAATGAATATACGTTTCAATGATCCACCAAAAGTTAAGCCAAATCAAACTCATGGTACTACACAATTAGGACAAATGTCTATAAATCCATCCTGACAATTAGCCACCAGTGCTGCTTTCCATAAATCAAAATTATAAAAAGGACAATACATTCAAGTATCTTTGCTTGTTTTTAGTATTGCTTTCTTTTATACTTTGATGTGGGAAAATGAAATCTATAAATTAAATCAAATCATTAGGAATCTGATTACTAAATTAATTGTTTTTAAATGAGATGTAGAGAAATTCGAGTTTTTAGCATAATGGTTCAAAATTCGTTGGAATAAATTTAAAAAATAGGCTTTTATTCAGAGACTTTGCGGTGGGCATATTTTTGATTGATGTTTTCTTTTTGTTGCTTTTATAATTTTAAAACTAATTAATTTGTGGATTTCATTTTTGGTAGCCTGGTACTGTTTGAGTTATTAACAATGAACTTATAATGATAATATAATTTTCAATATTTGTTTTAATTTAATAATATTTTTATTTTAGAATTGTTCACCTTGGGATTTATGGTAGATTAAATATTTTTTCCTGTATTCAATAATATTATTTGTGGTTGTTTGGATTTAATTATAAGTTTTAGCTTAAGCTTAAATAGTATTTCTCTATATAAATTTCTAGATACATAGTATTACTATTTTATACCTACGCAGATTAAAAAATATACCTAGTAAAAATATTTTTCTTGTGTTTTTGTAATAATCTAAATTAAAAATGTGTGTTTTTAACAAATAATTTGTGTTGCTTTAAATTTTGTGGTTGCTTATCATAAATATTGCAAAAGTATATAACTATTACATTTCTTTGATCAAAGAGTTATCACGCCAAGGTACATATAAAACGATATATCATCATATTATGCTCTTTAGAGATGTGAATTTTCTTATTTTAAAACTAGGTATATATTATCTGTTGCAAACAGAAATGACTTGCTTTTGGCCGCGGACCATTGAAAGAAAATACTCCGGATCTAGCTCGGATGCAATCCACACCTTTACTTATTCGAGCACTTCCGGAATATGTTTGAAACTCAGGAGGCTATACAAATCCTTTTTTATTCGTCTTTATACTTTTCCATCTACTAGGCTGACTTTTTTGTTTTTGAAAAAACTGAGATCGAAAAAATTTCATAATAGGCACCCAGCGGCCGTATTCTTGAAATCGGTGGAAATTTCCCCAATCGGAATAAAATTTGCTTTGAAATTCTCTATACTATTCGAATTTTTCGCCGGCAGCTTTAATTTATTTTTAAAAATCGGAAAAAGCCTCGAGCCCATTGAGAAAGTACCATTAACATTTTCGATGATTCAACGCGAGACTGCAACATGTAGGATACTGTAGAAGGTTATGTATTTTGTTCAAAACGGATAGCCTAACAGTGTGAATAAAATCAACAATGCTAATTTCGTGCTTTTTATGCAAGGCTACAGAGTCTGCCACTCGTGACACAATTGTCTAATGTTTGGTGAAAGAATTGTTGCACCTCAATTTTTTCAAAAAAAGTTTTACGTCAGCTCCATCAAGGTCATCAAGGAATGGAAAGGATGAAATCCATTGCTAGAAGCTACATATACTGGCCGAATATTTATAATGACATTACACCACTTGTTTCCGAATGTAGTTTATGTATAAGCATCCAAGTCAAAACTTGAATCAAGACCGATTCTAAAAGGTCCATGGCAACGCCAACATATAGACTACGCTAATCGTACGAAAATCAATATTTCCTGGTTATTGTCGACACAAACTCCAAATAGCCAGAAGTCGACCGAGCCAAGTCAACAACAGATTCCAGTACAATCAGCATGATGAACAAATCATGTGCCCAATTTGGACTACCAAAAATCATTGTATCATATAATGGAACACAGTTTGTCTCTGGGTTCTTTCAGGAATTCTGTTCGGCAAATGGTATTCAGCATATTCGATCTGCACTCTACCATCCGGTAAGCGAGCGTTTTGTCGATACATTGAAGAGCACTAAAAAATCTGTTGAGGGAGAAAAGGTGGAAGGTACATACAACAATTCCTTTAAAGTTTCTGAGCAATACCTACCGCAATGCACCAGAAGGTAAGTCTCCATCATGCTTGGGAAAGATCAGGATTCAGCTAGACCTGCTGAAACAACAAGCGGTCACATTACTACCACCACCAAATATGATTGTTCAAAAAGAGAAGCAAAGTAAACAATTTAACAAAACACATCCAGCACGCTCACAAAGTTTTGAACCTAAGGACTGGGTACACGCTAAAGTTTATCGTTGTAATAGTTATTATTGGTGTCCTGGAGAAGTCATCGAGCGTATCGTTAAAGTTTTGTATAAGGTGGTCTTAAATAACCATTGGGTGCATCGAGCACATATAAACCAACTCAAACCACGATTAGCAGAACCTGAGGAATCGCAACAAAACATTCCGCTTGATAACATTCCGCTCGATATTTCTACTTTTACCCTAGTGCCAAGTCAGGATGTTGAAAGTTCATTCGCACACTCAACAGCCGACAATACAACATTCGAAACAATTGAAAAGCCAGAGGAACCACCAACAATTGCAACGCAATAAGCTTTTGAGTCAACCTATCATGAAGCCACAATCCAAAAAAATCAGCTGATAGTAGCAGCAGAGCATCAAGAAATAGAAGAGTTCCTTATCGCTTTAAGGACTATCATCTTTATTAAAGGGAGGTGTTGGCAACAATATAAGATAAATTCATTCGATATACTTTATGTTTTGTTCATCCCTTTTTTGTAAAGGTTGCTAGGTAGATAATAAAAAATCGTTTTTGTGTATTAAAGTGTGTCATACAGAATTATTAATGTATGTGTTCCACCTTGGAAATACAACAATAAAAATAAGACTTAAACCAAATATTAAAGAGTAACAATATAAGACAGTGACTTAATAAATCGTGTTCCAAATTTTTTTTGTAAAGGCAAGAATGAAGCTAGCTGTTTTAGTACAAGTTCGAAAAAAAACTGGAAAATCAACACAGCTAAGTAGTGAAAAATTAAAACTAAATTTAACTGTTCCAACTATGTAGCTTAGTTGTCAAAACAAAAAGTAAACAAATTCCTCGGCAGTTCCTCGTAAAAAGTTGAAAGAAACGACCTGTGCCAGCGACACCTGTGCCAGAAAATCTAATTATGGAAATGAAATAGGGTAAGTGAAAAAAAAGAACGAGTCTGTCCTATTTATAAGCTATTTAATATATGTATGCTTGAACCATATATTAAATAACTTATATATAGGAAATACGTGTTCTGTTTTTCTCTTATCCTATCGTAATTAGATTTTTTGGCACGATGTCACTTTTGTCGTTTTTTTTTTAACTTCGAAAAAATATTCGAAGTAATCAAGCTGTTCATGATTTTTTGTTGCCAAAGTGTCGCCAACTTCCAAGTAAGTATATAAAGATATATTTTTTAGTTTATTGTAACAATTGTAATTTTTTTTTACTTAATTAAATACATTTTAGTGTTAAATTATTTATAATTTTATATATACACAAGTATATCAAATCTAAAGATGATGTACTGATGGTCAGTTGTGGTAATTGAAAGCCGATCTTTGCGATTCAAGAAAATTACGAATATTGATATTTCATCAGCGGCCATAAAGCAGATGAACGATATGAACAAAATACAAAGACCCGATATGAATTTTATACAAATGGACGCATTATATATATGAGTTAATGGTGATGAATTCACCGTGGTACTGGATAGAGGTACGTTGAATGCCTTAATGTCTGACAATTCGGTCGAGAAGCAGGGAAATATAAAAGCGAGGTGAGCAAACCGGAAAAACATAGTAGTGGTTATTTATATTAATATTGGTTTGCTTGAGCGCATGCGCGTCGTTTTGTTTATATATTTTTTTAATTGATGTGTCAAATGCGGTTTCGTATTGTTTAGATATTTGAAAATGAAATATCAAATCACATAGCAAACAATCGGTTCCACTGCTCAAAAGCAAGCGAACAGAAGAGCTGAGGTATACGTCATCATCATAAATGTTCAACCGGTTCAACCGGAACTTTTTATTTTGCTACTTGCCTTAGAGCGTGTTTCAATTGGTTTAAATACCGCATAAAAAGTTAAAAAGTTAAAAATTGTGGTGAATAAAAATGTCAAACTTTTTATCCGCTTCAAGAGCTGATAAAATTTTTATGTAGAAAACATTTGGCTGGCAAAAATATTTGTTTGTAAATAAAAATTTTCCATGTAAAAATTTTGTGAAAAATTGCAATGATATATATGTAAACTGACCATAATTGACTAATATACATTTAAAAAGTATTTATTTTACATGTTTTCATATTTAAATTGTCTATATATGGTCACAATTACACATAAAATATGTAACCATGTTATTGTCAAAATTTTACCCAATTGAAACAGATAAAAAGTTAAAAAGTTAAAAAATATTTACCACGAATAAATTTTTAGCTTTTTAACTTTTTATGCGGCATTTAAACCAATTAAAACACGACCTTAGTAAAATTGACGAACAAAATGCACAGACACACGAGAGAAAAAATACAATACACATAAAAATTGTATATTATACAGTGTATATGTACACAAAATTATTGTTCACTTCGCCAGCTCGCGCTCTAATTTTTGGTACTAAATCGACACTCTGGTTTTCCCTGGGAATAGGGAATTGGGAAAAATATTTTCATAGCATTTTTGTCTAAATTATATTTTGCTGGCCTACTCTTGGAATTAGTTGGGTGTGAATATTTTAAAAACAAAGATATATTTGGAATTATTTTTCCCTATAAAAATTTTGTGGAACGAAAGTTTCCATATCACCTTTGTTTCGAAAATATTTACACCAAACTAATTCCAAGAGTAAACCAGAAAAATATAATTTAGACAAAAATGCTATAAAAATATTTTTCCCAATTCCCTATTCCCAGGGAAAGCCAGAATAGTGCCACAGGTAGCGTTCTGGGGTACAAGTACAACTGTATATGTTCTATATACTTCGGACCTGCCAACGATAGAAGAGACTAACATAGCAACATTTGCGGATAATACGACCATCCTAGTAGTCGCCGATAGCATAGAAGAATCCACAAGCAAATTGAAAAGAGCAATTGAAAAGAGAGATGGTGTATAAAATTTAATCAAACAAAATTTGTCCACGTAAACTTTGTCAACAAAAAGATCAACTGGATACCAGTAGAACTGAACCTTGAACAAATTCTCTATGCAAACACGGTAAAATATCTAGGCATGGGTCTAGATGGGAAACTAAAATGGAAAGAGCATGCCAAAAAGAAAAAAGAAGAGTTAAAACAGAGACAACCTAAAAGAGATATTTCATCCTATGTAAACGTAAAAATTTAAACTGCGATTTCATTTTCTGTAAATAGCCGCATACAATAAAAATATTTTGGTTTTTTGCGTATACGTATACGCAGTTTAACGAAAAATCACATATACAACGATGACATTGCAATTATCAGAAGTTTGTTTTTAGTTCAAATGAAAAGTCTAATTTGATTGTCTGTGGTTAAACACTAAATACAGAAAGATGGATTGGCTCTTTGGAAGAAATTCTGAGCTAACTTTATATAATAAATTGCTACTTTTCTGGCAAATTCTAAAACCTGTGGGGACTTACGGGATTCAGCTCTGGGGCTACACAAATAAAATCAATGTCAATATTATCTAATCATTCCAAAGCAATGTCCCACCTGGAATAGTTAATGCACCGTGGTACATAAGAAATGACAATGACAACCTCCATAGAGACCTGAAGATGGATTTTGTCAGTGGAAAAATCAGGAAACACGCGGGAAAACAACAACGTATTAGTCTACACCAAAATGCTGAGATACGTCGTATGTTGGATGAGTTAAATCCAGTAAGATGGAAGCGAAAGCGACTTTTGGAAAAGCGTATGTCACTGCTGATAAAAAATCATCTCTAAATATGGAAATCTGTTTTACCAGGGAGTTATAATCCTATTCAGGGTTGAAGTTAAGGTTGTTTGAACGCAATTATTTATATATATAAAGTAATCCCTATCGGGTAGAAAGTCGTTGTTTGTGAAAGCCAGACTGAAAAAGGTAGCGAAATGATTTGTAAAATGACTTTAGGATCATTGGAAGAATGATTTTATACTATAGAGTGGAAGGGTATCCGTCAGATTTTTCCTTCAAATTTACAAATTCCCAGAAACTATTAAGATTGGATTGCATGCATCTGATATAATTCTTATAAAGTTCATCAGGCAAACTATTTAAATCAGTATAACTGTTTAAATAGTTAGAGTAATCAGTGTCCGATTTAGTTTTTAGGAATCTTTGGCAACGTTTGTGTCTTCGGTTACGCAACGTTCGTAATTCACTATTATACCATGAAAGTGATGGTGATACAGTTTTTATTGGAGAGTATACGGTATGGACTGTTCAAAGCATTCAAAACTGAATAGTAAAAGTTAACAGTTTGAGTTTCGAAGTATCATCACATACTTCAGTTCGCGAAGTTATGTTGTTGATAACAGAGAAACACCAAACCGGGCTGCCTATTTAGATTGTTCGTAATGTTTCTCTCTCTCTCTCTCTCTGGCATTATATCCCATCAAGGGATTTGGCCACCTCACATGAGGTTTCATAATCATATTTTCATTTCGGATAATGAGTGATTAATTCATTGATCCTAAACCAGCCGTGAAAATTTTCCCTAGTCACCACCGGGAATCGAACCCGAGACCATCGGTCGCTGGAACAAGCATGCTGACCACTTTGCCACCGGGGCGGCATATTTGCATTTACAAACTTTAAATTATAGTTCGTAATGTTGGTGATCTAAAATAGTTCAGAGTTAAAATCAGTGAATAAAGTTGCTTTAGCGATTTAAGATCGACCCCATTCCATCCTCAGGCTAATGGAATAATAGAGAGGTCGCATAGAATACTTAAGACTGCAATAAAGTGTTAGCGTTTGAATGAGATGAAAATTTGTAAGAATAAATTTTGCGAGTTATCATATCATATCGATTGAATTTTATCATGATCTTATCGGATCGAAACTGGATATATTTCTATTATAAAACAGAAGCGAACAGAAAACTAAAAGCAAGAGTTAAAATTCTGAATACCAAAAATCGTGCGATATAATTAATAACAATATTAAGAGATAGACGCTCCAGACCAGACTATCTACATTTGTTTTAGCACAATAGAAATATTATTGTATGACTAAGAGCAGAACCGTTATATTTATACACGTACGTTTTATGTATGAGTAATTTTCGGCCAAGTTAACTTATGATGTCGTTCAATTTTAAATTGCGTTTCAATGTATAAAACCGTAACAAATCATCTCTGTAATCTGCACATGGTTTAATCTGCTAACTTTGTGGAGTAACCACTAATGATTCAAGATTTAGTTTTTAATTTATAGAAATATTGTATTGCAAAGCATATTTGGGCTTGATTTTTAAATATTTATTTAATTTAGTTTTTTAATGAAACAAAATTTATTTGTCGAGTTCAATCCCATAATTTACCGAAATGATCTTTAGCCCACCTCGTTGTCGAAATTATTTACTATGTCTTCAGTGTACGTGAAAGACTATTGATGAGAACATTAATCTACTATAAAATGTACAACAACAACAACAATCGAACATGTTTATTAATTACAATCAACGAATAAAATACTATCTCAGTTACTACAAGTGTTAATATGTAAATATAAATTCGCTATTTGTTATTTTTAGATTTACCAAAAACAAAAAAATAAAAAATTCTTGGACTCAGAAATTTTGAAAATAGAAAATTTTTCATTTTAGTATAATATTGTCTCCATTTTATAAAACACAAAAAAAATTATTACGATAGTATAAATGTCCGTCGACAATAATAATTTAAAATCTGTGCAATAATAGTGAAAATAGTGTTTGTTTTAAATGAATTTAATTAAGTGATCTGTGTACATTATTTAATACTCGTTATCAATATTATAATAGAAGGAATATATAGTTATATTTTTGTTTAATTTAAAATATATGTGTATATATTGGTGTAATTTAATTTATTTTATATTTAAATAATTGTAACAGTGTGTGCCACAATATGAAAATCTTTCCAATACCCATCAAAAAATTTTCACTCATTTTCATTTTATTTGTTTTTTTGATATTTTTACTTCAAATAAATTCTAGTGATGGTTTTAAATTACGTGATTTTAAAGAGATCAGTGAAAAACGTAGTAATACTGTCAAGCGTAGAGATAATGGAATTCCATTGAGGAAAATAGAAAAAGTTTTCCATGATTCATATGACGACGACGATGATGACGACGATATTATGATTGATATTGAATCGGCGGAAGATGTACAAGATGACGACGACGATGATGATGACGACGAAGAAATAAATGTTCTTCAAGATGATGACGACGACGGCGATGAAAGTGAGGAGATTAGTGTGCCGACCCGAAAACCGTATGTTTTCCAAAAAGTTAGACAATCAACGATGCGTCGTAGTATTGATGACGATGAGGAAGATGGTGATGATGATAATGATGAAAATGATGACGAAAGTGAAAAGGAAGTGGATAATGATAAGGACAGCGATAGCAGCGAAGAAGTATCAACGTATGTTTTCCAAAAAGTGAGACGACGACAATACAATTTAGAGCCAGACGCGTATAAAAATAAATTAAAAGAAAAAAGAAAATTTGATGAAGACGACGACGATGACGACGACGAAGATGAAATAAAAGAAAATATTATCACATCGACTATCGCAAGTTGGGTAAATTACGTGAAAGACATATTTAAAATTATCCCGGAAACGATTAACGAGAAAAAAGAAATGTTTACGGCCTGGCTAAAAGAAAAACGTGCCACCGAAGAAATAGTAGAAAGTGAATCTTCTAAACATATAGATAAAGGTAAACTAAAGCTTAAAAATCAGGAAGCTCCTATTCTGAAAACAGAAGAAGTTGAAAATGAAAATATTAGGTCGGTCGCTGATGAGAACGAGGATTCGAAGCGCGGTTTTTTATCGTGGATGTCAACGTTAAAAGAAAAGTTCGCTAAAACGAAAGAAATGACGAACGAGGCAGATGATGAGGAAACTGAAACCGAAAATGCAATATCAAAAAATTATGAACCAATTAAAACTAAACCAATGGATGTGGAACCTAAAGGAACCGAACAACAATCAACGGTTTCGCAAATAAAAACAGAAGCTAAAGAATTTATGTCTTTAATAAAGGAAACTTCGAGCTCTCTCCTAAATTCACTTATAACGCCAGAAGATGGTGGTTCTGGAGATTCAAATCCTACTATAGTTGATAAAATTTTAGATACCGAAAAGTCTAAGGCTAGTGAACAAAAACAAAAACGGGAAAAGAAGAAAGAAACTAAAGCTTTGGAGCAATTTGATCAGTTATTGCTCAATTTACCATCGTTTGTGCCAAATTACACTAATGTTCATAATCAAAATTGTATTAATCAAGGACAACTGTTCCAAAGGCAGCTACGGAATCAGAAACATTGGGCGCTACAAAGTAAGTAATACAGCATTGTTAGCTTTTAGTTGTGGAAAATTCATAAAATTAGCGGACTAGATTGTGTTTTAGGTACTGCTGATTGGGTTTGACATTTGTTTTACTTCACCGTTAAATCTCTCTCTCCGCATATTCGATCTCCATATATCTCGATTCATCGCTTGTTGCCTCCGGTTTCAGACATATTCTTATATGTCAGGTAATTCTTACTCTAAGGCGTGATGCTAACATAGGCTGAATCTTTGGATCATATTCTGTTATATACTTATATATTTATTAAAATCGAGAACATCACAATCTTAACGATTGTTTGATCTCGTGATTTTTTGGAAAATGGTTTACGATCGTTTCATGGTGGCAGAAAATCAGTTCTTGTATATTGGTATCTAAATAAGTACTGATATTCCGGCGTCATGAAAGAATCGTACATCTTTTTTAAACCTTTTTCTCGAAAATGTGGATTCAATCTTCACTTCCAAATGTAAGTATTGTGAAATATTTTTAAATTAGAGTAATTTCACGTGTGCATACAACACTATGTATCTGGCTGTTCTTTTCTTTTCTTCGTTTTTGTTAAAGTGTTTTATGTCTGGTTCATTCCTGTCTGACAAGACTCGCCTTAAATGGCTGTTGGACTTCTGAGAAAGTTTTAAATTAGGCTCTTGGTGTTAGATGTATAATGCTAATGTTTTTAATGAAATTGTTAAATATGTGCGTGTTTTTGTCTGAGCGGAATTTTATGCTTTTCCTTGTGCCGAAAATTTTCAGTATAAGGGCTTCTGGAGTTCTGTTCATTTTTGGTGAGTTGAAGAGTTTGCGAGGCCTTCGTTACATTCTTAAAGTGACATTCTTAAAATTTTAACGCGTGTAAATGTTGTTGTATCCCTTTTAAATTTTCGGCCACATCTGACTGGTAGCTCAGCAATGTTTCTTGGTCTCGTAGAGCATCATTGTTTCGGTGCACACTGTTATTTGCTTGTCAATAAGTCATTAGCAATGTGTCTATTGTGAGGTGCAGCTATTTTGCTAGTTTTGTCTTCTTTTAAGTTCACTAAACAAAAAATTTAATTAGTTGATGAGTTCACATTATCACAATATATTAATTGTTGCACACATGACGGGTAATCTAGTGAAAAAAATTGATTTGTCATCGATAATTTGTGGTAGTGTAAAATGCCTTTAGACAATTAAAAAACCACTGAACTACATTTTAGCATAAGCTCTAAACTATGAAATAAATATTTCTCTGGAAAATGTGTACAGGGTTTAAAACAGAAATAGAGATCCAATTCTATAAATCTAGTGATGATACAAGTCACTGGACGTTTTGATTCACTCTCCATCTCTGTTGAACGGTTTAATGCTGTGGTTGAGTTGGAATGTGTTGAATTGGAAAAGCAAGTTAATTCATATTTTAAATGTACCTGCTAGCTGTACTAATCGGGATCAAATACGTATCGATAAATCCGATATTGCTAACTGTTATAAAGTTGTCATTGAACGGGAAAACCATATAATTCTAAAATCGTGATTTTTTAACATGATTTAAAATTAAAAAATCGATACCGTCGCATAGTTAATACTTCGTTTAACTCTATCGTTTTACAAACAAAAGCTTTTTCAATAAACTGTAAAATCTTAAAAGATCCTCCTTGGAAGGAGGAAAATTATTTTATATTTACTTAATCTACAAAAGCTAACAACAATATACGTAAACCTTTTCGTCATATTACCTACGGTATAAAATCGTTTCATTATAAATTTCTTTTGTTTTTGTACATCAAAACAGGCCACCTGGATTTAACAAAAACGTTGCCATCTTTGATTTTTCTCAAGGAAATTTGGGTCGATAATTATGAACTGACCAATTACAAAATAAATAATTTCTCAATTTTTGGCAAGTGTTAATTTACATCGTGCTGGTGGATCTTTTGGTTGTGTTGTTGATAATGTCAAGTATCAGGTTTAATCTTTGAATCAAATAAGCACTGCAGATGGGGTTTCCGTTTATTTTTCAATCAATAATTAAAGATATCGTGTCATCTGTTGTTATTGTGTCTGAGCAGTGAGCATTCCAAAAGTTTGGTTTATTGGGTGAAATGAACATAGATATTTTTTCTGAGTGAAGAAGTAAATGAATAATTCAATATTTTGGCTTCTCATTTTCTAAAATCACATGTTAATGTGTCGACCAGAATAATTTTAAATTCACGCCTAGATCATTTGTTTATCCGTTAACATATTTCCCATACATCTTTTTTTAGCCAAAGTGCATAATTTTGATATAAAGAATGATTCTGCTGTAAGTTAGAGTTTAATTAATCTATGACACTACAAAACTTGAATTTTGATTGCATTGCTAAGAAAAAAATTGATTTTTCAGGTCTAAACTATACTCATTAGAAACTGAATCATGTTGTTCTGTATATTAAAAAATATTGACGTTAATTAAATCACACATATATATATTCGAACACTTATCCCTGTCTTTCGCAGCCAAACAAATTTATTAAACTTTGGATTTTTGGATATTTAAAAACACTTAAATTAGAAACGGTTTCTGCTCAAAATTCGTCCAATAATGCTCTTAGACATAGATACACAGAAATATACAAGAAAACAACTTTAGTGGTAAATAAACAAACCATGCACGGGTATTACAGCCATTTATCAGGTTTTAAAGAAACCTTAAAATCTGTGGAGACTATTTACTCTGTGGTAGTTGGTATAGGAGAATCTAAAAACGATATCATGCACTACTGTGTTAAAGATGAGTTTAATGTTATGCAAACAGATAATAATTGGTCACAAATATGTTTAATAAATTCTTTACAACTATACCTAAAAAACTAAAATCTGGCAAAGATAAAGTAGGCTGTACTGTCTTTAAGGAATATGAAATGAAGTTTTCTAACCATGTCGAACCTAAAACTTGTTTTTTAGCCCTATCGGTTATGACGAGATAATAATTCACTTGCATGGAACAAAAAACACAGACTCTTGTAGCTTCGATGGAATTTTTATTATGACTCACAAATTATTGCATTTAATGTTATCAAACTTCTCAGATAAATTCGCACTTGGCTTCCTCACTTCGAGATTTCGGCAGTTTCCCCCGTAAACCTATGTGCACTGACCGGTCCTCTTGTTACCAGTCCTGGTGTAACGATCGGTTCTCTCTCCTTTAGTTCTGCCTAACATTTACCATGCATTAATCTGTAGAACACGCAGAATTCTTCTACATTTCTGCAGTGTTGCAGGCTGCCTAGATCTTTTGTAAGTCTGGCAATAACGCACTACTCTATACATGCGGTCTAATGAAGGTTTTATCTGATGAAACCTGATCCAATTTAAAGAACCTTCTGAACTTGACTTGGTCCATGCAATAAAGTGTTCATTCAATTGTAAATGGTTACTAATTTGAACACCAAGCAAACGAATTGAGTCACTACCCACGAGTAAATGATGTTTTGCCACAAAAGAGTTGTTACTTCTTCTTGTTTAACTTGGCCTGATTTCTTACTTAGTGAGGCCCAAATATTGTATTAAAATCGGAATTAAGCGCAGTAAAGACTTCTAGCCGTTTACCGTTTAGTTCTGAAGGAGTGGCTTCAACCTCAAATGAAACAAAAGAGTTTAATGTGGCGTTATTAGCAAACTTGTGTATAGGTGTGTTAACAGTGCTATCCAACAAGTCATTGACGTAAACTGAAACAATGCCGATGCCAAAACTGATTTCTGCGGGAACCCGGCAGTTAGGGAGTGTTTTCTTGATGATTTCCCATTTAGCACATCGTTAATCATTTGGTGTTTGAGAAAATTTTGATCCACTTGATGTTCACCGAATCCAAACCGTATGCCACTAGTTTACAAATGAGACTCTCATTCCATAGCTTGTCAAAAGCCTCGGATATATTCAACGTGATTGCAATGGCCTCGCCATATTATGCTAGGGCGAGATTCTATTTGTTTGTGACATACATCAAGCGATCAGTTGTGGAGCGGCTTTCAAGACTGCCATATTCTCTTTAACTGAAATTGTTTGATTAGTTTCAAGATACTTCACTAGATGAGGGGTTTTGCATTTATCAAAAACTTTAGCGACCCAGGTCTTTTAACTGACCCAGTTGATATTAGCCTGTAGTTTGAGGGGATGAATTGTTGGCCTTATTTCCGTCCATTGTCTTCAGCTTTCTGAAAACAATTTCCTCCGAGATGTTGATGGGATCTACTTTGGAACAACAATACATTATACAAGGCATAACTCCATCGGGGACAACTAAGGTCGAGTCCGATATGAACGTGTGTGTCAGGGTCGGCCTGCAAATATGGATCCACCACCAATGCGACCATTTGGTAAAGGTTGCGATCGGAGATTTTCAAATCGGAATTCTTGGCAGCTTTCTTGTTGACAGCTCCTTTCGCTTCGTTAACACAAACCTTTTATAGGTGCTTCATATGTCCTTTTATTCTTCAAAAGAATTTTCGTTGCGCTTATTTAGATTTTTTCAACAGGCTTAATGCTTCTGTACCAAATATCTAAAGTGCTTTAGCGACCACAAATCTTCATTGGCTTCTTCACAGCTTTTATTTAATTGACTAGGTTGTTGTAAGGCGCGTCGCGACCATTTATTCCAAGCAAAATGTAGTTAAATATTTCTTAAATAGATCGCATGTAAGATTATAAAATCAAAAAAAAAACTGTAATTATTTATACAAACAATATTTATTAAAAATTAAAGTACATGATTTCTTTGAAAACATTTCGATAAAATTGACGGTCATCGTTGAGAAGCTTTCCCTGCTGTGGATTATCTTCGATTCTTATTTTCACTTGGTGAGAATCGCTTGAGCGAAGTAAATTTACTTTGGGCTCATCTGGGAATATTACCTTATCCCAGAAACTTTGAGGCTCCTTGATGTATGTTTTAGCAAACTCAAGACGTTTCTGTATATTTATGATTGACAATAATGTTTTTTAGCGAGCAATTCGACTGTTCAAATTGTTTTTGCGTAAAACACGGCAAACAGTTTCTATTGATATGGCTTTTGTGGGACTTCTGACATTTTCAATGTAAGCTTTGGAACGCTAGCTTTTGGATTTTTTTCATCTTACGTACAATAAATCGGTCGTCCTGTTCACTCAAAATTCTTTTTCTGCCTCTACCTTTTTTGTTTTTTAGGGTTCCCTCATGGAAATATTATTTATTTGTAATTTTCTGCACTGTAGAAAGATGTCGGCGAACAATTTCTCCTATTCCAAGCAACCATTTTCCCTGGCTGCAAGTTTAATGACCAATTTTTGAGTACATTGATCGACTTCTCGTCTTTTGCTTTCTATTTTTATAATTTTTAATTTTACTCAGATTACCGTAACTGACTCTTAATCGAAATTTTAACAAATAAAATTCAAAAGTATCCTTACTACGTAAAACTTGCTATACAAATAACATTTTTGAGAAATTGCGAAAATTGAATGGGCAATTTGTAGTTCCAACCATTTTTCATCATCCGTAATGATTTTGTGCAAAACATTCTTTCTTTTGTATCGAGAAAGAAAATTGATGCAGATGTCAACGCTTCGGTTTTATTTTCTTCGGTCAGTTTATGTCGAACCCATTTTCCTTCATACTGTATTTTTCCCATTGCATGCAATCGTAGTGATATTGCTTGGTGAGTAATTTCTAACTATTGTGCAAGCTCTTTTTGAGTTTGACGCGGATTTCCATAAAGTAAAAATTTAAGTTCTTCGTCTTCAAATTGTTTATCGCACATATGAACGTGGATCGTTATCAAGATTAAAATTGCCATCACGAAATCTTGTAAACCACTTTTTTACTGTTGACTGACTCACAGAATGTTCACTGTAAGTCAAACTAAGCAATTCCATAGCTTGAGCAACATCAAGTATATTTTAATGCAGTCAACTTCAGAGCTGAGTTTCTACTTGCACACCTAATATATGCTGGTTGTTCATTGGTCATATTCGCTCAAGAATGATCCTTGCTTATAAGATGAGTGACTCGCCAGGTCTTGCATTATCTCCTCTTTCTGTAGAATTCGACCGATATTCAAGGCTTTTCCTAGTCGTGTGTAGGTTTAGGTTTCAGTGGTTTCATTGCAACCTAATCGTGTGTAATGTAGACTCAAAATTCACTATTTCGATGGGTAAATATTAATTCATATAGTGGCCACTTAGTAGTTCTTTCGCCGTATATCGCTTTTAACTTTGTGCTCCATTGGTGGTGTGTTGATTGTTTTGTGATATTATCATCATGCACTTTCACTTTGTTTGCTATAGCAGTTGGCTTCGAAAAGCTCTTCCCATTTACTTAGCTTTTGACTTTCTGTAGTTGGACTTGATTAGTGAAATCATTTGTTGGAAACTGTTGATGGCGTTCTTCAATTTTCTTCCATATTTATTCCACGTGTACTTTGAAATCCTATTTCACAATGTTCATGTCATTTCGGAGAGTTGCAGATTATATGGATAGAGTTTTGCACTTATTGGTTCTTATTTTGATTTCACTAAGATCTTGTTTTCGATGTTTTACTATGCTATAGTAACTTGAAATTTCTGTTAATGTTCAGATGGATCACTTTCCAGTGTTCGAGTACATTGAAGGGCAAATTCAAATCCAAAGGGTTTGGATTTGTAGAATAATAAATACATATATTGAATTCCATCCGCTCTGAGCATGGCTGGATAAGGCATACTGATATGATTAAGTTTGATCTCATTCTATGTTTTATTTTCCACTGTAATGTTTCCATACCCGGTCACCGTAATTTCTGTTAAACCAAGCATTGATTGCTTGGCGTATGTTATGAGTTCTTGGTGTCTTATCTGTCTCTCTGTCACTCATCTCTGGAACCATCTATGTAAGCCTGTTGTGTGTTAATTTTTAAGCCTGTTTTGCGTAGCTATTGAGATTATATCCATAGATTATATCCATTATATGTAGACACGATACTAGTAAAAATAACCCCTCAAGAAATGAACACAGCTTGAATCTTGTTGATCAAATGGTTTTCAGGAAACTCAAAAATTGTTTCACCATATCCTTTAATTTATTGAGAATCGTCGCTTCCGTTGGACTTCTTCCAGATATTATAAAATGTATCGTACAATTTTAATTACTTTTAAAATTTCCAATTTCCATTTATTTTCAGTGATGGACGCAAGTGCTAAAATTCCAGCCGGCTTGTTACGAGGAAACGTAAACCAATTGGGCGATTTCGATCTATGTACGGACATCTTATCAAAAATTCAAATAAACAATGACAAAAAAATGAAGATGCGGGGTAAATACTGTTTAGCCCACGTTGATGTAACAGCCGTTCACAACGATCTTCGATTACCGGTGTACTTGATGCAAGGTAGAAGCTTCTTGAGAAGCTCATTAAAAGATGTAAATATTGCATATCATATCTATTTAAAATAATATTTACTTTAGTTTAAATTATTTATAGCCGAGTCACTTCCTACCAAGATTTACAACTTTCAATTGGGGGATCTGCTTACCTTCAGGTTGCGATCATAATGATGTTACGCGAATCATTGAAGATGGAATACGCCAATATAATTCAACCGGCATTCGTTTATATGTAAAGGTTGCAGAAGAAAATTGTCATGTGAAACGACGTATTGACTATTTTTCTCTGGTGAAAAACAATTGGCAAATTGCGGCAACAATGTAAAGTATAAATTAAATACTGTAGACTATTTTAATAATTTAGATGACAAAAATAAAATTTATGTTTCTTTATAGATCGTATTATCTGGCTGTGATTATGTTAGTGGTTCTGGCTTCGTTAAACGATTACTGGCTCGATTGGAAGGCCAATTTAAATAAGAACAAGAAAGATCCGGATCAAAATGCAATCGAAGAATCTAATTCAGAAACTGAAGGAACTATGAATCAAATTCTAATGACTTTTTCATTAAAACGTACCGTTAAGGAATTACTGGAAAAACCCAGCGATAAATCGACTGAAATTGAATGTATTCATGGTATTAAGACTATCGCAACTATTATGATGTACTTTGCATTAAAGTTGATTCCTTTGGCAAGGGTGCCGTTCACTAACAGGATATATTTTACTGAAGTATTACAATGAAATAGTAAATGGTATTATTTCTGTACCTTGCCAATTTTTTATCATTTTAGTTCTTTAACTCTCCATTCAGTGTGTTTATTCGAGCCGCCATTATGTATGCGGATATATTTCTTTTGATTAGTGGAATTCTAAGCGCGTATACAGTAAGCATTCGGGTTGGCCACCAAGGAAGTGTAAATTGGTTTAAACGATTAGTTGGCAGAATTCTAAGGTATTTTATTTTGTATCATCTAAATATTGTGTTTAGTAGTTATACATACACATTACACAGTTTATAATTTTCATGTAACCATTTATATGTTTTATTCAATAATCCAGTTTTAAAAATCAATGTTTTCCAGACTAACACCTGCACTACTTGCAGTATTATTGTACTATGCATGGGTTTGGGAATATACCGGATCAGGACCATTATGGGGTGACTTAGTTAAAAACAATGCTGAAATTTGTAAAACAAATTTATGGCAAAATCTGTTTTATATTCAAAATTGGTTTCCCTTTAGTCAAACAGTATACAAAAATAAATCCAAAGCAAATTATATTTCTTAATGTTTTATTTTATTTTACAGTGTGCCACTCACACCAATCAATTAGGGATCGATATGCAATTTTATCTTATATCACCATTAATTATATATCTATTACATAAAACTCCAGCCGTTGGTCTAGGCATGTTTGGTATATTACATGGGATTTCAGCGGCAATGCGATATTCGGCAACGCTAAACAATCGGCTGTCCCCAGTCATCTTCCATGGCATGAAGTAATATTAATCTTACATATTTGTTGAGTATTTATAGCTTGTGGTCTTTTCTAGGCTAAGCCAATTTTATCGCACAGCCGATCTATCATTTAATGCCCCATTGCACAGGGCGACGCCTTACTTTACCGGCGTTGGCTTAGGATTTATATTAAGCCAAATTCAATCTGATGTGAAACTATCAAAAGTATTCGATTTTTTATCAGTTAGTAGTCATCGCGATAGTGGATTTCTAATAATATGTTTATTTTTAGGGTGTTATTGTTACAGGCTGGGTATCATCCATTTGGGCAATATTATGGTGTTTCTGGACTTCCTCTCATTTAGCACTAAAGAACTATCAATATGATCCGGTTGAAGCTGCAGCATTTAACGCGTGGTCACCGTTGATTTGGTCACTATCAATTTGTTGGATTGTATTTGCTTGTTTTAGTGGCAATGGAAACAAACTGAATAAATTGATGGGGTCAAGATTAATGAGAATTTTCAGCAAAATCTCGTATTCACTATTTTTAGTACAATTTTTAGTATTTTTCTATAAAGCCGCATCTATTCGACACTCAACTCAATTTAATTTTGCTGACAGCATGGTAAAAAATCTAAATATTTAATAACTAACTACGTGCTGGAAATTAACGAAATTTCATTTCTCTTTGTAGTTTGATTGGAACGAAATATCTATAACTATTGGAGCCGCTATTATTCTTACACTCAGCTTTGATTTGCCATTCCAAAGCATTAAAAGAATTCTTTTATCGCCTAGTATTAACTCAACCGAAGATTCTAAAGAAGGTGCACCAGCAAATGATGGTGCCACATTAACCAAACGTTCAACCGATAATGGTATTGCAGAAAACCATGAACCAGATTTTATAAGCCCATTTGTTGATGATGATGAGGAAGAAGATTATTTAGTAAAAATACAACCTAAGAAACAAGGCAATACAATTAACGATAGTCGTTCATCAAATTATTTAACCGATACTGGAAAATCTGAAGTTATTCAAAATGTGTGGGAGGATGATGAAGAAGGTTTCTGGAATGAAGAAGAAAATGAACCGATATCAGAATCAAATCAAATTGGTGGTCATAAAATGTAATTTGGTCAAACAGCAACCTGTTAACAAAATATTTCTAGACATTTTGTGTTTTTTTTTTTGCTATAGGAATGGACATGAATTGAGAGGCAGTTCAGAACCTGAAGATGATAATGACGATGATGAAGATGAAGACGAGGAGGAGGAAAGTGATGAAGAGGAAGCTAGTTCAGAAATTGAAATAAAAAGTCGACCTGTAACATACATGACTAGTTATAAGTGGAGTGCACAAGAAGACTAATTAATTATTGTTGAGTTATTTATTGTTTAAGAATTTGTTGTTTGTTGAAATTGGTACAATACAAAACGTATACAAAATTTAGAACCAGATTTTTTTATTTTGCGTATGTCATCTACAATCTATATGCTATTTTACTATAAGTAAGTATATTTATGTATAGAAAGAAAAACAAAATTATTTTTGTGTATGTTTTTTCCATACAACTTTCCTTAGAACATTTTTCATAAGAGTATGAAAAGTAACAGCACGGAGAAGCGAAACGAAAAGTTTGATTTTTATGAATTTCCAAACACTTAGGCGGTATTCACTCCAAAAGCAAATTGTGAATGTGAGCAATTTTATTCGGGGAAATACAAATAAAGCTCGATTTATATTATCCGTTCCTTTCAGTTCCTTCATTTATCGTATCAGACAAAAAAAACTTTGTTACATGTATTTTATATAGGAGTATTTATAATATCCGTTTATACACTTACGGAATGGATAATATAAATACTCCTATGAAAATACATGTAACAATGTTTTTTTTTGTCTGACACGATAAATGAAGGAACTGAAAGGAACGTACAATATAAATCGAGCTTAAACGAAAACTTGAATTAAATAAACATAATTTCACTTAGGAAAAACGAATAGCAGTTCCTTTATTTCTTTTTGTTATTGAAGCTACATATGTTGTTTTAATTCTTTGATATTTTCCTGCATGTACAAATTTACATTTGTACATGCAGGAAAATATCAAAGAATTAAAACAACATAACCTCAGTAACAAAAAGTAATAAGGGAACTGTCATTCAAAAAACTGAAGCGCACTTTTTTATTTCTAAACTTACCCCACTGACAACGAAAATGTTGTAGCGCTGACAGGTGCAATTCACCAGAAGTACATAGTTATGTTTATTAACATTACCGATTGAATTCAGATAAAGAAATCCGAATTGAGAATCTGACTCCGGTAGGACCCGAACCCCACCCCCCATACATTCCAAAAAGAGCCGAAGCTAACAATAATAAACAACAGGGTCGGACTAAATATACCAGTAACAACACATTTCAATATTCTTGACTAAATATTTACTAGTTTAAAAATATTTAAAACAGATAAAAAATAACTTCGGATATATAAAAATGTAAAAATATAAGAATATAAAACTATAAAAAAATAAAATATAAAAATTAAAAATACAACAAATATAAAAATACAAAATATGAAAATATAAAAATATAAAAATACAAAAATATAAAAATATAAAAATATAAAAATATAAAATATAAAAATATAAAAATATAAAAATATAAAAATATAAAAATATAAAAATATAAAAATATAAAAATATAAAAATAGAAAAATAGAAAAATAGAAAAATAGAAAAATAGAAAAATAGAAAAATAGAAAAATAGAAAAATAGAAAAATAGAAAAATAGAAAAATAGAAAAATAGAAAAATAGAAAAATAGAAAAATAGAAAAATATAAAAATATAAAAATATGAAAATATAAAAATATAAAAATATAAAAATATAAAAATATAAAAATATAAAAATATAAAAATATAAAAATAGAAAAATAGAAAAATAGAAAAATAGAAAAATAGAAAAATAGAAAAATAGAAAAATAGAAAAATAGAAAAATAGAAAAATAGAAAAATAGAAAAATAGAAAAATAGAAAAATAGAAAAATAGAAAAATAGAAAAATAGAAAAATAGAAAAATAGAAAAATAGAAAAATAGAAAAATAGAAAAATAGAAAAATAGAAAAATAGAAAAATAGAAAAATAGAAAAATAGAAAAATAGAAAAATAGAAAAATAGAAAAATAGAAAAATAGAAAAATAGAAAAATAGAAAAATAGAAAAATAGAAAAATAGAAAAATAGAAAAATAGAAAAATAGAAAAATAGAAAAATAGAAAAATAGAAAAATAGAAAAATAGAAAAATAGAAAAATAGAAAAATAGAAAAATAGAAAAATAGAAAAATAGAAAAATAGAAAAATAGAAAAATAGAAAAATAGAAAAATAGAAAAATAGAAAAATAGAAAAATAGAAAAATAGAAAAATAGAAAAATAGAAAAATAGAAAAATAGAAAAATAGAAAAATAGAAAAATAGAAAAATAGAAAAATAGAAAAATAGAAAAATAGAAAAATAGAAAAATAGAAAAATAGAAAAATAGAAAAATATAAAAATATAAAAATATAAAAATATAAAAATATAAAAATATAAAAATATAAAAATATAAAAATATAAAAATATAAAAATATAAAAATATAAAAATATAAAAATATAAAAATATAAAAATATAAAAATATAAAAATATAAAAATATAAAAATATAAAAATATAAAAATATAAAAATATAAAAATATAAAAATATAAAAATATAAAAATATAAAAATATAAAAATATAAAAATATAAAAATATAAAAATATAAAAATATAAAAATATAAAAATATAAAAATATAAAAATATAAAAATATAAAAATATAAAAATATAAAAATATAAAAATATAAAAATATAAAAATATAAAAATATAAAAATATAAAAATATAAAAATATAAAAATATAAAAATATAAAAATATAAAAATATAAAAATATAAAAATATAAAAATATAAAAATATAAAAATATAAAAATATAAAAATATAAAAATATAAAAATATAAAAATATAAAAATATAAAAATATAAAAATATAAAAATATAAAAATATAAAAATATAAAAATATAAAAATATAAAAATATAAAAATATAAAAATATAAAAATATAAAAATATAAAAATATAAAAATATAAAAATATAAAAATATAAAAATAGAAAAATATAAAATATAAAATATAAAAATATAAAAATATAAAAATATAAAAATATAAAAATATAAAAATATAAAAATATAAAAATATAAAAATATATAAATATAAAAATATACGTTTTCCTGGATTTCCTGGAGGCTAGTGAATTGGGAACAATATTTGCTTCCTTTATTTCTAAATTGCATTTTCTGGCTTACTGTTGGATGGAATTAATCTATATTAATAAAAATCAATTGGCGCATGTATGACTGATCATCACTAGAGAAAGGTTGGACCGGCTTTGCTGATTTTTTTGTTGTATTCGCAATTACCAGGAGATGGTTCATACGAAAAATTTGTGGGAAATCCACTGGAAGTCCCGGAGTTGTTCGCGGTACTCGCAACACAGGAGATCACAATCCAGATTCACCATGTATGGCCGTACTGTAACTCCAACCTACTGTACCGAGTACTGTAACTCCATTAAGTGAATTAAATAAGTCTGCATATACGTGAACAAAGGTGTTCGGCATTGGCGCTCCGCATGCAAATGAAGAAGTGTCAAGATTCCAATTGGGCCGTTATGTCAGTTGCAATGAGGCGATTGGCGTATTTTCTTATTTACATTACACGTATGTTATCCCACTATTCAACATTTATGTGTGCACTTGGAGAATGGAACAACGTGTCTATTTCACGGAAGCTAATGCAACACAACGAGCAGAATGATCACCAGCTACAACACCCATACATTTCTTCAAAATTTGGCAAAGCGATCCGTTCCCACGGACATTGCTTTACTGGGAAATGCCACGCTATAGTACTTGGAACCAGTCGACGAAGAAGTTTCGACAATGAAAGAAAGGTCAACCTGTTGCAGGATACGTCGATGTGTATTCGACTGATGCGCTTGGCCGTGTGTACACCGTTCATCCACGACAAGACGAAGGCTTCTATCTTTCGTTTGATTTTGTGCCATGTTCGTGGTCCTATTTCGTTCGAATCGCTTCGTAGTTCTTAGTGTGTTGTGCGCCACTTATCGAAAAGCTAGACAACGTCTGAATTTGGTGGAAAACGACTCACATTGGGATTCATCACTCGCCGATACCACTGTTTCTGCGCAGGCAAATAAAACTCTTACATTATTCGCGAGCATCATAGCAACGTGTCATCCATCGAACGCATTGGAAATGTGGAACAAATACAAGGAAGAGATAGCTGACAATTTGCATCGAGTTCACTGTGCAACATCGAATTATGAGCTTGAAATGAACGACGAGATACGCAACGAAGCTTTGATCATGATCGAAGACATGTGCGTGGTTATGTGTGCTAGCTATTTGTCGAAATTGGGCATGTACTAATTCGTGAATTGCTACGAGAGCAAGTGAACGATTGAGATTGAATGAGCCAAATAGTATAAACGAACGTCCCGCTTTTGAATGCACAGCAAAAGAACGTGTAAGACACATTGATGAAGGCAATTGATGAAGGAAACAATGAAATATTCTTCCTCGATGCTCCCGGTAGAACAGGTAAAACTTTTCTGATTTCATTGCTTTTTGTCACAATTCGCTCGAGATGTGAAATAGCGTTAACCGTTCCATCATCGAGAATTGCAACTACATTGCTAGACGGCAGCCGGACGGCACATTCTGCGTTGAAGTTGCCGATGAATATCCACACGAATGACCAGCCAGTTCAATTGTCAAGAACTCGGTGATGGTCAAGGTATTGCAAAAATGCAAAATCATAATCTGGGACGAATGCACAATAGCACGTAAACCATCATTGGAAGCGTTCAATCGAACGATGAAGGATTTACGAAGTAACTCAAGACGTTTTGGTGGCGAAATGATTCTGCTGGCCGGTGATTTTCCACAAACGCTAACTGTCATTACGAGATCAACAGCTGCAGATGAACTCAACGCATGTCTGAAATCGTCAAGTTTGTGGCGCTATGTGAAGTAGTTGCAGTTGACCACGAACATGAGAGTTGCGTTACAGAACGACTCACCAACTGCTGATTTTTCCAAAATTCTGTTGGCGCTCCAGTCAAATTCCTGTTGATGTTTTGACAGGATTGATTTCGTTTCCCTCGAATTTTTGCATGTTCGCGACGTCGAAGGAAGCGCTTATTACGAAAGTGTTTTCGTACATTCGCCGAAATTATATGAATCACGATTGGCTCAGCGAACGAGCGATTTTGACAGCGAAGAATAAGGATGTTGACATGCTGAATTACTTGATTCAAAACCAGATTGCTGCGGAAATGCACTGTTACAAATCCGTTGACTGTGGGACCAATCAAGATGGGAATCCAATCGCATAACTGATGCTCAAGGTAGGATCTGTGATAATCATGCTGCGTAATCTAAACTATCCGAGATTGTGTAACGGAACACGATTGGCTGTGAAGAAACTGATGAACAACGGGATTCAAGCGACGATCATCAAGGGCAAATTCAAAGGAGAGGATGTTCTAATTCCTAGAACTCCTCTGATTCCAACTGATATTAAGTTCGACTTCAAGCGCATTCAGTTCCCGGTTCGTTTGGCGTTCGCTATATGACGATTAACAAATCGCAAGGTCAATCGTTGGAAGTGTGCGGAATAAGTCTGGAATTTCCGTTTTTCTCATGATCAGTTGTACGTCGCGTGTTCGAGAGTTTGCAAACCATCATCGCTGTTCATTTACGCACCGGATAAAAAAAAATATTGTTTAGCACAATGCATTGTATTGATTTGCATCTGTATTCCATTTAATTCCACTCGAATAAAATACATTGAACTATTTTGAGTTCCAACTGACTCCAATTCAATTCCACATCGAGATAAAAAAATCCCAAAAACAACTCAATTTTCAATAGATGCCTGAGTTTGAATCGACAGTTCATTCACATTTCAATACATTATGCCGCCTTTATAGTTGTGTTCGTACGTTCGTACTGACAATTTTTCTGGATTTTTCCGCAAGAGATGATTGATTGAAAAAATGACTGAACGAACACAACCATAAACCTGCCTTTATTGTTGTATTCGATGAAAAGACGAATGGAATGACCACTCAACTCAGTCGCCTATTGAGAATTGAGTTGAGTTGTTTGTTTTGTTCTTTCATCAAAATCAATTTTCGTGAAGGAAAAAGTATTTGCTCGAACGAAATAATTTTGGGCGGAATGTGGTTCGCCGGGTCCGCTAGTTTGCTATAAATATTTTTGAAACAAGGTTAATTAGTAAATCTTTGTTCCTCACATTTTTTATAGGGAAAAATAATTCCCCACTTGTTAGTTTCGACACAAATTTAAACCAGAATAATTCTTTCAGTAGGCCAGAGAAGTTTTCTTTATAAAGGGTCTTTCCATAAGGACACTCGAAACTTGTGTATGGTCCATGTTGTTAAAGCAACATCTTTTCGATTTATTGTGAATTGTTCAGTAGTGCATGGCGAATCACCATGGTAGATTATAGCGTTGAACAACGTGTGTTAATCATTAAATTTTATTTTCAAAATCAGTGCTCGGTTCGAAAAACGTCGCGTGCATTACTTGAATTTTAGCGTCACAACTGTCCTGCCGAGTCGACTAGTTGAAATTTGGTCTCTAAATTCGAGTCGTATGTCACCGAAACGCAATGTCTGGAGCAAACATCACCGCTGTGTGTGAGAAATTGGCATTGTCGGTGGCGCTACGGCGTCACGTGTCACATAGCGCATGCCACGATGGACACACTGCACGAGTGATTTGAGGGCATGGTTATCTCTTGCAGTGGTAATATGAACTGACCACCGAGAACGTGCGATTTAATTCTTTTAGACTTTTAGATTTAAGCGACAAAGTCATCGAAAATTTAACCTCCAGAATACGTACTACCAAGCACAGCCGCGGTGGACATTTGCACGACGTTAATACCATTAGTGCCATAAAATATTCTTTCAAACAAAAAAGTTTATTTACATTTAAAAATCGAGCGTTCTTATTGAAAGACTCTTTAATTTTTTTTTTGTGAATTCGATAGAGCAACAAATGCATGAAATAATTGTAAAAACCTAAATAGCGTAAATAGCGCGCGTGTTTTATTTGAGAGTTGCTTTTCTCTATGTTAAAGGCCTTTTCAGTATTGCAGACAAAAAATTGGCAACCAAAAAATTATTTCAAATTGAAACATCTTATAATTTTGTGTTATTATTGTTTTGATTTATTTTTAAATGTAAAATACAGGATTTTTTAATAATATAATTTTTTTTAATGTTTTATTAATTCTGCTTTGTTATTGATTACAAATAATAGTAATTTAACCTTTTACATAAATGCGGTTTTAATTAAACTCCAAACAAAATAATTTAATAGTCTAAGTAATTCATCATAATTGGGTAGTAAAATTTAAATTTAAAATAACCAGAATAAAATTTAAATAGAAGCAAAAAAAAAAACATTCAAACAAAATGAATTAATTTATGTATTACATAAATAATAAATTATATAAATAACAATAGTAATTAATAGTTAATATTGCCTTTTTCGCTTTTGTCAGAATACTTATTCGATAAATAACTATAATAATTTTATTTATATATTTTCATTAATTTTTATTAAATTTTAAATTGGTATTCAAAATAAATAACAATATATGCAAATATTATTATTATTTTATTATTTTAATGATCACAATTTGGATAATCAAAATATAGAAAAAAATTATATTAGTTCAATTTATTTAGTTTTAAATTTTGGAATGTTTTGTTCTTTTATTTAATTTATATATATTTTAAAGATATTTTTTTAAATTTGATATTTTAGTTTTTTTCATCTTAATTAATAATTAGGATTTTGTTTATTTAATAAGGCGAGTTATATATGTTTTTTAATAATATTAAAATAGATTTACGTTTTAAAGAAATTATTAGTACAGAACAAAAAATTTGTTAAATAAATTAAAATTATATTTTTATTTATTTAAAAATGATTTTTTATTTTTACAAATAATTTTTTTTTATAATAATTTTTGATAAATTCCTCGTGCTTGCAGTGCAATGGTATATTAAATATTTTTATAATTCATTTTATAATAATAATATATTTTGTGACTATTGCCGTTAAATGAAATAAATTAGTACGCTATTAATAATAAAATTTGTTTTTAGAATTTTTAATAAATATAGTAGTTAAAGACATATTATCATATAATATTATGAATTAAATAATATTAGCAACTAAAGTTATTATGTTGCTATAAAGATTAAATAACAATTTAAATAAAAGTATTTGGACTAATTTTTACATTTTTTATTTCCTGTTTTTTATCGTTAATTAATTTAATATTATTTGAGTACATTAGAAATAAATCGATATGATTAGACATTAGACCGAAGTTAAAAATTTAAAAAAAAAAATATTTAAAAGTAGGCCGAATTTAATATTTTATTAATTTCAACGAATTCAGTACAACGCTACTTAGGGCCTTGAATAACTATAGTTTAGTTTAATTTTATACATACCCTCTAAATATTTTTAATCGTTGTAAGAAATTATGTCTTCTAGTTACACAATAATATCTACCTATGTATGTTCTAATTCTAATGAATTTATCATTGATTTTAAACTTTTCAAATTCGGTATTGTATTTTAGATATTTAAAGAGGAATATGTTGGTTTTACAATACGGGCCATAACTAAACGAAATTAATTATGGTGACTACTTCTGGGTTTCTGCGTATGAATCGTTATAATTTAGTCTTTTTAAATATTTAAAACAAAATTGTCTGTAAGGCAACTATTTAAGACTATAAAATGAACTTTATAACACATGTTGTAATGTGTTAATAGGAAGGTTTAAAAAAAACTTAAAATGTTTCTGGTACATCATTATTTTGGTGCACTTTGTGTTTTAAAGATAAATTTTTGAAAAATGTTTCAATTTTGACAAAACTAAAAAGAAAAATAAATCTTCCATCCTATTAAATTAATATTCTAATCTAACTCCAATTATTCGTACCGAAATTGTATGACTTAAATTTAATTCCTATTAAGTCTTCATAGAAATAATAAATATAAAAAGGAAGGAAAAACAATAGATTTGAAGTCTTTACATACCAGACGGCTTTGAAATATCAAAATAAATATTTTTGATTGATCATTTGTTATTAAAGTTGTCTATGATCACAGCGTGTAATAAGTTCTACACTTGGCCATTTGTGATGCATATTTTAAATTTTATTCCCTTTTAAAAGTAAAAAAGCGACCGTAAGTTTCACGGCATCGTTATTTTAAAATGAAAAAGTATTACGCATAGCTCTCGGTAAGATTCATCTCTTAAACTGAATTGGCCCTAATAAAAAACAAAGTTTGCCAGTAAGCAACCTACAACTGTCATACACACATTGATGAAAATTTGAGCAAAATCTTGTCGCATCCAAGTTTTGTTGAAGACTTGTTTCGAATGTGCGGAGACATTGTTTTTAACTTCGTATTGCTGATGATAAGCGCTGGAGCTCTCTTTGTATTTACAACATCATGATAAACGTTGGCTTAAAATATTTGACCGAGAATCAAAATTCATAGGATTGAAAACTCCAATAGAACCCAATTTAAGTGATCATTAATGTCTGCTATGTTTTTAAGGTGTGGTTGACACAAAAGAAATTTCTAAAAAACGGCTTGGAACTTTTATATATTTAGAAATAACATTGTATGAAATCTTGAAATATATATGAGCCGGAGATATGGGTTGTATGAACCGGAGATGTTGGTTAGTCGACTCATTTGTATTTTAAAAATGACGTTAGAAGTACCGTGATGGTCTCTGAAACACATTTTACACAAATGAGCTCTGGAAAATTTAATGGTTAAACAAATTTACGACATCCGTTAGGATTTTGACGGATAATCTCGTGGTGGATCAGTAATTATAATTAAAGAGAACGGCAAATAGTGTAAAAAGAATTAAAGAGAAAATAAGTCGCGTATGGTCAACCTACTGTTCAGTGAAACATTTAATTAAAAAGCAACAATTGGCAAATTATTTCAAAGCCTTAAGAACTAATTCCTTGCAGTAGGAGATTTTAATTCCAAACACATCCGATGGGGCTTCAGATTAACACCATCAAAAGGTAAGCAGCCGTGGAAATGTGTGCAGGAAGGAAAACTAGATCACGTATCTGAAGGCAGTGTAACAGAGAGTATTGCTAGATTTTATGATACGGCTTAAACATGGGTGTACTACGAAATCAAGGTTTTCAAAATCCCGGTTTTCGAAATTCTAGTTCGAATTGCACAAAATAATTAATAAAGTTTTGTAATTGCAAGATTTGGTACTTGCAACATTTTGTAATTGCTACATTTTGTAGTTGCAAGATTAATAAAAACAGTAATATTTTGTTAATGCAACATTTTGAAATGCAATAATTGTAGAAGCTGATGGCTTCGATAACTCTCACGGGCACATAGCCCTCCATCCGAATTCCATCCCTATTAGCCATTTTCTAGAACTTTATTGCAATCTCATTTTTGAATTTTGTCAAAAAATCACTTAAGAGTCCCATTTTTCCACATGTCACATTTTAAAAATTCAAACAAAACCGGGATTTCGTTACAAATCGTTTCCTTCAACATGTTATCTTCTGATCTCTCGCCGGTTTTAATAAAATTCAGCACGCGAGTTTTAAATTCAGGATAAAATATATTTTTAAAGAACTGTCAAGAATGCTCTTTGAGTATGCCAAATAAATAAAATCTGAAATTGATGAAGCAGTACAATATCTAACAAGTATATTAGAGCAGGCAGCAAAGGATGCTACATGCAGCAGCTACAGTAAGGTGAAAATGTACCACCCGTCACAGAATATTCAGAAACTCTTGAAGAATAAACGTATACTGCGCAGGCAATAGCAATTACATAGATTACCTGAACTTAAATCAAAATAACATAAAGCTATCAGAAACCTTGAAATAGTGCTAACAAAGAATACGATGAGGGAATCCAATACTTTCTTTGTGAACTTACAGCGGCAGAAACAAAAATTACTCACTATGGAAAGATGCAAGAAAACTGAAACGGCCTACGAAAACATTCCCTCCGATTCGCTTCCTCCATGCATTCTTCAACCCAAAGAAATTAAGTTAAGAAGTTAAGAATTTAAGTTAATTCTGCATGAGTAGAGCATTATAGCGGATTACCAGTTAGAATTTAGAGAAGTTCATGGAACCCTAGAACAAGTGCATAGAATCGTATTAGAAACCAGAAACTCATTTGAACAAAAGAAGCATTGTTCAGCAGAATTTTTATGGCATGCAGGACTTAGACATAAAGTTAAGGCACAGCTACTAACAAAAAAAGCATCTGCAATAAAATCGCATCTTCCAATTTAAAATCAAAATACGCAAGAGTCAAAAGCTGTATTTAATTTATACTGCGGACTTTCCTACTTCAAATTATATAAAAGTTGCAATATTTGTAGAAGACACAACATTATTAACTATCCATGAAAATCCTCAAACACCGCCAAAAATTCTGCAAGAACCATTAGAAGAAATAGCTTAATTGCTTTCCAAATGGAGAATAAGGGCAAACGAGCAGGAATTGGCATACATTAGATTTACTACGCGTAAACAAACCTGTCCTTCAGTGAAGCTAAATCATATCAATCTACCCCAATGTTAAACTATTAAATACCATGGGCGGCATCTAGATTGTAGAAGATTGACATGGGTAGAAACATATCGAAGTGTTAAAATAAATTGGCTAATCGGAAAATGGTATTCAAACCCACTTATGAAATGCAATTGTGGGGCTCAGATTGTAATTCATCTTGAGAAATAGTGAAAAGCCCAAGGAGGATTGTACACCTAAGTCACACAGCAATCCATTAGGAGTTATGTCCTACTATCTTTCGGTTGCTATTTTAGGCCAGTGGAAATGTCTCCGAAGAGGACACTCGACGATAATGGATTCGCTAAAGGTGTTGATAGTGAAACTTGATTACATTGTACCTTCATTATGTTTATAAAAGGTTTTACTGACATCAGTTTCACTGATAGCCTCAAGGTAGGATTACCTTAGACGCATGATTGGTCCAGCGTATACCAATCAGAGGTAACAACGAGTGAGGATACCTTGACTTGGTTCAGAAATAATATAATATCATCGTTTGATATTATAGTTTATGTAGATAATTAGGTGGCCAGTCGCTAGAATGAGTTGCTGTGACGTCTAGAGTAACGTTGTATTGCTAATCGTCTCTCAATGAGAAGGGGAGTTTTCAAAGCCCAGATATCTTCGGTCAGTGGTCACTCAGACACATGGGACAGCTACATGGTAGACGAAGTCGCTACGGACGGTTCAATCCTGGCCAAGGTCATTAACAAATTTTAATTTTACGGTTTGTTATTGAGTTTTTGCTCAGGATAGTAGACTGAGACTAATTAATTTTCTCTTTTCTTGTCCAGCTTTAGCATAAGTTAAGGCACGGGGCTATTCATAATTGTTGGCGTGTCGAACATTTTGCACTACGTAACTAGATCTGGATAGAAATCAAGTACGCAATTTACTGATAAAAAAATATCGCCATAAAAAAATTCGTTTTAATAAAAACTAGAGAAAGCAAAGGCTGCTAGATTTATTATTAGTTTTAAAGTGACCGTATCTATCAAGAAAAATTATTGATAAAATTTTGTTTTTTAATCACTCAGTAAAATCACGGCCTGCTACAATCTTATTTTGAATATTATTGATATTTTATTGATTTTTTTAATCGATAAAATTTGCCCTTGGTTCCTACCTTGAACGGCATCTATATAGAGGAAGCAAAAGAGTAGGCTACTGTGATGTCACAATAAACTACCGCCAATACAAGTGTGCATGGCACCCACTACAACTTAGTCTATGCTATGTTATCGTCACTGTTTAACAAAGTTTACATAATGACAAAAATATAGTACACGAATCCGATTAAAGGGATCCATTTTTACATAATGTTCGTTGTAGTTTGTATTAAGAGCGTTCTTTACTAAATTTGTTGTTGAGAACCTAATCTAATAATTAAATTTCAATGTGTCTATTTATAAGTTTTTCTTTAATATTCGAACCTACCTAATAGAAAAATTCAGTTTTTTGTTGTTGTAAAATATGGGAATCTGTTTCTATTTAAATATTTTCTATAATTTAAAATTAAAATATTTAAAAACAAACAAAACCAAGCACGAATATCAAAAATTGAATATCAAAAACCTCTAGAAGAAAGTGCTTGTCGGACATGCACAACTTACCCTTACTTTAGTAAAGAACACTCTTAAATCTGATAAATTATATCAACTTCATAATTTGTAGCATATACTACATCATAATTTGTAGCAATTTTGTCATCAGAATTTTTCATCTCGCTGTATTTGCCTATCAGGTCGAATTGATTAACTTAAATTTTTGGACATGACAAGCCAACAATTTCACCGCGTAAAAGTCTCAGAACCAGAATTTTATTATCTTTGATGCCATCGAGGGGAAGCTGGGCTTGAAATATATAAATATAAATTAAATTTGGTGAGTTGTTCATTCTTTTGCTGACCAAACTTTTCAAATTTATGAAATATTTCGAATTATGACATTCGCTTTCGGATGCGTTTGTTACTTTCAATTTTTTTCTACTCTATTGAAGTTTTTGAAAATTAATGAAATCTATTGTATCAGATAGCTAAAGTTTTTCGCTTTGTCAGTGACCCGAAAAACCTGTAACATAACATTTTTACTTGTAATTATTTTATTATATTTTATAATTATATATTTTATTTATTTGACATTTGCAAGCGCAATTTATTTGCGGCATTTTTATGCTGTTTTGGTTATTGGCCCCATCGTAATAAAAAAAAACATCAAACCCTACAAGGAAGATTTTGTTAGCCCATTGTTCAACAACATTTAGCATAATTGTTCTTAATCAAGAGTGTCAATAATTGGATGGCCGAGGCAAAATCGAGATACTTTCATTCACCAGTGAAACACGTATATTTCTGTTTATTTGAGAAATTGGGATTTGTGCCTACTAGATTACTTATAAGTCATTGGCAAAAATTACATTAAGTCCAAAACAAAAGATTTCGCTACGATAAAAATTTTCTAGAAAGTACCAAGTGCTCAAAATTTTGGTAAATAAGTTATTTAAACAAATGTTTTATGATATATAACTCGATCAATTTAAAAATGTCGTTAACATTTAATTTAAGTTGATTTTGTTAAAATCATGCTATTGTGTTTCTATTTTTAATCAGATTAATTATATAAAACACACGTCTTTTGACAAAAGTTGGTATCAGCCGAATTTCCAAAACAGACTTCAAAGTACATATTGTCGTTCAGGGATTAATTAAAATAAAATAAATAAAATAAAATAAATAAACCAATCTGATTTAAATACATACAAGTTCTTTTTAGTTTGGAAGATCATAATACATATATATTGTATAAATATTAGAATTATTTTTATTTGATTGTCAAAATATATTTTATGTTCTGCATATTAATTATAAAATTCTCAAATTTATTTTTTATAATATATTACTGTTTTGTAACCGAAATAGAATTGATAAAATGTAGAGAAATTGGTTTTGAGTTGTACAAAAATAAATCATATGAGTTTTTATATATTTATTAATTTTTTTTGTTTAAATATTGGTGTGTAATATAATGTAGTAAATATTTTATATTATTTATTTAAATATATTATAAATTTTTTGCAACTGTATTTTCTATTTATATTATTTTATTATTTATTAAACAGCTAAGGTCATCATAAGACATTAGTTACATAATTTCTTTGTATTAAAAATATCCAAATATCAATTTGTGTAGGTTTTTACAAATAAATTAATAAATAATTTTTATACAAAAAGAAAAAATAAAAAGGTAAAAATGAATTATTAGTTATATTTATTTAAAATTTTGTAGTTAAATATGTGGAAAATCCAAAAATAACGGTATATATTTATGTAAGTGTGTTCTAGGAAAGGTTGGTATCATAGAATTTTGTCATAAACAAGTTATGTAAATCAAAACGATTGAGGTAGTCTTAAAGAAAGATTTAAATTCGACAGCGATTTGTGAGATTGTAAGTTATTTATTTTATTAGTTAAAGAGTATTCAATTTTTATTTGTAAAAATTATTTTTTGGTTTATAGAAGAATATTGTTATTTGTATGGAAATATTAAATTAGTTTATTTTACATGGTTCAAAAAGTATATGTAATTATTTATTTTTATTTTTACGAAAATAAATTAGGAAAAAAATTTTTTTAGTGTTTTTTTTATTTATTTTTTTAAATAATGTAATATTCCTGTAGGGATTTGTTCTACATTGCTTGGACCCTTTTTCCTTTGCTCAACCTAAATATTATTTACAAACTATATATTTTTTTTTTTTATTTTTTTTTTTATTAAATTAAAGGTTAGAATTTGTTTTTAATTTCATTTGAATAAGATCTAACTAAAGTATTATCATTGCTTTTTAGATTCAAATTAAATATACCATTATGTAGATACCTTTACAGGGTGTCGGTAAACAAATGCCCTAAATTCAGAAATTGTGGCACAAAAATAAGTCAAAATGATCTTTCCTTGAAAATTTAATCCACAATTAAATTTTTACGATTTATCGACTTAGCTTTATGGTAATTGTAAAGCATTTGAATTACAAACATCTTGTATAATATATACATCGTATATATATATATATGTCTAGAATATATATTACATGTCCATATATACTTATTTATATATAATATATAATAAAATAACAGAAGGGATTGTCTTTTGCCGAAGTTTTTTTAATTTAATTAATTATTTTAAACTTTATTTATATTAATTTACTTAACAACAAAAATTTTTATTGAGTTAAAACAGTTTTTTAAGAATTTTTTATTTCATAGTTTTATATTATGTAAAAAACGTATTCACATTAAAATTAATTTATTTGATTTTTAATTTTAAATATTTTTTTCTTTTTTATTTTATTTTAAAGCACCAAATTAGATTTAGAAAAAAAAACATTTATTATTTTATATTATAATTAACAGACAATTTTTTTACATATTATATTTATTTTAATGTGTCTTTGATTTAATACAATCGACACCACATTAAATCAAAGAGAACGTTATTTAATTTATATAAAAACAATTTATTGTAAACATTTAATGTCTAGGGGCACAACGACATTAGATGAAATAATTTGTTTTTATATAAAAATTTTTTAAGTACATTATTTTTTAATTACATTTTTTGTTCATTTTGTTTATTTATCATATTACATAGTTGGAAAACAAATAATTGAATTGGAAAAAATCGATTTTAATATTTTTTTTTTTAATTTATTTGTTTTATTTAAATATAAAGTGAAAATAGAAATAATAATATTTATGTGTATCTTTATTATAATTTATAACATTATTTTAGTAATCTATCTAAAAAAAAAACAAAATTAAAATGATATAGATATACTTTTTTGTTTAATATTAATTAATAATGTTTTTTAAGATAATAATTGACATGATTCATTTTTTAAATATAATTTAACCCTTTAAATAATTTATAATCCTTAACCACTACTTTTATAATTTAAATAAAATTAGTTTTTCAAAATGATAATTTTTTTTTAATTTATGATAACAATAAAAATACTTTATGTACATAAAATAGGATTTTTTGTTTAATCATATTTAAATAAAAATTTTCGATTTGGAAAAAGTCGTGTTTAAATTTTGTAAATATATTTGTTTACGGTATCCTTACGTTTGTTTTCTAGTTACAATCGGTTGGACTGCGATGCACCAAATTGGACTACATTCTATGCAAAATTACCTTTATCATCTTTATAATATGTACCAAATGCCACGTGGTTGCTCAAGAAATTAGCAGTTTAAAGGTTTAACCGAATTGAGACCAAATAACAAACACTCTGTGTACGCGCAAATTATGTGTAGGTGTAACTTGAAAATAATATTTTAAGTCATTTGAATCACATACATACGCTTTTGTAAAGTTTTTGATATTTAATTAATTTTTTACACATTTATGTAGAAAAATATATATATTTATTTAATTAATTAAATATTATTAATCAAATTCTATTACAATTGGATTTTGTTTTATAATTTTCTGAGCAATACGGATTTTTTTATATAATTTATAATTTAAGGACACAATTTGTTTTTTTCTTTGAATATTCGATTGTTAATTAATAAATAATAATAATAACGAACAAACACAGTTTTAATGAGTAATCTTTTTTTTTAGAATTTAAGCGTATTTATTAAAATTATTTCAGTCGTAATATAAAAATTAGGTTCAAAATGATATTTAAGATGATGATTTAAAATAAAAAATTATTGAGTATTATTATTTTTTATTTAATATTGAGTAATAATAATAATTAATAGTGAACATTAATTTTCTCATTTTATAATGGTTTCACCGAAATTATTTAATTTTGATTTGGTCGTACTAGAAGCTGAGAAACATATAGTTGTGTGTGTGGAAATAATTCATCTTAAATATCCATTTAAAAATAAATAATTATTGGAATGTTTGTTTATTTAAATTTTTGATTAAGGATGATATGATATGTCGTAATTTAAATTTAAGAAAAATAATTAATTCGTACATACTTTCTGTTTAGGTAGTAATTAAAATTTGTTGTATCGAAACTGTACAAAAAATAGGCTTAACGTTATTTATTTAAATTTTTTAACAATTTTAAAGAAATAAAAAAAGTTTTATAAATGTTTAGACCCAATTTATTTTGATTTTCCTATAAATCAATACTTTATGTACTTTTATATAGGCAAAAGTTGAATATGTTGTTGTTGTTGTATATATTAAGTCAGATATATTTTTAAAATAGATCATTCGATTCATAAGTGTTTGAAAAGTGGATATTTTTTTCTAGTTGTATAATATTTTGAAATATATGTGTAAAATTTACCTCAGACATTTGTTCCCAATTCTACCAACTGAAATTGTTCCTGACCTGAGGAGAGTTCAATAATTAAATTATAATGACAGAATTATTTAACTCAAAATTAACTTACTTTCTAAATAAGCCGCTAAATCTGAATCGCTAGCTTGAAGTGCTAATGATTTTGCGGTGAAGCCATCTGTATCTTGTATACCTAAATTTGCCCCACCAGCAACTAACATATAACATATACTACGTCGTTTGTTCGCAGCTGCTTTATGTAAGGCAGTTTGTCCTCTGAAAATTTTTTATTGCATAAATATAATTTAAATGATTACATAATATATTTAAAATATTGAATTAAAAAATAGATGGCTTGTATAAATAAATTGTTTTGCATTAAAAGTATCCAAAAATAAATTGACCGCCATAAAAAGTGTAGCCATGTACTGGCCTACAACAACATAAATATACCATAATACAAAAGTACCCGTGTGTTAGCCAATAACAGGCTGTCGTAGTGTTGGTCAACACAATAGTCGAAGAGTCGCATCGAATAGCAACAATAAACTTTCAATTATTAAAATTTTCTAAAAACATACTTTTTATGAAGTTTATGAAAAAATTTCAACTGTACGAGAATTTCGATAGGCTGAACGGTACAAAGAATTTGTAGAAAAACAACTTTCAACTGCAAGATTAAGTACAGCCAACATCGACTTGCCGAGATAACGAGTAGTTTTTAGTTACACAGAGTTTCTGACCGAAGTTATAGGCACTAAGATTGAGGAATTCTATATATTTCAGTAGTTTCTTAACTTGATTAAAATTGGAGGAGCTTGATGAATCGCGGCGTAAGGCGCAATCCGCTGATACAAAACCGTTACAACCACTGCCAGAAACTATTGGCGCTAATCCTCCCACGATTGAGATATCGATGTTTAGTGGTGGTAGTATCTTGAGTCGAACGCATTTATTGGTAAATTTGACGTCGTTATACACAATAATCCATTCCTAACTGAACCCAAATACAAATGTAGTAAAATCTCTTTTCGCACACTCCAGACCACAATGAACGAGTAATGTAACTTTCTCAATGCTACAACTCATCGTTTACACAACGCACCAAGATTGATTCAGATAGGTTCTACATCATCAAAGACAGTCGTTCAACGTCTCCCTCGCAATAACCGTCCCGCTGCAACAACGATTAATGTTGCCAAACCGTCAATATTTTATTGTGTGCACTGTTAAACTAATAGTTCCCACACATGCCAATTGATGAACGAAGAAATTCCGCAATAACCTGTTTACGTACTGAGCCGCAGTAGCTAAATGTCCAGGGACCCTTCGCTTCTTTACAAAGACGCAGAAGGAGTATATCGCTCACAACCAAAAACTGAACCACCATATACAGGTTCGAAGATTCTAAGTACTCTAGTGAACAAACGTAACGATCCGCAAACGAATAATTTTGCAATATTGGTACATTTATCACTAGCTAAATCCGGATCAAAGCCGAGGTCAGTATCGCTTATCTATCTGGCTACTGCACTAGTTACGGTTATTAACCAAGAAGGACAACCTTTTTTACGGAGAGCAATGTTAGATTACGGATTGCAAACACATTTTATGACCGAATCATTTTCAACTGTGTTAATAAAATACCACTACAAAAAAGTACAACACCCAGAAAAAAAAAGTTTTTAATTCAATAACTTTGACTTATTGAATCGTATTTTTTGAAATCAGCAATACAATTGTTTAATGAATAACTTAGTTTTAAGTTTAACAAAAACATGTATTCTATCAATAAAATAAAATAGTTTTACTAATAAATACACTTATTGTAATGACAATGTATTAGTTATCAAGTCTAAACTTACTAAATTTATTGATCGGACAATGTTCGTTGTTAAAATAAACATTACGACTTGATTAAATTACTAATTCAATAACTAAAGTTATTACATTTACAACGTGACTGTTCTCGTTAATCATTAAAATTCGCTAAAGCATTATACTTATACTTTATATGTAAGTTCAAAAATTTTCAATATTTTTGTAGTTTGGTCACAGTCTGATGAGACGACCGAATTTTTAATGTAAAGAATTCAGTGTTTCCATTAGTGCGAAACCAAGCTTCCATTGCTTGGTTTCGCACTAATGGAAACATTGATTTCTAGAGAGTCGTGTTGCTGATATTGCAGCACTAACTTGGTGGTACTGGTAAACTCCATCCACCAAATTAGTGCCGCAATCAGTGTTACCATTGAAAAATTTGAAATCCAGGAAAAAAAACAGCTAAAAATGAAAAAAACAGCTAGAATTCAAGTCAAAGAAAAACTAAATTAAAACCAGCTAAAAAACCAGCTGAAAAAGATTTGATTATATTTTAATTAAATACGATGAACAGAAAAATTTAAAATAGGTGGTTTAATTCAGATTTTATTATAATAAGTATATATTATTAACTAAAGAACAACCAATTTCGATTTTTGTAACATAAAATAAATATGAAAATAATAAATTATTATAAAATTATAGAAATATTCCTTACTGTAAATATTAGTACATACTACAATAATTATATTTAATATTAATTTACTACAATAACCCTTTTTCAATCAAAAAAAATAAAAAATGGCTTAATTTAAGTCCAAACCACACAAATGTGTGAGTCTGTAATGGCGTTTTTGATACATACAATTGTGTTGGTTTTTGTTCAAATCACGCAAATTTTTTTATCAAAAACGCCATTACATACTATGATTTTTATTCACACATTTGTGTAGTTTGGACTTAAATTGAGCCACTTTTTATTTTTTTTTGGGTTGAAAAAGTGTTAGCAGGAAAAGGGATAACATATTAATATTAAATATTAATATCCCTTAATGTTTCAATTAATTGAGCGTCATTCTTATCTTCATCATCAGCTTTACCAATGTCATACGTTGCACTTGTTCCAATATTTTTAAATTTCATCTAGTATAGGGAAATTGTTACAGCAAAGTCCAAATCTCATTTGGTTTCGAATTATTAAAATACTGTTTGTTAATTGGATTTGCATTCTGTTCCGTAATTTTCACTAAATTAAGCTGACTGTTGGAAAAACATTGACTCCAGTCAAAAAAACTGAATCCAGTCAAAAAAACAGCCGGCTGGATTTTTTAAATTCTTCCAGCTAAACACAATGAAATCGAGTCAAATTTGACTGGAAAACAGTCAAAATGGCAACACTGGCCGCAATATCAGCAACACGACTCTGTAGAGATTTCTTTTTTGGAAGATTATAGTCTCTACACGGGCGGACGGGCCTCGCACCCTCTATAGGTAAATGCCCCCATTCAAGATGGTGTGGAAAGTTGAACATATATAGTTTATATTACATATATGTATTCAAAATGCGTTCCAACCTTCCAACGTCTTGGTAACCTCACCTCAAGCTCAACCTCACCCTATCAGGGTAGGTACCATCACCCCCATATTATCTAGAATATCCTTTATTATGATTATTACGCTCTTTGTACAAATTACTAATTTAATTTTTTGGAATAATAACTAAAGAACGTCCAATTTAAAACGTCAAGTTATTGAACGGAACTAAATACTTATTGATATAACAATTATTGTGTCGATTTAAAGGTAGTAAAATCAATAACTATAAAATTGTTACGGCAATAACTTCGTTTATTGGCCAAAAACAACCTATGTTTTTTATTGATTTTGCATATGAAAATTGTTATTTCAACAACTTTTTTCTCTGAGTGAAGCCACATTCACATTCACGTCATCGCTTTCCAACAAATACTTTCTCCGAATGTAAACAATTTTTATCATTTGGCTATCGACTCAGCAATTTTGAGGGAATGCATTGAGAGGTTTTGTTCAATTGAGTATTTTCCACATTTCTGAAAGCTGTTGTCGTCTGAGGAAACCGATTGTGAAGAACACTTCGCTAAATTTACTACGCGAGGTCATGAAGGGAGCGTTATCATCAAAATTCTATTTTCATGATGTCTGTCACTGTGGATCAATCACTACAACACACATATACTGGCAAATCCTTTGAAAACATATTAGTTTACTGTTTGTGCTTGAAATCCTGTATTTCAAAATCCCGTATTTATAATCCCTTAATGTTGATATTAAGTGTGTCATTTCAAAGATTCATAATTAATTTTGGAAGAAGTTCTGGAATATTTTCACTTGGGAAGTTTTTTAACCGACTATGATGGGATTGGGTATGTTGGATGAACATTTTTTGGAAGAAGTTCTGAAATATGGTCACCTGGAACGGAACTCAGCCATTTCTTTATCGATTATAATGGGGTTGGTTTTGTTTCATGGAAATAGGATTATAAAATGATTTACGGAATAAGTTCTGGAATATGGCCACCTGGGAACCACCTTGAAACTCAGCCAGTTCTTCACCGATTCACAACCATTATACCCAATCCTATCATAATTGGTTAAGAAATGGCTGAGTTCCGTCGCAGGAGGCTATATTTCAGATCTTGTCTCTAAAAGCATTTTAGAATAACATTTTCAACAAACACAACGAAACTCATAAAAATCGGTTAATAAATGGCCCAGTTTCGTCCTTGGGGCCATTTTCTGGAACTTCTTCTTAAATTCAATTAAGAATCTCATTTTCAACCAACAAACCCATCCCATCATAATCGCTTAAGAAATAGCTGAGTTCGGTCCTAGCCATACCCAATCCCATCATAACCGATTAAGAAGAACTTCTTCCAAAAATCATTTTAAAATCCCATTTCCATCCAACATGGGCTAATTTCTTCATGATTGGCTAAGACATGACACGCTTGATATCAACATTACTGGATTTTTGTAATATTTTGCGAGATTTTAAAATACTGGATTTTGAAATACGGGATTTTAAAAAAATAGAGGATTCTTGAAAAAAATGCTCTTTCACCAAGAACATGCACCGTGTCACACAAAAGTCGTTGGCTACGTTGGCATAATTGGTTTTTTATTTTTATTGTTAACTATGCGATCTGTTTTGGGGCTCAAGGCTCTCCCTGCTCTTCCGCGGTTATGTTTTTTACGTCCTTACTTTACGCCTTCCGGCCACCTCGAGGACGTAAGGCTATATGACCGATTTAAGACCATTTGCAAATTGCAAGCTCCATGCCAGCCTATACTGGCATGGAAGATGGGTCGGTCCATGGGTTTTGCACACCGACAGGGGTTATAATTGAATTGAAGTTCGAATTGCCTTTTCATTCACCGTATTCTCAAAAATTTGCTCCAGGGACAGAGATTTGCGTCAAATGCTGAAGTCAAAACCGAATGAAACGAAAATTTTGAGGCCAAAGTTAAATTGTTCTACAAAAAAGGCATCGCATAATGAAAGAAGCGTTGGAATGAATGTATCACTCTTAAATGAAACTATGTTGATGAATGAAGCCGAATTTGTTTGTAAAAAGTAATTGATAAAATTCAATTATTATTATTGGTATTCCTATTTACACTTTTAAAAATAAAATCGTTTTTACAAATAAGAATTTTTTTAATGCCTCTATCAGACATTTAAAAAATTTCTTTTGCCGTTCGCATAAATGTCTAAGGGAAATAATTCTAGGCCTCTAACCCTTCTTGTGTTTATAACCAAAGACTTACTCGTTGTTATATAACCGGCTACCTGGGTGGGCTCAGACGAAATTTGTCATTTAAGCGCGATTTAGATGAAGAAAAAATGTAGGCCCAGCAAAATATTTGCTGTGTGTTTAGAGTGCACACAATATAAAACTTTCGCATTAGTTGAATAGAGAAAGAAATATAAACTGCCATAAATAATATTTGTTGTCATAAAATATTCAAGGGTCGATTATATTTTAAGGCAGTATTTTTATTTTATGGCAGCATTTGCTCAAAAAAAGACAAAAACGCACAGCAAAATTTTTGCACGATGGTATTCTTTTCTTGTCATACACATGGAAATTTTAATGTATCAAACTTTTCTTTTTTTGCTGGCCAACATTTTTTCATCATGTAAATCGCGCTTTATAATGGAAATTTTGAATCAAATTTACGTTTTGCATGTTTAGGCCCTATTCCAATGGAAAAATCTGCTGTCAGAAAAATAAAAGGGGGTAAAAATATAGATTTTACTGATTGTGTACGAAAATGTTGTCAGTAAAATTTTACTGAGAGAATAGTTGTGATGGTGTTAGTAGTGTGCTGCCATAATGTTGCTATAAAATATGTAAACTGAAGTTTTTTCTATGGCACTATTGTTCACACAACTACAAAAAATGTATGTAAAGATAAGAAATTTTTCTCACACTCATACAAAATAAGTCGCTCACCCTTTTTATAGTCAAATGTCTATTTGTTTTTTTCGTGTTGAAATTTGTTAACGTTAGTGGTTTTTTGTGGTACATATATAAAAATTAAAATATTAAAATTGTATATAAAAAAAATCGAAATGTACAAATCAAAACTATTATGAAATTTTTAGGTTATGCCAAAATGTAAAACCATAAAATTTTACTATAAAAATGAAATAAAAAATATTTCTTTTCTTTGTCACTCTTATGGAATTTAAACTTTTTTTGTTTTGCGTTTTGTCAGTTAAAAAATTGCTATCAGTAAATTTTTTCTATGGAATTAAGGCTTTATTTTGTGTTGCCATAACACAAAAAAGTTTGGAGGGGTTTGTGATGGGTCCTGACTCCTCCCCATAACTGGGCAAATATGGGTATGCGTCAGAAAGAGAATCGAATCAAGATAAAATGATTGTTGTTGACAATTTTTATAACGCTACCGCCTCTTGCACGCCTATTGATGAACCGAAATTTATCAATTGTTGGTAAATTAAAAAATAAGCCATATGTTCCGAACGACAAGCTGCCGTGAAAATGACGTGAAACCTACTCTTCTGTATTTGGGTTTAGTGACGACAACATCACAATTTGCCCCTATGTTCCTAAATATAAAAAAGTGTGATATTGTTTCAACGCAGCACTACTCAAAAATATAACCGATGAAAAGAAAAAACCAGAAATCATTCACTACTATAACAGTACAAAAAGTGGGGTACAGAACATGGATAAGCTAGTTACCCATTACCAATCAAAAAAAGAATTCAACGGTAGCCTGTTGCTTTCTTTTAGAATATGATTGATGTCCCATACGTTGCGGCATACACGATTTATATAGCAAATAATCCGAGTGACAAAACAGAGCAACGCCGATGTTTACTACTGGATCTGGCATTGAAATTAGTTTTGCCACACATTACTGCTCGGGCAACAGTCCCCAAAATATATATAGAGGCGTTTCAACTCACGTTCAGGTATTGAATGCGTTCTTGGCAAAATAATACCACCTCATGTACCGTCATCCTCAGCCGAAGAGATTCACGATAGCACCGGACGCATATCGCAAACTGGGAAATGCTGGATTTGTTTAGAGTCGAATAAATGGAAAGCAACGCGAAAATTACGCAGTGCTTGTAAAAAGCCAGTGTGCGCTGAACATACAGATACGATTGTAAGATGCTTAAAATGCACTAATTAGTAACTTAATCGAATAGAAAAGAAATCTAACCAAAGTGAATTACATTATTAATATTTTTACTTTATTTATTGATTTTTTTTTAAATTTTAATTAATTTTGTTTATGTTTTATTTATGGAATTTTGCTATCTGTGATGAAATACATTTATTACATATAACAAAAAAATTCTACAAAATGTGCTTTAATATACTGGACAACCAATACATCAAGTATATATTTTATATTGGCTACCTGGGTAGCCGGAAATAGAATAAGAGACTATTGGAACAAAATAGAACTCCCTTGAAGAAATTTAGTGCTCAGCTTCTATTTAAAAATTGTTTCAAAATAGTCATTTTTAGGATGTCGAGAAACAAGAGCCGGAAACTACAAAAACTAAAAAATTTACGAGCATCCCAAAACCAGTTAGAAGCAATAACCATCCAGAAATAACTTTTTTATTATTCTATCAAATGCAAATTTAGCCAAACTTCGGTTAATTTGAAATATAGTTGCGCCGATCTCAGTAAAGTCTACGCCAAACGGGTACTGATTTCAGGCTTCCAAATCATTAGATAATAAGACAGCAAAATCTTATTACGATATCACCGGTCTACTGTGGCCCTAGTATGGCCGTCGCTGTGGCATCTTTTGTTTCACAAAATTTTTATAGAGAACATATTTTCCCATTTCACTTTGTTTCGAAAATATTAACACCAAATTTATTCCCTCAGTAGGCCAGAAACAATTTAGACAACAATGCTAAAGGTTCAAACATAATGTATCCGTTCCGTCCGCTCCGTTTTATGAGAACTGTCAATTTATATGAAAAAAACGAAAATGTGAACGCAATGAGCCGAAGAGAAAAAGACGAAGCGGACACTAAACCCAAATTCAAATTTTTGCGGACGACATAGGTAACCTCACATAGTATTTATTTACACAGCAGAAAAAATCATAACCGTATTAATTCTATTAATCTCACACACAAATTAAAATTAATTAATAATTAAGTTTTCAAAATATTGTTTGCAGTAAAAGACGTACTAATAATTACTAAATTATATTAATTCTATTTTTGACAACCGGAGCAGTTGTATTGTGTTTTATGAAAGCGAACCGGAGTGGATCTATTCTGTTTTAACCTTAAGAAAATATTTTTCCCAATTTCCTATTCCCATGGAAAGCCACAATAGTTCCAATGGAATAGGGAGGTGGGAAAATATTTGTGTAGCATTTTTGTTTGTATTGTATTTTTCTGGCTTAAGGTGAAGATACATGTAATATTTTGGCATAAGGCGCTTTTCGTACCGTAAACATTTATAAACGGACTTGTAAAAATTAATATGTATTTAGATAAAATAAAGTTGATTTTGTTAAATATATTATTAATTTTAATATAACTATCCAATTTATTTCAAGCCGACATTTTGTCGTTGTAATAATTTGTCTGATTGTTTTGTTTGTTGTTAGCTGGCACTTTTTCAGGTTAAGAAAATTTGCCTTATACCAAAATTGGGAATTGTTCAATTTTACATTTTTGCCTTTAAGATGATTCAGTAAAATCTGTACTTGTATCATCGCCTTTACTGATGAAATCAGTTTAGTAAAAATAGTAAAAATATAGTAACAATTATTTTTCCAAATAGAATGTTTATGGAGCAAAAGTTTCTCATCACACTTTAGTTTCTAAAATATTTACACCAAACTGATTTCATTAGTAGGCTAGAAATATACAATTTAAATAACAATTATATGCAAATATTGTCCTATTTCCCTATTCCAAGGGAACGCAAAACTAGGGCCACAGTAGTCTCCATGATATCGTAATACGATTTTTCTGTCTTATTATCTAATAATTGAGAAGTTTGATTTAGTCAAGAGATCTTTGAGATCGATGCTGGAAAATTCCAAAATTACAGAAATTCGTAATAATTTATAATACTCAAGAGGTAGAAGGATTCATTAAATTATTTCTACTAGTGGCACTATTCTGGTAATTCCCTGGGAATAGGGACTTGGGGAAAGATTTCATATGTAATTTCTGTTTAAATTTTCTTTTTTCTGGCATGCTTAGGTAAAAAGATAGTGGTAATTTTTGTGAAAACAAAATAAAATTAGGAATAATTTTCCCTGCCAATTTAGATATGGAAAAATTATTCCCAATTTATAAATATTTACATCAATTTTTTCTTCTCAGTAGGCCGGAAAAAAAATTTTCGGACAGAAATTACATATAAATTCTTTCCCCAGTTCAATATTCTTGGGGAATTACCAGAATAGTGCTACAGTTGTCCCCGTGATATCGAAATAAGATTTTGCTATCTAATTATCTAAGGATAATGAAGCCTGAAACCAGTACCAGTTTGGCGTAGACTTTTCTGAGATCGGCGCAACTATTTCAAATTGTTTGGCTAAATTTGCATTTGATAGAATAATAAAAAAAAATCATTTCTACCAATAATCGGTGGTCGTCGGTCGGATATCGGTTATGGTATACTTTATGGTGTACTTTTGATAACTTACTCGCTCCTAAAACGGAGCTGGACTTCGATTATGCACTAAATGCTTGTTTATGATTTGCGATGGAGTAACAGAATAAGAGTGCTCTTAACCTGTACCGACCAAATTAGCCCGCCTCAATGAAACCTGTACTATAATTTGTTACACATTTATTATAATTTATTAAAACAACTCCCGATTTTATTACAGGTACCGTTTTCGAGGAATGAGTGGTCGGTTTAGCTTGTAATTAAACCTACACCACCAAAATTGTAACTTTTGATGTAGCTGTGATATCGGGATGGATCTTGGACCAGAATTAATTACATTGATTAAATAGTTTCATTCCAAACGGTTATTTATGACAAAAACATCGATTATACCAATATTAATAAATTTTTACATCAGATATTTACTACCAGATATACTCTTTCGACCTTGTGGAGGGCAGATCAATCTTTCCAGGGGTGTAATAAATTATCTTTGTGCCAGATTATACGGAATTGGCTGCAAACCGTAAAGGGTTGAAACATCTAATTTAAAGGTCGATTTTATCACCTTTCATTGAGCCAATTCCATGTAACCTGACACATAGATAATTTATTACACACCTGGATAAGATTGATCTGCCCTCCAGAAGGTCGAAAGAGTATATCTGGTGGCGGTCTGATGTAATAATTTTTTAATATTGGTAAAATCGATGTTTTTGTCATAAATAACAATTTGCGGTGAAATTTGCCCTAAGCCAAGATATAGGGTTGATCTTGAACTATTTAATCAATGTAATTAATTTGTAATAAGTTCTGGTCCAAGAACCATCCCGATATCACAGCTACATCAAAGGTTACAATTTTGGCGGTGTAGGTTTAATTACAAGCTAAGCCGACCGACCACTCATTCCTCGAAAGCGGTACCTGTAATAAAATCGGGAGTTGTTGTAATAAATTGTAATAAATGTGTAACAAATTATAGTACAGGTTTCATTGAGGCGGGTTAATTTGGTCGGTGCAGGTTTAGAGCACTCAGAATAAGCGTGAACAAATTTTCAATTCTATATAATATTTATTTCATTTTTAAAACGATTTTTTGTGTATGTTACTGAACTACTAAAACCCGAACTTTATTGATATCGGTAAAGGAAATTTACTCAATAGTGTTCAATATTATTAACACTGAAGCTTCTGAAGAAGGAATATTGAGATTTTTTGTACTGCACTTTACCTTTTAATTAAAAATAATCAAAATTAAATTTTAGCACAATTATTAATACTTACTTATCGTTGTCTATCATATTTATAATTGAATTTGGTGCATAAGAAATTAAATATCTGACAATATCCTTATTACCATACCGGGATGCATGATGTAGGGCGGTTTGCCCATTCGAATCAATCGACAGCAATGAATATCCCTGCGCATGTAATTCCTTTAGCTACAATAAAATTAAATTAGATCAAAATAATTGTGTCCGCAATATTGTGCCCTTTCAACTTACCAATATTAGATCACCTGTTTTAGCAGCTTTTATAACTACATCCGTCGTTTTTTCTAATAAATTACTGCAATTAGAAAATAGAAACAAAACATAGAAATCTAATTTCAGTAACAAAAAAAAAAAAAAAAATTGTTAAATGTAAAAGAGAAAAATTCTGAAAATGGCACAATTAAATTTGAAACGAATGTGTTATCCATTAACTAACTACAAAAATGTATGTAATAAAATAAAAGCAACTCGTAATTGTACATAGAACATAATATAAATGTTTGAATGTTGCTATTTATTAAAATTTCTACATATTATGTTATGTAAATGTATCCCGTACCCCGTACGTAAAGAGTTGAAAATTAGTATTTACACAATGTAACATTTTTTTAGAACACAGCAAACAACTAAAATGGTAAAAATGCTGAAAGAAAGGTCATTTGGAAAATTTTTCGTTTTTTGTTGTTCGCTGGCGGTACTCAACTCGAGTAATTGATGTTTGTTCACATTTTAATGAGGGAAATAATGAATAAAATTTTTAATTTATTGTAGTCTGTTCCCCTGGTTTTTATGTTCGGTTGTTTACCATATAACAGTGCCCTTGGCGCGTTCAAACCAGGTTGTGAAAAGGCTTTATTTAAATAATGTGTATGAATATAAATTGCAAAAGTATTTATTAAGTATTTTGTAGGTGGTTGCTGTCAAGAAGAAATTTGGTGTTTGCTGATTAAATTGTTCGGTTTATATAACAAATTTGCATTCTGTTGCGGATTATTCGCCCATGTATTGAACTTTTTGCACAAAAGTTTGGGAAACATTTTAAAGTTTACAAAATAATGGCCAACCTTGTCAAACACATATCATGGATAATCGAACCACCTAGTTAGTACAGAGACACCAGTTTGTGCAGAAACCAGTTTTATGTGCAATTTAGAATACGCAAAATGACATAACCTAGATTATATTATCCACATATTTAAAACACAAATGGGTTTTATGTCCGAGTTCATTGTTGTATAAACCCTTGCAAATTTTGAATCATTAAGAAACATCATCATAAAACAAAAATAACCTGGAGGGGCCTTATTCCTGAATACGATCTGAAAACGAAACTACAAGATTCATATTTGAATTGAATCAGATTCGTACGATTCTTATTTAAACTTGAATAGGAATTTTGTACTTTCGTTTTCGTATCGTATTCAGGGATAGGGCCTGATTGATCATTGTATACGCTATTTTTATATGTCTTCAACGTAAAATATGCGAATAATCTTATTAATAATGCACAAATGTCCGTAGCTTTTTTTTCGTAGCTTTTTTCAACTCAAGAAGGTTAATAGGTAGAAAGTTGATATTTGGCATGCTTTTAGGGTTACGTGAGCAAAATTCATAGCCGTTACAATTACGGCGATAGGTTCTTCCTTTGGCGGATCAAAGTTTCCGAAACTTGCCATTGAAAATACAAGGGATTCAAAAATTGATATTTTTAAATTTTGCAATATAAAAATACTACTTATAACAATCTTTAGAGGTACATACAGTATGTTCCATAAATAGGTTAACATCGATACATTTCAATTAAAAAAAGATACATTTCGTTTTTACTATAAATTAAAACAGTAAAATTCCATGGAAACATTAGAATGGAAAAATACTAGCGTTGTATTACGCATCAGTGTTTATCGAGTATAAATACATCCGCTAGCGCGTCTTTTCAGTCAGTACTCTCATATAACACGCTCCATAAGTAGGTGAACAAGAATAATTATTGCAACGTATTATTCATGTATTGCAGTTTAGTTTTAAAGTATTGTGTAAAAGTGTTGAACGTAATAATTGCCTAATTGTATTTTCACATAACGTGCACGGTAAGTGATTTACTTTATAAAGATAACAGTTTTGAAAATAGATGTATTTATTACTTGTTTTAGTTTTCCTTTTTCAGTAAAAAATCTTAAAACCGGCAAATTTAAATATTTAACGCTAGAAGAGCGAAAATTAATAGTAAAAATGCACGGAACCGGCACCACAATGCGAGACATTTCTAAATTAGTTGGAAAATCATTAATTGCAGTCTACAAAGTTATTAAAACATTCAGAAATGAAGGGCGAGTGATGCCTTTAACGCGAAAAGGAAGACCAAGAAAAACAAATAAACGGCTAGATTTGAGGATCCAATCAATATCAGATGCAAATCTGTTAATGTCCGCTCCAAAAGTACGCTCAAAGATACAAAATGATCACCAAGTCAATCTTTTCAACCAAACGATAAGACGGCGACTACATGATGTTAATAAGCAAGGATGAGTTGATCGTAAATTACCCTATGTTTCTTCAGGTAATAAAAAGAAAAGAGAACACTTTTATATTGATCATGTTCTAAAGCCACTAGAATTCTGGGATACAATTTTGTGGACTGACGAATCCATGATTCGTTTAACACATAGTCATGTTCGAATGACGTTTGGCGAAAAAAACAGAAGTTTTGTCATATAAGTACGCCAAACCTACACTGAAAGGATTTGAAAAGGGGCTTATGATATGGGGTTGCATGTGTACATCGGGTGCAGGTCAAATCATTGTATTAGAAGGAAAAGTAACTGCAGCTGTTTACCTAAATTTGCTAAAAAAAATAATTATTCCCGAAGGACGACGACTAATTGGCAAAGATTTTATTCTACAACAAGACAATGCGCCGATTCATCGGGCTAAAATAGTTTCGAATTACTTAAATGAGACAAACACAAACGTTTTATCATGGCCACCACAAAGCCCGGATCTCTCGCCCATAGAAAATCTGTGGGCCCTTTTAAAACTACTAACTACTATTTTTGGTACATAATTTTTAACATACGAGGGTATATCAAAAAGTCTTGCAATATCATATGAAAAAAACGAGTGAGTGAGACAACAATATATTTTTCAAAACCATTTTTTGTCACGATGAAACTTCTAGAAGAACATTTCGATGTAAATTTTACGGTTCGTTTGTTTTTGTCAATTTAGTAACATGTGTTTTGAATTTTTCTTAAAATGAATGAAATTGAATATCGCGCCGTTACTAAATTTTTCTATAAAGATGGACGAAATGCAATTTATATATTCAACTATATATCAAAAGTTTACGGCGAATCTGCACCATCATATGCCACAGTAACAAAGTGGGTAAAATTATTCAAAAGTGGTTGGGAGTCATTATAAGACGATAACCGCTCGGGTCGGCCAGCAGATGCTATTAGCCATGAAAACGTAATTTTGGCTGATTCTATTGTATTGAAGGACCGGCGTATTTCTGTTCCGCGGTTAGCGTGGAGACTTTCTCTTTCATACGGTACCACATATACTATATTACATGACCACCTTCACATGTCGAAAGTAAGTGCGCGATGGGTTCCCCGTTTGTTGAATGCTGAACAAAAAAAAATGCGTGTTTAAACTTCAAAGGCGATTTTAGATATGTACAAAGCAGATCCAGAAAATTTCTTGGGTAACATAATAACAGGCGATGAAACATGGCTTCATCACTGGGATCTGGAATCCAAACAAGAATCGATGCAATGGATTAAACGTAGTGAACCACCACCAAAGAAATTCAAAACTCAACCGTCTGCTGGTAAGGTTTTGGCAACAATTTTTTGGGATGCTGAAGGAATTTTGATAATCGATTATATGCCACCGAAAACCACAATCACAGGCATATATTACGCAGAGGTTTTGCGAAAATTGAAAAAAGCGATCCGGGAAAAACGGCCAAGGAAAGTTAGGAAAAAAATCTTGCTTCTTCACGACAATACACCAGTGCGCAAGGCTAATATTGCTCAAGCTGCATTAAAGGACTGCGGCTTCGTGGAAATTCCGCATCCACCGTACAGTCTAGACTTGGCACCCAGTGACTACTTCTCTTTCCCAATTTGAAAAAAACACTAAGGGGCCGGAAATTTTCCAGTGACTATGAAGTACAGTCTGTTGTAAATGAATATTTTATGGAGCAAAAGAAATCTTTTTTTTTAGAGGGTTTAGGTAAGTTAATTGATCGATGTGACAAATGTATAAACCTTAAAGGAGATTATGTCGAAAAATAAAAATATTGCTGTCTCTCTCACTCTTTTTTTTCATATGATATTGCAAGACTTTTTGATTTGCCCTCGTATTTTGTTTTTAATTCTTATATTTTAATGCATTTTTTTGTATTATGATTTTATATTCAATAAATATTATCTATATTAATTAAGGAAAACTTACGAATTTGTGGTGTTTAATTTATAATAAAAAAAAATAAAAAATATTGCTGAAGTTAAAAAAAAATGGTTGTTAACCTATTTATGGAACATACTGTATATTAATTTCTTTATTTCGCATATTTTTACTTTTTTTAATTTTTTTTTTTTAATTTTTATTTAATTATATTTATCTTTCAAAATGTCAAATGATTGATATTTTATCAAGAGAATATAAGTGAGGTAATTACAGGTAATTTTATAATCACTTATAAATAAGTATGTATATAAGAATGAAATTTCCCAGACAACTTCAGTAACTTTTCTTAAAATTGATTTCTTAATTCATCTTTTATTTCTAATCAAATCATAAATTCCACAGGTCACACAGGTCGTATTTAATATTACATAAATTTATTTATATTAGTAAGTATTTAATAGTACATAAATTTAAAAATTTTACATTTAAATTAAGTTTATTGAAAACAGTTTGTTTAGGTGCGTGAGGTTAACACCCCAATTAAGATTTTAAAAGTGTGAGCTATGTCATAATTTTGCTCACCCATTAAGAAGTTTTGCCCGCTCACTAAAGCTGCTTATGTAAGGATCTTACAATTTCCATAGAAGTTATCAAGTTTAATTATAGGAATGTGGCGTGAGGCACTCTGAGAAGTTAATTTAAATAAATTAGTAATGTGTTAGAAATGTCCACCAAGTTGAATTTTGGCCAATCAATAATTGGTTTTACCCACATCTACAAAGCCCTTTACGGAATATTATGTCTCTACATTTTGAATTAATTTATATGAATGTTTATAAAACACTATGTAATTTCTAAGTAACCTCTTGAGTTAGATTATAAAACCGTATTAGAAATGATGCGGAAAATAAAAGTTTACACTAATCGGCACAAGATGCATCACAAAATAAATTTTTTGACTTCGTTTTTCGTTAGCTATAAGACTATTGCTATTAGATCTTCGTTACGAATTGGTAGTTTTTCGGAGTTTTGAAGATATTAACCATAAATTGAAAATAAATTATGTAGCTACAGAAACAGAAATAAGTTATGAAGCTGCTTACTTTTCAGTAAAAATTTAGCTATTAGAAAATCACTTTACGTATTGCTTCCCTTGGATAAACTGAAAACAATTTTTATGACCATCAAAATTCAAAAAATAGTGAAAATTCTAGACGATAGATTTCCTCCAAATTTCCCAAGTAGTCTCAATACGATATTAACTATAAGAAAAGCAGCCGATCGTATTGATTACCTGTGGGGTTATTGAGATCTTAGCCGAAGCTGAAAAAAAATTACAAGACCACAATCCTTATGTAACCCTACGACAATCTAGAACATCGTTCACAATACATATAAACCTGTTAACTAATTTTCACCAATGTTGGTTAAAAATAACCGACTTCTTTCCTTGAAAAAGCCAAATTCGATAACTGCCTTTAAAATTCATCTTAGAATTCACTTAAATCGTGATACCTTCTATAATTTATGCTCGAACACAAGTTTTATCCAAGAATTCAAATTTTATCACCATTTGTTACGAAATGAACGAGTTTCGTCCAGCATATATAGATTTCAGATTTTCATTTTTCAAAACTCACTTTGGAATCCCTATCCAAGACTACAACCAATCCCATTATAATTCGTTAAGAAAGTGCCGAGTTCCGCCTAACATTTTAAGTTTCCATCAGTACAAATTCCCGCTGGATATAAAATAACATTAGAAATTCCCTTGTGTGATAGTGCTACCTCTTGTGGCAAGTACCGCAACATTTTAGTATCAGCTGGCATGTTTTTGAAAAGCATTATAATTGCCAATTTAAATACTCAATTCCCTTAGACGTATCACTTCATGCGACGTGACTATGGATCTTCCTCCACTAGACTTTAAAATCAAAATTTACCAAATAATTTTGTGCAAAACTCACAATGAAAATTAGTTTGAATTTTTTTTTGTTTTTTTGTCACGTGAAAATTTCAAGTAATAGAAATTTTTATTGAAGTGATAGTAGTCGCAAGGAAATATTTATAAAGCAGCATACTAAGATTTAAAAAACAGCCAGAACGACTTTATTGAACAATTATTTTGTAATTATCGATTTAATGATCTAGTAACCAAGAAGATGGGCAGGCACATCACTTGAAGTGACGCGACTAGGGGAATAGGGGTGTAAATAAATAAGTTATGTTTTAAAATTTTTCACCTTCGAGTAAAACGTTTACATACACTTTTGTGTTAATTTTTAAGAATGGTCAGTACGATAAGAATAATAGTCATCACAAAATATTTTTATGCGAGTTTGTTTAACAACAAATAAAAATGATTTATGAAATGATAAAAACTTATTAACATTTTTTATTTACTTTTATCGTGTCTGCTGATAAAAATGCAATCGAAAATGTGTGGACTTAAACAGAGACATCTATATTCTAACACGAAAATAACAATTTCACTAGTTGTACTGCGTACTGCAAATAAAATTTAGCGGTGACATTTTGATTTTCGTTTGTGTCATTTTTACATGGTCGATATACGAAAAGGTTTTAAGAGGATCTTTCTCGAGAAGTTACTCCTAATTACAAGGAGCCAAATTATTATTTGAAAAGTGTAAGTTGGGACGATTATCGGTTTAAACGGTCCTACTATAGAAGCCTAAATGGCCATCTCCAATACCCCATTACAAACTTTACGGGGCAGATTGATAGCTGCTTTAAGAACCCATATCACAACTTGACCTATTCAGTTGAGTCTTCTACCCTCTAGCGAGATTGACTATAGGGTGAACCAACCATTGCCAGTCCCATTCGGACAAAGCGCATAATTGTGTAAAGATTGTCACCTATGCAAATCACCTCCGTAATATTGTAAGTTGTAATTTTATACACTTGCATATCTATATTCTAAATCTCCTATTGGAAATAAAAGGCTTACACCTATCCTGACATAAATAAAATATCAAATCATTTTACTTTATGGGGTATATCCTTCATCCGGTCGCAAATTAAATATTTGCGATCAGAAATATGGTTACTAGATGTATTTTGCCATGCCAATTGTCACATCTGTTTTAAATTTATATTTGTTTTGCGATTTTAAAGTAGAAATACATGAAAAGACTGCGACCTCGGAAAATGCGTAGCAGTCTTTTCGTAGATTTCTACTTTACAATCGCAAAACAAATTTAAATTTTACAAAAGTGTATCAATTGGCATGGCAAAATAAATCTAGTAACCATATTTCTGATCGCAAATATTTAATTTGCGACCGGATGGAGGATTTACCCCTATGTGTAATACACGAAATATTAGAGGACCACACGATCATTGAAAACTGCGAAAGACCTCTGGCCGACGATCCCTAGTGGAAAAATTGAAATTTTTTATACTAAAAATAAACTTACGATTTTATAGAAATTTAATAATAATTTTTGTATAATTTTAGTAGGTTATGGCAATATAATTTTAAAAATTAAACACAAATTATACTTTCGAACATTATCTTACTAAAAGTATAATTTTTATATATTTTGTGATATAAAAATTATACCAATATATGTGCATTTAAGGTGTTAATTATGATAAAAAACAACCAAATTAAGAATTTTTTAAGTATAACTTTAGTGGGTTATGGCAATATAATTTTAGTATAATTTTTAAATTGAAACAAAAATTATACTTGAGATAGAATATAATGAAAATATTCCATTCATTGTAACTGCCGATGTATGCGTATTATAATTTTACATCATTTTTCCATGTGGTTGTTTGTATTCGCGGACATGCCACGTCATCAGCTCCTCTCCATTGATTATTTCACGCCGTTGTTAATTCTTTTATTTTCAGTCAATTTTCAATCAGTGTGTGAATAGTTGATCCGATAACATCGTTGTCTAATAATAATTGCTTAAATTTTGGACTCGAACCGGCGACTTTTGCGATAATAACACTTAGCGGTGTACACCTTAACCACTGCACCACCAAAGCAATAACTATGTAGAGTTTAATTCCTAACAATTTAAATCAATATATTTAAATACACAATTAAACTTAAAATATACTTAATTTGGATTATTTCATTGGCTGCAAACTACACCAGCACACCAGCATACAAAAGACTGTAAAATACGATTACAACTAAATATATTTTTTCAGCACGATAGTATTGATGCGCATCAGTGTTGCCAGTTAAGTTTTCCTTTTTGTGGGAATTGCATCTCTCGTACGGGATGAAAAGTGATGATTAAAAAAAATTATTTTTCTAAAATGTGTAATACACAATTTTCGATTCCAATAATTCGCTTAAAAGAATTTTTTAAATTTTTGTTTAATTTTGACTAAATTTAAATATTTGTATATACAAAATTAATATTTAAATTTGTATAAAATATTTAACCATAATTAAACTTTTAAACCGCCGTATTAAGTATTTATCTCAAATATACTTAGTTTAGTTTAAAATATGAATTTAGGAGTTAATTTTAGGTAAAAATATTTTATGTATATTCATATTTAATTTTGACTTAATTTAAATAATTGTATATACAAAATTCACACTTAAATTTGTATAATTTTTGAGAAGTATAATTTAAGTAGTATTTTGCTCTAGAAATGTATTAAACTTTAACCAATTTAAAGTATATTTTGTATTTAAATTAATCATTTATACAAAAATAAATTGATTTTGGTATTCCTCAGTATAATTTTTTGGTATAAATATTTGATTTTTTCCACTAGGGGAATCATGTCTCTAAGTACAATGATAATAAACTAACTGGCGTAACTAATAAATAAAACTAATTGGGATCTATTAAATAACATGATGAAGGAGCAAATTAATTTCCGGGTACCAATTAGAAGTGTGGCGCAGCTGGAGGACGAATTAGCATTCAATAATACCACCCACCAAGCAATTTGAGAAAGTTCAAATATTTCTGATATCAAATGCCTGAGGGGGAAAACTATACCGAGTTCAGATAACTAGTTTGAGAGAATCGAAATGCTCATCAAAATATCCTCAATTTCCAGTGTAATACAGTTAAAGAAACTACTAATAAATGAAGTAACGAACAAAACTAGAAACAAGTAGTGACTCCGATGATTCTCTAAATTTAAGCATGGTGTTTAATTACTTTGAAAAGGAACGAAAAAACTACAAAAATGAATACACCTATAGGTGTATTGATATATCAAAAACGATTACAAATCTTATGCTATAATTCACATTCACAATCATAAACAAAAATTAAATCTCATTTTGTGAAGTGGTAAGTAAAGTAAATCACGTGACGATAGATACGATTACATATATGCCACAAAGGTGTCTGGTAATTTTTCACTGGTAAACGAGTCAAGCAGAACTTAGATTCTGATCAAATGACAAATGACAATTTTCTGTGACATTGTACTAAAAACTCTGCTACAATTTTGTGATAATACTTGTGAGTACTACATCGCGATTCGTATGGAGTGTCTTTTCCGAAATGTCACCAAAATAAGCTGACAGTTTTAATAATATTGCCATTGTTTTTTATTATCATGACTTATAAGTTTTCGTACAAAATATGTGTGAGTATTCATAATTTTAAAAACCTTATAATACGAGGGCAAATCAAAAAGTCTTGCAATATCATATGAAAAAAAAGAGTGAGAGAGACAGCAATATTTTTATTTTTCGACATAATCTCATTTAAGGTTTATACATTTGTCACATCGATCAATTAACTTACCTAAACCCTCTAAAAAAAAAGATTTCTTTTGCTCCATAAAATATTCATTTACAACAGACTGTACTTCATAGTCACTGGAAAATTTCCGGCCCCTTAGTGTTTTTTTTCAAATTGGGAAAGAGAAGTAGTCACTGGGTGCCAAGTCTAGACTGTACGGTGGATGCGGAATTTCCACGAAGCCGCAGTCCTTTAATGCAGCTTGAGCAATATTAGCCTTGCGCACTGGTGTATTGTCGTGAAGAAGCAAGATTTTTTTCCTAACTTTCCTTGGCCGTTTTTCCCGGATCGCTTTTTTCAATTTTCGCAAAACCTCTGCGTAATATATGCCTGTGATTGTGGTTTTCGGTGGCATATAATCGATTATCAAAATTCCTTCAGCATCCCAAAAAATTGTTGCCAAAACCTTACCAGCAGACGGTTGAGTTTTGAATTTCTTTGGTGGTGGTTCACTACGTTTAATCCATTGCATCGATTCTTGTTTGGATTCCAGATCCCAGTGATGAAGCCATGTTTCATCGCCTGTTATTATGTTACCCAAGAAATTTTCTGGATCTGCTTTGTACATATCTAAAATCGCCTTTGAAGTTTAAACACGCATTTTTTTTTGTTCAGCATTCAACAAACGGGGAACCCATCGCGCACTTACTTTCGACATGTGAAGGTGGTCATGTAATATAGTATATGTGGTACCGTATGAAAGAGAAAGTCTCCACGCTAACCGCGGAACAGAAATACGCCGGTCCTCCAATACAATAGAATCAGCCAAAATTACGTTTTCATGGCTAATAGCATCTGCTGGCCGACCCGAGCGGTTATCGTCTTATAATGACTCCCAACCACTTTTGAATAATTTTACCCACTTTGTTACTGTGGCATATGATGGTGCAGATTCGCCGTAAACTTTTGATATATAGTTGAATATATAAATTGCATTTCGTCCATCTTTATAGAAAAATTTAGTAACGGCGCGATATTCAATTTCATTCATTTTAAGAAAAATTCAAAACACATGTTACTAAATTGAAAAAAACAAACGAACCGTAAAATTTACATCGAAATGTTCTTCTAGAAGTTTCATCGTGACAAAAAATGGTTTTGAAAAATATATTGTTGTCTCACTCACTCGTTTTTTTCATATGATATTGCAAGACTTTTTGATATACCCTCGTATATCTGATATAACTTAAAAATGCTGTAAAATGCTGCAAATGTCATAAATCATTTTACCCGAATCGTAAATTTTCAATGACTTCAATTTGTACCAATAAGCAAATGCACGACAAATTATCATTTTGTCGGAATCTACCCCCAGGGCAGAGATAAGTGAGAGAACGGTGAAAAATGTCTATTAAATTATTTTGACTAGACTTGCTCAATTTCAGCTGTAACAAAAGTGAGCTATGTAATTGTAGCCCAATACAATAGGTGCGTTGCTTTCGCAAAGCCGAAAAAGATTACAACAACAATTGCATTGTATAAAGCCAAATTGGCTTTAATGTAAGCCGAACAAATTTTTAGGTTTAGGGGAAATGAAACCATTTTATGGTTATGGTGTTTACCGCAAGGCGGCTTTTTTCTCTATTTTTTCGAAGGTTATCAATTGTTTGAATTGAAGGTTATCAATTGTTGTAAAAAAAGATATTTGGCATTTGTTATTTGACAGCAAAATACCGAATTTAGTTTGTTCTATTCATAAAATAAAAAAAACTAAAATAAATATTAATAAAATTAAAATTAATACGTATTAAAAAATTAAAGCCAAAAGCTGTTGCTATCAGATTCATAAGTTAAGCTAAGCGGGATTTACGAAAGAAACGCAGTTAATGTCGCACTGTTGAATTTGTTGTTAGACTACCTAAATTGGAACGAAACATGCTTCGTTTGATAGGTTAAACCCGTAGGAGTTATTTCTATATGGTTGCATTGTGGTCCAATCTCCGTGATGTCTTGTTGTTGGCAATGAGATCACTCAGAGAAAAAAGTTGTTGAAATAACAATTTTCATATGCAAAATCAATAAAAAACATAGGTTGTTTTTGGCCAATAAACGAAGTTATTGCCGTAACAATTCAATAGTTATTGATTTTACCACCTTTAAATCGACACAATAATTATTATATCAATAAGTATTTAGTTCCGTTCAATAACTTGACGTTTTAAATTGGACGTTCTTTAGTTATTATTCCAAAAAATTAAATTAGTAATTTGTACAAAGAGCGTAATAATCATAATAAAGGATATTCTAGATAATATGGGGGGAGATGGATGGTACCTACCCTGATAGGGTGAGGTTGAGCTTGAGGTGAGGTTACCAAGCCCAAGACGTTGGAACGCATTTTGAATATATATATAATATAAACTATATATGTTTAACACCATCTTGAATGGGGGCATTTACCTATAGAGGGTGCGAGGCCCGTGTAGAGACTATAATCTTCCTGAAAAAGAAATCTCTACAGAGTCGTGTTGCTGATATTGCGGCACTAATTTGGTGGATGGAGTTTACCAGTACCACCAAGTTAGTGCTGCAATATCAGCAACACGACTCTCTAGAATTCAATGTTTCCAACACAGAATTCTTTACATTAAAAATTCGGTCGTCTCATCAGACTGTGACCAAACTACAAAAATATTGAAAATTTTTGAACTTACATATAAAGTATAAGTATACTGCTTTAGCGAATTTTAATGATTAACGAGAACAGTCACGTTGTAAATGTAATAACTTTAGTTATTAAATTAGTAATTTAATCAAATCCTAATGTTTATTTTAACAACGAACATTGTCCGATCAATAAATTTAGTAAGTTTAGAATTGATAACTAATACATTGTCATTACAATAAGTGTATTTATTAGTAAAACTATTTTATTTTATTGATAGAATACATGTTTTTGTTAAACTTAAAACTAAATTATTCATTAAACAATTTTATTGCTGATTTTCGAGAAATACGATTCAATAAGTCAAAGTTATTGAATTAAAAACTTTTTTTTTCTGGGTGATTCAACCAAAAATAAAAAAATCTGATGACTGTTTTACTTAAAAAAATATATTGCAAGTCCATTGAGATAGTATTCCCCGCGATTTAATTAGTCAGGCCCTAAAAAACAACTTATATAACAACTTATGATTGGTTTTTGGTGTAGTCTCCGTGATGTCTTGTCATTTGCCGGAATTGGATATACTGAAAATCAAAAGGAGGCGGTAATAGTTTTACTTAAAAAACATTTCTGAGCAATATGAGAGTTTTCCACAAAAACATCTCTATACATTCGCATCATAGTATTAGAATAATTATTTTATTAAATATTATTCTAATTTTAAATTTCATGAAATTTAAGTTTTCACTCAAAACTCCTATAAGAAATATTTTAACAGTGTGATTTCGAATACATGTGTATTTTTGTTAATTGGTATAAACTTCACACTCATTAAAATTAAACTTTTTTAGTAAACTTAATTAATAATTTTCCCGTGGCGAGCTGCAGCTATCGGGGGGTCCCAGGTGGTGGATTGTGAACGGCCTACCGATAGGTTGGTTAGCGGTGAATTAAATAAGCCATCTCTAAGCGCAGCTCTGCTGGAAGGAGAGTCTCAGAGAACGGGGGAGTGGTTAACCTCTGTTCACTAAATTCTGAGTGCCTATGATACCCAGTAGGGAAAGGCGAACTGATGGCGCCATAAAACTATCGACCACAACCACGGTGAACTGAGCGTCACGTCTCCCTGCGCTCTCGAGCCTCCAGGTAGTGAGTAGGGAACCCTATAAACGGTAATCCCCTGAATGAAATGGGTCCCATTTGTTTGGGATATCCATATAGATGGGTGAATGAGTGGGTGGATGTTGGAGGGGCGGGGGCGTGGAAAGCGGGGTACTCGGTGAGCCAATGGGCTGGATTAAGGTGTTATGCGACCCGTGCTGATGATCGACTAGACTGGGGGCCCATTTAACGAAGCCCAGTCGTGAACGGGGCTCTCTGGATACCTGGCGACCTCCAGTTGTATTTAGCCTTACCTGCGTATACGGGTCTCTGCGCAGGTGGACGTATTTCTCCGATACTCGTGGGAATAAATGGAAGATTTAGAACAAAATAATAAAAACAAGGGGATCGGTACCCACCAAAAACCGGAAAGTACTATAGAGGGGAGTAACTCTAACCAGAAAGGTGGGGCTCCCTCAACTGAGGCAGAGGTAAGCAACACCATGGCATCGAAGCCAGGTGGAAGCGGAACTGCCAAACAGAAGATCGGAGGACCGAGAGAGATCTCCCCAGCAAAACAACGGTACAGAAAGAGACGGTCGGCATTTAGAGTTCTGCAGAAACTGGCTGCGACCCCTGAGGGGCAGCTTACAGTTGCGCAGAAGGAATCTGTAGCATGGGCTAAGAAAACTGTCGGCTGCGATAGCTCGCAGAGGGTCCTTATGTCTAAAAGACAGAGGTCCCAGGATGAGCTTGAAGCAGAAGGCAGTAAGCGGGCCAAAGTGCAAGCAGACATGACGTTGGGTGCTCCTAAGGAGCAGAAACTGAAATTATTCCGTGAAATCCTGAAGGAGCACGTGCTGGTGATAGCCGTCATTGACAAAGGTCAGGAAGATGGGAGCATCACGTCGGAAAAGTGGAGGGTAGTGTATAATGCACTAAACTCCATTTTCTTGAGGATCCTGAGAGAAAATCTGGGATCCCCCCCGTCTTGCAGAGATGCGGGATGGCACCAAGGGCGCGTTAAGCTAACTGCGTGTTCGGATCAGAGATCGGTCGATCTCTATAAAAGGGCAGTGACCGAGGTAGGCGAGGTGTGGCCGGGCGCGAGGCTTGAAGTAGTCAGCAGAGGAGAAATCCCGAGCAGGCCGAGGGCACGCGTCTGGTTACCAACCGAGCCGGATAAGCCAGAGGAGATCATTGATTTTATCCGGGCCAGTAATCCCGATCTTCCAACGGAAGGATGGAGGATTGTGAAGCAGGAGGAGGCCAAGGGGGGCTTTAGATTGGCAGTCATGCTGATCAATAAGGAATCCTTGGCTTCCCTTGCTAGATCTAAGGGAGTGATCAACTTCGGTTTCGGGTCGATCACTCTTAAAGTTTATAGGAAAGACGAGGTCGATAAGGGCGCGGAAGACCAGCCTGGGGGCGACGGCGAACGGACCCGGCAGGAAATGGTCAAGCGGGCTGAGGACGACCAGGGTAGCCGTTCCGATATTTCGGACGAAGTGAAGTTGGTGATGGGAGGCAGCCTCCTCTCTGTGAAGTCCGATGGAGGCAACCCGTCGAACACACGACGAGAGGGGGTTGGCGACCAAACCAACGAGCCAGATGACACTATCCTGATGCAGGGAGTGCATGAAGTGGTAAGTAAGGTACATTATAATGGTTAGCATTGTACAAATAAACCTACACCACACGAAGGTTGTCTCGGCTGCTCTCGTGCTCAGACTGACTAAGTCAGATGAGGACTTGGTGTTAATCCAAGAACCTTGGATTAATAATAATAGGATTTGTGGCCTCAGAATGAAAGGGTATAAATTATTATACTCAAGCAACTCTGAAAAGATTAGATCGTGTATCTTAGCGAAAAATAATTTGAATACTTTTCTTCTTCCACAATTTAGTAGCAGGGACGTTACGGCGGTGAGCGCTGAGGTAGGCTGTGAAAAACTATGGCTAGCATCAGCCTATATGGATCGCAAGAAGGAGGTTCCACCGGATAACCTGGGGGAACTGATCCGAGAAGCAGGTCAGAAAAAGGTAGGTGTGATACTTGGATGTGATGCAAACGCGCATCACACAATCTGGGGAAGCACAGACATTAACGAAAGGGGTGAGTTATTTTTTGATTACTTATTAAATACTAACCTTGTATTTTGCAATATTGGGTGTCAACCAACATTCATTGTTAGAAATCGACAGGAGGTTCCAGATGTAACCTGTGCATCAGAAATTTTTGGAATTTTTGATATGATCAGTGGGTGGAGAGTGGCGAAGGAGCACTCATTCTCTGATCACCGATATATTACATATAACCTCAACATCAAACCTGTTGCCCGTAAAGCCTTCAGGAATCCCAGAAGGACAAACTGGAACAAATATGGGGAGGTGTTGACGGAACTATTGCCACTGGAGGTTCCTGGACTTCCGGCGACAGTAGAGGAATTAGATGGCATGGTAGATATTGTCACAAAGGCATGCAATCTGTCATTTAATGCTGCGTGTCCCCTGATAAAACCTAGGGGCAGGCAGAAACCCACATGGTGGACCACGAAGTTGGGAACCTATCGGAGAACGTGTGAGACAGCCTTTAATAAGGCTAAGAACACCAGGGAAAATCGGGATTGGGATTCCTATAAGGAAGACCTGAGAAAATAGAAAAAAGAGTTGAGGAGGGCACAAAGAGGATCTTGGAGACTCTTCTGTTATAGAATGGAGGAGGTCTCTGAGACTTCTCGCCTAAGGAAAATTCTATCTACTAACCCAACCAGTCCTAGTTACTTAATTAGGCCAGACGGGTTATGGACAGCTTCAGTGCGGAATCATTGGAGCTTCTCATTGAGACCCATTTTCCGGGATTCATTGATGACTCGATGGAGCCTGGAGCTCATCGAGGAACACCTTTAACAGATGTGGATGGCATCGTGGACAGGAAACGAATCCTGTGGGCGCTGAACGGTTTTAAGCCTTATAAATCGGTAGGCCCGGATCGGATTATACCAGCAGAGATCCAAAGGAACTCTGCAGTCATCCTACTCTGGCTGGAGGTTATCTTCAGGGGATGTCTGCAATTGGTCTATATTCTCAGGAAATGGACGGAGGTCAGAGTGGTTTTTATCCCGAAATCGGGAAAAAGCTCACAGGCTTATCCAAAGGACCTGAGGTCTATAACTCTATCATCCTTTCTGTTGAAAACCTTGGAAAGATTGATAGACGTACTTATTCGAACAAAAGTTGAGCCAAGGAATTGGGCAATGTCGCAGCATGCGTACTGTAAGAGAAAGTCGGTGGACACAGCTCTACACGATCTAGTACGCATGATTGAGAAGTCAATTTACTCGCAAGAGTATTGTATGGTAGCATTTCTCGACATTGAGGGTGCCTTTAATAATGTAAAAACGGAGGCGATCATGGAAGGATTGTCATTTTTGAAGGTGGATTATCCTATAAGTAGGTTGATAAATCAGATGCTGGTAAGCAGGATTATTATCTCAGAACTGGCGGAGTCCACCATTAGAAGGCGGGTGGTTAGAGGAACGCCGCAGGGAGGAGTAATGTCCCCCTTTCTTTGGAGTGGTCCCGAGACCTCACATCCTTGGCTCTCTGGGGACGTGCTAAGGAATTTGTGTACTCAACAGACGTACCCACAAGAAAAATTTTAATTGAAAGGATAACCGCCGCAATAAGGCTAATGTAGCCATTTACTCGCGTAGAAACGCCATAGGGAAGAAATGGGGTTTGAAACCAGAGCTGGTAAACTGGCTCTATACCGCAGTGGTAAGGCCTGTGCTGATGTACGGGGTGGGCGTGTGGTGGCCAGCTCTGGAAAAGGTAACCTACATAAGGATGTTGGAGAACGTGCAAAGAACGGCCTGTATGCTTATAAGCGGGGCGCTTAGGACAACACCTGCACGCGCTTTAGAGGTTATGTTCCACCTTATTCCAATCGAATTTTTTGGTAAGCAGATGGCAGCTAATGTGGCTACAAGGCTCTCGGCTGTCTCTCAGTGGAAGTGTTTCCAGGTGGGACACTCGACGATAGTTAGATCACTAAGGGAAGAACTGGTGAATCTAGATTATATTAAACCAACGTTGTGCTTCGATATAGGTTTCCGGATCATCTGTCCTTCTAGGGAATCCTGGAGGAACGGATCAATACGGGAAAACGAGGCACTGAAATTTTTCACGGACGGCTCTAAGCTAGACGGCAAAGTAGGAGCCGGAGTCTTCTGTGAGAAGCTCAATGTTAATATTTCTGTTCATCTCCCTGACTACTGCAGCGTGTACCAGGCTGAAGTGGTGGCGATAGGGGAAGTCGTGACATGGTTGAAGCATAACGTGGTATCTGTTAGGGATATCGCGATTTATGTGGACAGTCAAGCGGCACTCAGGTCACTAGAGGTGGTTTCTCTGAAGTCACGGGTGGCGCTGGATTGCCGATCATCTCTTAATGAGATGAGCGAGTATTTCAGTATCCAGATGATCTGGGTCCCTGGTCACTCGGACGTCACGGGAAACTGCAGGGCAGACGAACTAGCTAGGTACGGTACGACTCTCCAGATGCAACCGGAAAGGGCAGGTCTGGGGAGGCCTATAGCAGAGCTCAAATCAGAGCTCAGTAAAAAGGCAATCGCCTTGACAAATGATGGATGGTCCACATCAGGTGGACCAACACTCTCACGTGCAGAGTCGCAAAACAGGTTTGGCCAAAACTGGACCTGCGGCACTCCAAGGCACTTGTAGCCCTTGTAAAACGAGATTTGGGATTGGTCGTAGGGATACTAATAGGACACTGCCTTTTTGGGGAACATGCGAAAAGGCTGGGTCTAGAGACGAATGACTTTTGTAGAAGTTGTATGGACGAAGAGGAGGAAGAGACGTTAGTTCACTTCCTATGCTCGTGTCTGGCACTATCATACAAAAGACGTAAGTACTTGGGTGTATACAACATAGACAGCCTTTCTGAACTCGCGGGCTGTAGGGTGCGAGGTATTTTACGCTACATCAGTAGCTCGAGTAAGGGGAGATTGGATCCTGTGGTATCACAATGGGCCAATATTGGCCTAAGTGTGCGATAGCAGCCACTCTAACCTAACCTAACCTAACCTAATTAATAATTTGCTAGATGTCACTACTGGGTGATACAGAAAAATGTTACAGAATGACACTGATACAGATAAAAAATTAATGATTTAAAATAAATAATTATGTAATATGTAGTTAGAATAGTAAAGAATAAACAAACATGTTTTGCCTATCCTTAAATTATATTTTAATTTTATCAGATTTTAATTTAGCAACATTAAATCAGGTGACAGTAAACCTTTGCCGCTAAACGTAGTACCTGAGACCTGAAAAATCTAATTTGAGTAGTACTATTATTTTCAATTTGTACTGCCTCTCTTGGAAAACATGATCTATATTGGTGGTGATATTTTTTAATTTTCCCAGTGAATGCCACTGTCGTAAAAAATTGTAGAGATATTGGAGAAAATTCCGTGAGGTAAACTTTTATGTTATGCTATGTTGTTTATGTTTTTTCGATGCAAATTCCAATTCGAATCACTCTCTCTCTCTCTCTCTCTCTGGCACTATATCCCATCAAGGGATTTGGTCCGCCTAACATGAGGTTTCATAATCATATTTTCATTTCGGATAATAAGTGATTAAGTCATTGATCCTAAAACAGCCGTGAATTTGTTTCCTTGTCACCACCGGGAATCAAACCTGAAAGTTGATTTACATATGCGACGTGCAACGCCAGACGTGTGACAGGTGGAAACAAACGTGACCCTTTTTTGACACAATTACATTTGTGACTAGTTCCACCACGCACACTTTATAAAATTTAAACAAAACAAAATGTACCAAAAAGAAATTTAATGTCAAAAACTATTTGGGTTACATAAAAATTTGTTTGGGTTAATCGTTCGGGGTTTTATGAAATATGTTTAAGGCACACTAAAATTAAATTTTGTTAGACATACGAGGTAGATAAAAGAGGTACCAACGAGCCGAACTTCGTTTTAAGAAAATGATTTTATTTGCTATAGCTCTGTTTTACGTAGACCATTTCCACGCTTTTATAGCCAAATGCTATAGTCTATAAATCATGAGTCTGAGTCGGCTCGTGAGCTTTGCAAACGGGTCGTAATTGTGTTCATCACCAACCATATAATCAGATGGCAAAAAATAGTTTTTTTATGGATTTGAACAGTTGCTTTAACCATTGTGTATACATTGTTTAGATTAAATAGAATTATATGCACCATTATGCAAATAATTCTATTTAATGTAAACGATGGATTTATTTGCAAAACGTATTTAAAATCTATCGATGAAATTTTTTTGGTAACGTTTTGAAACTACCTATTGAAGACACACAACAAAACACCGATGTTACAAATTGGATTCAGGAACCCATTTTAGAAAGGGAGTATTTTTACCTGGTTGTTAAATTTCAAACTAGCATTTCGTGACCGGAATCAAACTTGGCATTAAATTTAAAGGAAAATAATCGAATACCCTTATTTTTATTAGTAAAATTAAAATTATAAGTGAAGTTGAAAACCTGCAAGAACATCGACCTGTGATGAGGTTCTCAATTCCTTGATATTAAAATATACTGTCCATATTACCTGTGGGTGACGAATATACCTAACCTTTAATAAGGATTTACATATTTATTTAGGCGGCTAACCCCTCGCTCGTTGTGGCGAAATGGGGATTTGTTTGTGGAAGAATTAGAGGAATATAAACAACTTAAAAGCAGTTAAACAAGTTGCGACTATTTAGATTAATCGTGCCAGTAATTATATCGTGTTGGACGAATACACATTCATTTCGATTCAAAACGATAAAAACTTTGATTAATTAACAATAAATGTTTACTGAACTAACAGCACATTTAATATTAAATAAAACTCGTAATTCATAGAATAAAAAACACTTTTTAGTTGCCTAGGCACTAAGTGTATTTAATTTTACTTTGTAATAAATATTTTATAATGCAGTACAGGTCAGTGCACATCATCATAAAACGAAATTTTTTCTTCCCATTCTTCGTCATCTAGCTATGTAAAATATTTTACGTTCGCACACCGCACGGAATGGGGCAACTGTTTACACATTCCTGTTGTTGAGTAATTCAATCAATAAAATAAACGTAACCCGATCTCTTTTCCATTATTATACTCGTACATGCTGTTTGTTAAAAATTCCATAAATTTCAATACATTCCAGAGTACACAAATTCAATAACAATGGTACCTCCTCAAAAAGTCGTTGGCAAATAAAAGAAGAATATTTATTTTGTTCTAACTAATCCTTTTATCAACATGGAAAATTGTAATATAGTTCGTTCATATAACATCCATTTAGTATGTGTGTGTGTGAATTTTTTTTTAAATCAAAAGGATTTGTAAAGCAACAAAAAGTTTAAAACCAACGATTTTTTACCATCTCGTATTGTTTTAAAATTGAGTATCCAAGCAAATATTTTTCTATTTTCATTGTCAACTGATAATGTTCATTTGTGATATTGTTACACAAATAAATTTCCCATTATTTAGTCTTTATAGTGCAACTTAAAAGCATAGTGATATCGAAGCATGAATCACATATAATTCTACCCTTTGTTTAAGTATTGCATTTCAGCACTTCATGACATCGATTTGTTGCAGTAGTTCTCTGTCTTCTCTGTGCTTAAGCGCAAATTCATGACATTTGAACGTACCGTACAGTAGTATATATAGTACAGCAGCGAAAATGATCAAAAAATTGCCAATTAGAATTAGCTAGGGATTCAGGGAGTCCACAATTAATTCTTGAGTAAAAGTATTTTAATCTTTTAATTTTTATTTAGACATCTACCTCATGCTCAATTTAGAAAATAATTTAAAACGACATAAATCATTACAACCCATTATCGATGACACACACACACACACGACACATTATTTCACCAACACGTTATTTCAATGTTAAGTTAGGATTAAATCTTCATATATATTCGTAATCTTTAAAAATGTTGTGAAAATGGAAAAGATTACTGAAAGGTGACAGAGAAAATGAAAATTAATAAAAATGTACATAGAAAATATATAAAAGACAACATACAAGGTAAATAGAGTTAAAACCAATTCATAAGTACATAAAACACAACAATAACAATTATATTGTAAAATGGTGTAAAAACCTATTTATTTATTTGAAAGAAATAAGTGAAATTAAACAAGATTAACTTCATTTTTACCTGAAGCCAAATGCATCCTCATTAAGGCCGAAAAGCCTCTCATGAAAGCTGCATGCAAAGTGAATTTTGTAATAGATTTGTAAAAATAAAAAATTTATAAAATAGAAAATTTGGATTTTTGTAGTTCAAAATTTTAAGGAAATTGTCGATTTAGATTCGACGCATGCACAAAAATTAAAAAAAAAAAAAATAAGATTCAAATTTAATTAATTATATTAAAAAATTACAACGAAAAGGAACCACTGAATATTTCAAAAAATAAAACAAAACCTCACCTTTTAAAATTGACCATCGGTTCATATGTTCGCCCATTTCCAAGAAACACCGAATTATCATCATTTTTAGTTGAATCCTCTGTTGAAATGATATCTTTGATCGAATCGGGATGTTCTTTCGGGCTACTATCGTATGAACCAGAACTTTGAGATCCTTGAGAATCTAAATAATCAATGCAACAAAATGTTTAGTACAGTGCAGACAAACTATATGAATATATTACTTTTCCTCGACGATGGATCAAGCCCAGACGGTGACAGCGAATCGGCTGATTGCAATCCTAATCGAGAACCACCGGATAAAATTCGATTTAATGATTTATTGCTGGGGGATGCCGGCGTTCCGTCATCCTTATCGCTGGATTCGGAAATACTCGAGGCGAGTGGTTGGTGAAGTGATGATGGTGAAGCTGCTGCTGTCTCGTCTTCTGGTGTTTGTGGCAGGGTGGCACATTCTTGATCTAATATGAATATTGTTTCATTCGCTATGTCGGTCACATAATGCAGATGTTCTTGAGCACGATCAATTCGAAAGAACCGTTCTGCCGTACAAGCTAAAAATATGAATACGTTTTAAAGTTACCATCATATCGAATTTTGCATTATACTTACAATCGACAAAACACCAGTCAGATGTTAATTTCGGATATTCAGGATTTTCTTCGCAATACTTGTTGATCAAAGTTCTAACCTGTTCCAAATCTGAAATCGGATTAACTTCAATTGATCCAAGGCTCGTCGCCGATTGCTTCAAAGTTTCTTTATCGTAGTGATGCTGTTCGTAATCCAACATTGTGATACGATTAATATTGATGCTAAGTGGTTCAACCGTTGCTTGTCTGTGGATCGGAAATTGTAAATGACTTAAAATAATTTGCATTAGTAACAAAAATTTGTAAATTAACATACTGGACATTTGTACGCCCTGGTTTCTTTTTGGCAAGCATAACCGCTTTATTCAAGAGGCTCAATTCAATAATCGATGGTTTCAATTTACAAGCTTCACCGTCAACTTGCATCGGTATTGTTTTCGATGTAACAATTTTTGCCGAACGACACTGTGTAATACATGTCCCATGACCACCAGCTTGCAATAACGGTAATTGGTATGTAGTCAAACCGACTACTTCAATTAAACCATCATCGGTCGCTGGTTCAAACTGGCCGCCCGATTTATTCCACGGTCTAGTTCCACCACCATAGCTCGGAATATTCAAAAATACAATAGCATGTACTTTGTGTTCTTTAAGTTTGTTCGTCATGTCTTTGCCGTCGCATTCCAATGTAACAAATTCGGCTAAACTTTTCCATTTACGTTTCAGCAAATCCTTACCACCTGCTTGACCATAAAACATTTTATTTCTTAAACGACTATTAAATTTTTCAGGATGAGCTTCTGCAATATTTTAAAAACGTTTAATTATTAACAAAAATTTTTATATTTGAGTAAGGTGTGTAACGTACCTCGAGCCTCATGAAATTCTAAGGCAATATGGGCATCGACACCCAACGAATAATAATTATTTACAACGTTTAATGGCAGCTGATCCTTACCCTCGTCCGGTTGTCCTTGGGCGCCCGAATTCGGAACCACATTTAAACTCCAACGATCCAGGAGTACGGTGTCCGAATCACCAATATTAAATAAAATTTTCTCTATCGGCTCATCCGTGTAACCCTGCAAGAAAGAAAATGGAATCAGATTAGTTTTATATTGCAGTTTGAGTTTTAGCAATTATAAGTTAAGTGGAAAATCGATAAAAGTTGAGACGAACTTGAAAAACGTACAAACACTATAAAATCGATTGTATGTCTGTACTTGAAAAATAAATGCAGACTTACATCAAATAAATTTTATTGAGAAAATAAAATATAAAGTTGCCTGGACAAACACAATTTATAATGTATGTTTATAGTCGTAAGACTATGTAAGTAAGTATAGTATGTGAAATTTTGAAATAAATCGTATGTCAGGGCCGCTTTCTTGTACATGGCGAGACTGGAGAGAACTAAACAAATAAATTCACAAAAATTGATTACAGTAGTGTTTAACGCTGTATGGTACTCAGAAATCTAATTTTTATCAGGTCCCCTATCACGATTACTGAAATCATCGCCAATTTAGCCATGCTATCCGAAATGAAAAAATAGATATGAAAATAAAAAAATTTAAGGACATTTTTGAGATGTAGATTTTTGTTTAAATTTTATTTTCGAGAGAACAGAATAAAACAATAAAAAATTGGTGTTTTTTATATAAAATAAGGGTTTAAATTAACAATAAAAAATCTATTACGACTTAGTTTGAAACCAGAAGCTGAAATCGTGTGTAGCTTGGCTGGTTTGATTTGAAAATTTCATAGTGCTAAACATTTTCATTACGTTAGCCACGATTTTACTCAACATGTTTCCAAATGTTGGGTGTCCTGAAACCGCCCATTGTATCAAAACGGATTTGTTTCTTTAATAAATTTGAGTACCCAAATTTTGTTTAATTTATTTATTATGCAGTTATTTTTCATTATTAGTGTTCCAAAATATTGTATATTATAATAAATTAATGACCACTAATATATTAATTTTTAATTTATTTGCCATCTAGGGACAGCAACAGAAACTGAAATTAACTAGTCATTGCGGCGTAAAGAAAAACTTATCGTTTGGCGTAATTTTTCAACCGATCAATTCGAAATCTTGATAATTGTGTATTAATACCTCGATTTTATGTTCTTTAACACCTTGATGCGAGTTTTAGAGGTAATATATTAAGAAAATTGATTTGTACGTTTCCAAAAAATGATCATCTTTGAAACCTAACCATAGAAAAACTAAACATTTTATTTTATCAATACCTTAATTTGAAAACTTTGTTTTTAATAGGTTGAGTACCATGGCGGCCATACCAATGCCAAACCAATAATACATTTTAATTTTTGTAATTTTAATAGCCGAAATATTGATTTTATCTGCTATACATAATCGCATGTGCCACATATTTACATAAAAACAAATCAGTTATAAAATAAATGTCATGGGGCAAATGACTAAACCAAAAACCTACCGAGCTATTTTGCATCAACTATATAGTTTTATTAAAACACGTAAAGGCCTTTCGTTAAACATTACTATTGAAATTGGAGCCGCTATAAAGAAGCATCTTGGGTATTGTCATATGTGGAACCGCAAAAAATAATATTGCAACTCAATCGAGGAAGGATACACCCCTGCTCGAAACACATGTTGCTTTATGCTATTTAAATTTGATTATTATTATTCTTCAACACAAGTTCCATAATACTTTTCTTCGATTCATTTAAAAGCAACATGTGTCCCACTTATAATATTCCCTCTGTGATCAGCCATGACAAATTTCGTGATTTTATTCGTTTGTTTTTGTCTGAAAATTATAGAAATGAGAAAAAGTTCCATGCCAATTTTATTATTTTCCAATGATTGAGACATAAAAACCACTTGTTCAACAAAATAACACATATTAGATATTCAACATAATATGTAAGTTCATGGTATTGTCTCTATCCTTAACAATTTATTTTTTGAGGACACACAAATGATTTATTTTATACAATAAAATTAATTTTATATTATTTGCAAAATAGATGTCATAAGTGTACCAGTAAAAGGTTGCCTAAGCAAGGAATGTAATTTTTATTTGGAGGAGCCGTTTCGACATTACGGTAATAATTGAAAGAAATTTACTGTTAAGTCGCCCAGACGGCAACATAGTTTACAGCAGGTTATAAATAGATTCGAAACGATGTTCAAAAATGATAATGTAATGTCAAAATAAAATAAATTTGACTAAGATAGGATAACAAAACCGGACAAGTGGTGCCGTGGTTAAAGCTTCGGCACTTAGACCGGGAGGTAATAATCAGAGAATCCCATCAGAGGCTAGAAGCAAATCGAATTTTCATCATCGATTACAATCGGTGATGTTAATAAACACAACTAAGACCCTCTGATGGAGTGCAGAATTCAGCACCGACCCACCGTTCATGTCAATGTACAGGTTGGTATGGAGCTTGCAATGTGCAGGTGGTATCACAATGGGCCAAAAATGACCTAAGTGTCAACTACTGAAACCTACCTAACCTAGGATAACAAAAATTTGATACCACAGTGGATGTGTCCCAATCTTAATATTACTACAGGTAATCAAAAGAGATGTTTCATTGCACAAAAAAATTAAAACAAAATATATTTCTGATAATTCCAATGTTGTATATCTGAAATAAATAATGATTTATTTAAAATAAAATCACATTGAAGAATACATATATTACAGAATATATAAAAAGTTATGACCATTTACTGGTGAGATTTTGGGCAATTAAAAAAACTTAAAAATATCATATCTCAGTTACCGTGGCACTTAGGACATCAGCTCTATGGGACGAAAGCTCCCAAATGACCCCCTCACCCAATCTGCCAAACAAATTTGTCAGTCGACACGCTAAATATCCTGTATATGTATGACCGACGTAATGTACAATAAGGAAATATTAGCGAGTTCATAAAAAATATCCATTTTAAAAGGGCGACTAGGGAGGGCATTACCGTTTACCGATTTACTGATTTACCGTTTAAAATATATTTACGATTTATCGGTAAAGTTTTACAAATTTACCAATTTTTTCGGTAAAAATATATTTATAATTAATAGGGCGCAATTCAGGGCCAGTATATAACAGGGCGCATTTCATTGAAAAAAATGGAGAGCATATTTTAATCGAACAAAGGATTTATATAAGGTATAGAATTCACTTAGTTTTTATTATGTAGAAGAATGTAGGTATACCTAATGAAGATTTATGTAATGAATTTTATTTAATGAAATGAAATGAACTTATACAGGGTTCGCGCGTGGACCGACAACATTTTTTGGCAGATTGGTGGGGAGGGAGGGGGGGGGGTGGTCATTTGGAAGCTTTCGTCCCATGGAATTGATGTTCTAAGTAGCCTGGTAAATGAAATATAATATTTTAAGTTTGTTTTAAATAACCCAAAATCTCGCCTTTAAATGTTCACTTTTGTGTTTGTATTCGTAGAGGCATGAAATAACTTTTATTGTATTCTGCAATGTAATGATTTTATTCTAAATAAATTTTTATTTAATGCAATTGGTTTTAGAAAAATGACTTATGGGCTTCCAAATCTAAAAACTGTGTAGATTTATGAAAAAACGTCACCATCTCAATTAAATTACAAAAAAAACTAACGGTTATTTTGAATTAAGTTTTGATTTAAAAAATTCTCTAGTTTATGCCCCGCCATATCATAGAAATCACTAATTTTGTGGTCAAAATACTAGATTTTATTTTGTCAGAGTTATTTGTGAAAGGGTTAAGAAAATATTTTTTAAGTTATTGTTAGATTTAAAAAAATAAGTGAACCGGGTGTTAATTATCTCGTGCTGTTCAGTCAATATGTCACTATCTGCTACCGGAAGTGCCCGTGTGTTTCACTTTGTTCTTGTTAATTGTTCCAGGTTACGAAAACGGTGATAATGCTAGACGGCTGGAGTTTTGTAGACTTATGGATTTTGTGGACAAATGAGTCTAACTTTCATCGTGAGGGAATTGTGAATTTACATAATCTGCTTCATTGGGGCAGTAAAGACCAAAATACACACAAGATAAAGCAGGATTCTTTCCAAAAGAAATTCCGCGTTAATGTTTGGGCGCGTGTTATTATCGATCCATATTATGTGCCACAAAGCCTTTCCGAAAATATTTATCTCGAATTTGTTGAGAATGAGCAACCTCACCTGATTTTACCAGTTTTAGAAGATGTGCTTATTGGTAGAGGTTCTCCTATTTATAGGCCCACATGGTCCCGAGACCTCACATCCTTGGATCTCTGGGGACGTGCTAAGGAATTTGTGTACTCAACAGAGGTACCCACAAGAGAAATTTTAATTGAAAGAATAACCGCCGCATTTGAAAAAAAAGAAATGCAACTTCGCACAACAACCGTGGAGATTAAAAAAAGATGCCGTGCAGGCATAGATTTTGAACAAAATCTAATAAATGAAGTGGATTTAAAATTTATTAAATCTTAAAAGGTATTTTCTTAACCCTGATATCTCGTATTTTACCACGAAATGAGTGATTTCTATGACATGTCAATACACATTGGGCATAAACTGCATAAAGGGCATAAACTAGTTTTTTTTAGATCAATTTAAATTCATTTAGATGGGGATTTTTTGGGGACATTTTTCATACTTATATAAATTTTTTTAGGATTTGGGTGCCCATAAGCCATTTTTCTTAAGCCAATTGCATTAAATAATGATTTTTTTAAAATAAAATCACATTGCAGAATACAATAAAGGTTATTTCGTGCCTTTACGACTACAAACAAAAAAGTTATGACCATTTACTGGTGAGATTTTGGTTATTTAAAAAAACTTAAAAATTTCATATCTCAGTTACCGTGGCACTTAGGACATCAGCTCTATGGGACGAAAGCTCCCAAATGACCCCCTCCCCCAATCTGCCAACAAATTTTATCAGCCGACGATATAACGTCAAAAATAATATTTTAGACGTTTTTAATAAGATTATTTTTTTTTTACCTTTGATCTAAAAATAAAGGGAAATTGAAAACAACGCAATTAATGAACTTACTTGTATAAGCGAATTTAACATTCTACAAAAACTTCGATAAAGAATTAACTCAATGCACCTAGAGTACCAGGCTGTACTGCTTGGTACGTCATTAAATTTATGTTTTGATTTTATTTTCTGTACTTCTGTATTAGCTTTTTGTCACAGTGGGGAAACACGATGCATGTTTCTTCGTCTCTTACCTCTTCCCCTATAAAGTAAATTTTAAAGTGGGGTTATTTTGCTGCACGTTTGAAGCAATCATTTCAAATGCGGCTCGTGTTGTATACTCACTAACACACACGAAAAAACAAAAAAAAAAAAAAATGGCTCCCCAAATTAAAAAAGGCTGATTTAAAAATGGTGTTTTTCTTACTTAAAATCAGCATTGTTATTTCATTTTAAAATTAACTTAATATCTATAATAAAATGAAATAAAAAAAGCTGACTTTATTAATGCATATCATAAATCATTTTGAAAATGATTTAAGAAGTGTGTTTATAAATGACTTAAAATGTGTATTTAAAATCAAAATAAAACGTAAAAATGTACTACTACAGTAAAAGCCCGATTATTCGTCATTCAATTAACCCGTCAGTTAACCGTAATTTTAATTTTTAGTATATTTTCTGATTTTTTCTCTTTCATATGCATTTTTTAAATCATTTTGAAATTGGCAATTGTTTTTTGCACATTTTCATTAATGAAAGCAATAGTTGAAAATTTTGAATGGCTTTAATTTTCATATTACAGTAAAAGCTCGATTATCCAGTATCCAATAACACGGAATTTAATTTTTAGGAACTTTTTTGCTTTTTTCTATTTCACAAAGGAAACAATTTTTTTTATTATTCGGGGATTCACTATTTTCCTCTACTTTTTTCTGTTTTATGCATTATTCTATTTGAATTGAATGTGTAAAGTCGTATTACATAGTTAGGTTAGTGAAATAATGAATATATGTATTAATAAATTTTTTGGTACTCGTATGGGTGTACTCGTATACATAATTTTTATGTATTTATTATATGCAATAAATTAAATTAACTGATGTATAAAAAAATTGTTTTCTGGTACATAATTTGAAAATGAATAAACGAGAATCCTCGTAAAATTTCTAGTTTTAATTATAACATTCAATTATCCGGAGTTTTCGATTATCCGGAATTCTCTCATCCCCAAACATTCCGGATAACACGGGTTTTACTGTAATATAAAAATTAAAGCCATTAAAAATTTTCAACTAATGCTTTCATTAATGAAAATTTGCAAAAAAATAATTGCAAATTTTAAAATGAATTAAAAAATACATATGAAAGAGAAAATTAAGCAAAAAAGCAAAACAAATTCCTAAAAATTAAATTTCCGGTTAACTGAATGTTCCGGTTAATTGGATGCCGGATAATCGGGCTTTTACTGTAATATGAAAATTAAAGCCATTCAAATGCATATTTTAATTCATAATTAATACACAAATAATAATTCACAAATAAAATTTATGAAATGCATAATTTTTATCTTTCTGTACAATACAACAAAAAACTTTAAGAAGAAAAACAAGGAAACTATTTCTTAAAAACATGAAATTACGCATGCATTTCTATGTGTATTAAAAATAAATGAAAATTTTATGTTTATAATGTGAAATAAAATATGCCTTTTTTAAGTCATTTTGAAAATGAATTAAAAATATATTTGTAAAATGACATAAAATATGCCTTTCTTATGTCATTTTGAAATTAAATTTGTTTTTGTAAAACACTTTTCTTAAGTCAGAAAATTTGGTAAAATTATGAGTTAAAAAAGGTCCCATTTTTTCATATAAAAAACACCATTTTTAAGTTAACCTTTATAATTTTAGCCTTTTTTTAATTCAGGGAGCCGCACTTGCCTTTTGATGCAAAACTCAATGCGGCTCGTATATGCAGAAACTTATTTTCATTTTATATTGAATGAATCAGAAAGAACAAAATGAATGAGAAAAAACTAAAAACAAATTTAAAAAATGTAGTAGCAAATATAGTAGTAGGTATTGAAACAAAATGTATAAAGACGGTGATACATGTAAAGATTTTGCCTTTAAGGCATAAAAATTCTGCGCGATGATTAGTTAAAAGTCGGCCATCTTGAATCGCCTTAAAGGCAAAAATTTAAAATTGAACAATTCTCAATTTTGGTATAAGGCAAATTTTCTTTATCTCGAAAAGTGACAGCTAACACTAAACAAAACAACCAGATAGGATAATTATAATAAAATTAATAAGATATAAGTATAACAAAATCAACTTTGTTTTATCTATCTATACATTTTTTCAAACCTGTTAAAAAAGGTGCACGGTACGAAAAGCGCCTTATGCTAAAATATTACATGTATTCTCTATAAAAGAATTATTGTTTTCGCCTTATAAAGTACTGTAAATTAACCAATCAGAACGCAGAATTATTATGCCTTAAAGGAAACAATTGTACATGTATCATCGCCTTAATTCTTCACAATTACTCAGGCATTTATTTTCTACCAAATTCTACCATTTTTACACTAATTGCGTAAAAACAAAAAAAAAAAAGACTGACCCTAAATTTTTTTTGTTTTTACGTTTGTGTTAGTGAGTGTGAGTATACAATTCGAGCCGCACTTGAAATGATTGCTTCAAACCTGCTGTAAAATAACCCCACTGTAAAATTTAGTTTATTGGTGAAGAGGTAAGAGACGAAGAAAAACACATCGTGTTGCTGTTATATTTGTTAAATTTTATTATTTTTTACAGATTTTGGCCAATAAGATCACGCTGTTGCATTTAATCTAACGATTTACGCAATTATTATTTTAATCTAACTACAGTGGTACTGTTACCAATTCAACTGGTAACAGAAAATTATAAAAATATAGTGCTGACCTATGCACTTACTTTAATATAACTGTATTTTTATAATAAAGAGAGAAGTAATAATACCTGTAAAGACATGGCTTCTCATGACCCACGGTAAAATATTACAAATTTAATTCGAAATATGAAATTCTTCATAGTTGGCCACGTGAATATTTTTTTACCAAAATACAACTAACCGCGTAAAAACAAAAAAAAATCTGACCCAACATTTTGTTATTTTGTGTTAGTGAGTATAAACTTATTGCTGCAAACGTGCTGCAAAAGCCCCCACTTATAAATTTTGTTTATACGAGTAGGTGAAGATGTAAGAGATGAAAAAAACGCATCGTGTTGTCGCACTGTGTGAAGGAGCCGTGGTTATAATATTAAATAAAAAATCAAATATTTGTGTGAAATAAAATAAATGTGTCAAACTTCTCTTCAATTGTTATTTTTCATTTTCCTACCTATGTGCAAACAACTTAAAAACTACTGTACAGCTTCTTTTAGACTAACAGGAACATATTCTATAGAAAAGATTTTAACCAAAGAGAATAAGACATAGACAAATATTTTCTATAAACAGAGTATGTATGTGAAAAAAATGAATTTCTATTTTATTTTGTTTTTAAAAACGAAAAGCAATACTAAGTTCGAAGTGTTGTCGCTCACGGTAGTAACTGTAAACTGATTGACAAATTTACGTCAATACGTACATATAATGTCTCCATAATCCCACTATGACGAGTAAAGATAAAATTCATGATGTTTAGTAATTATAGTACAGATTGATTTAATCAATTAACCGAACTATTCTTTATTTTGAAAAAATTCTAAAGTTTCTTTTGGTTCCAAAAGAAAAATTTTATTACTCAGGGTAACTCCGTATACAAGTATTATTTCTTTTGAATTGAGAAAATGTTCAAAATTTTTTTTAAAACAATTTGTTTGAAATGAATAATTTCATTAACCAAATAAAGCCTTATTTCAATATAAACATGAAAGATTACGCACGCATAGATGGTATCTAAACCAAAAATATATGTTTTCTTAATTTTGAAAAGGAGACTTTTTCCAGTTAAAATTGAATTAATTTTGACGCTCACAACCGCACATTAGTACAAGCAATTACGAACACATAATTACATATATGGATACGTACAGTTTTTAATTATGTTTCAAATTGAAAAGAAAGCTTTTTGTAAGTACATATTATGTTTATTTATAATAAATTTATTTTTCGTTTTTTTTCAAAAAATTAAATTAATTTTATTTTTTAAATTATGCACTCGTATGTTCACTGTACATAAATGAAAAGTATTCTTCCTTTTATTGAAACATTGTGGAACTGAAAAAAAATTCAGTGTAATTAAAATTTATGCATCTATTTGATTGTGAATATATGTACATACATACTCGTACATAATTGTATGCATAAACCATATACGAATATTTAATAAAGCACAATCAAAAAAATTTGAACAGTATATGATGTGCATATGTACAATATTTTACATATGTTAAAGAGGATTTTATATTTATACCAGTGATAAAGCATTTTTTGATCCGGAAATTGATATGTACGTCTACATCAACAACAAAAAATCTTAGCCGCAATATAATTACCCTTTGTAATGTTATACGCATGTTATGTTTTATTCAAAAGCTTTGATACGCGTTTAATATCTAAGTATTTATTTATGTATGTACGTATGCATGTGTGTATGTGTACAGTAAGCTTTGAAAACTACCACCACAAATCATTCTACATTTTGGGTTGCTTTATTAAAATTCTCAATATTTTATGCAACAAAAAAAACTCCTGACTCATTCAACATTCCTAAAACTCACGATATACCTAATATGAAGTATTTTTATTTTACGTATACGAGTCGAAATAATATTACATATTGTATAAAATTTTCATATTTAATAACGATACGATTATTCGCTTAATGTATTCCGACATATCAGAGTATGTTTTGTACCCCGTATACAGCAGGCTTGGCAAAATCGATGTTTGTTTGGGGCAAAATTTGTATTTCATAACAAATTAGGGGAGGTGCAATAATATTACATAAAATTAAATTTTCAATTGAATGAATATTTCTGACTTGTCAGCAATTTACCTATATAGCAATCGATCGGGATAAAAGCAGCATCTATCCCTATAGGGTTGGAGAATCATCCGGAAAATTTTCTATGTTTCCCATAAACAACAGAAATCATATTCAAGTAATAAAAAATTTGATATGTATACAGAAAAACGGTATCGATCCGAATGCTATTAAATTTTTGCTCGGTATGTGTGTGTTACGTTTGCAGTTTGCACAACTATCTGTTGTAATTTAGTCAAATGGTGTAATCACCTTTGCCTTTTAAACGGGTCAACGAGGAATTGTGAAAGTTAAACCGCTCTCTACGATTACAGATTTTTAACCTGAACTGTTGTTCAATAGCTTCAATAATGAACTTCGTATTCTTTTGATGAATTTTAGTTAGCTAACATTTCTTACTATTAATTATATTATCGAAATAATTTGATATGGTAAACGCGCATAAAAAATTTAAAGTAAAAAACACTGAAAGGAGGGGGAAGGGTGGCTTTGGGGGGTGGGGGTTCATTTCGTTTTTGTATAAAATGGCATTCGAAAAAAACGAGGCGGATTATTATGCAAAAGTCGTGATATTCTAGTTTCGAACCGCATCCAATTAAAAACTATTCTTGGGGATGGCGAACTTAGCCCTCTAAAGTTTAAGATAACGTTTTTTAGCTTTTGTTCATTTATTAAGTCCTAAAAAATCGATTGTAACAGACATACTGACACAACCGGAGAAATCCTATATTGGTTTCCGTTTGAAGTACGAAAACCTAACAAAAACAACAACAAAAACGTACCACGGATGGAAATACAGTTGATGATGATGGAAATATGCACACTATACAGATTCAAATTATGCATTGTGGACTGAACTTAAACTGCTATTCTGAGGAGAGAAACGTTACTGTGTGGTTTGTAGGGTTAGCTCGTGAAGACTTAACGTAATTCACGTTTTCGATACTATATCGAATATCGATATATCGTTAGACTTAAAATGATGATTGTTTTGATTGTCTATTGTATGTATTCTGTTGCGATCACAACTAATATCTTGTTCATATCTAATTTCTGGGTTGACAATGATCGGATAGTTAACTTTCGTTACAGATATAGCTGGGCTAAAATTATTTTATGGGATGATGTTTTAGTGTCGTTATAGTTTTTCCTGGGATGATAAATGTTAATATATAGCAGAAATCCTGGGCTGACAGTTCTATCCTGGGATGGAACAACTGTCGTGATAGTTAAGTGTTGCCATTTTTTAGTTTTATGGGATGAAAGGTGGGCTAACTTTATATACGTATAATATGGTATGTTCATCCTTTGGTGTAGGCACATCAGAAACACAAAAAGTAAAAACTGTTGTGGAAGGTCATACCGCCTTCCCAAATGAGTACAATGAGACAGCCATTGATGTTTCCAGTAAAATATGTACCAATAATTGTAAATGAACAATGCAGTTTTAAAATATATCACCGGTTTTCTGCAATAGTGACACAACTCAAAATTCACTCATATCTAAGATATTCGAATCAAACGATACCCAATAATTCATATTTTTATTATTTAGTATCAAAACATACACTCTTATGTAGTTATTTCGAGCAAATTATTTAAAATTCCATATAAAAAATGACTCAATTCGCCGCTCAAACCTATCCTAAGAAAATTTGCAAATTATTAAAGAATTATAAAAATTAAGATCCGATTGAAGATGTAACAAAAGAAAATTAATTATTTTATTAATCAGAATATATTTTTATTTACTTTTGAAAAACGCTCTTTTTACAAACAATTTTGAGTGATTTTTTCAAATCGCTCTACTGAAACATTAAAAATTTTGAGTTGTGTCACTATTGCAGAAAACCGACGATATACATTTTTAACGCTTTTTTTATTAGCTTTAGCAAAAAACAGTACTGGTGGGAGATCAAAATATGAAAAGGTTATAACAAGCTTCGCAGAAAGAATGGAGAAGCAAAAAAACACTGTACAAGAATTTTTTTTAAGAAACAGGAAGAGTTATTTGAAAAACAAAAGGATCTGGAACTAGAAATTCAGGATAGGGAGGATGAACGCCAAAATATATTTTTGGAATCATTAGCAGGTATTTTTCAGCCTCAAAGATATGGATCACAAGAAAGGCCATTGAAACGATCACAAACGCGTGCAACATATCTACAACCAGCCATATCGGACGACGAAGAAGATAGTGTATATGAAGATGTTCAATATATTACTGAATATGCATAAATAAAATTTAAAAAACATACATATAAAAACATGATTTGGAATTTTATTAAGTTTTTATTATAAATAGATTGCTTAGAAATGATAAACCTCTCCGAGAGGAAAGTTTTTGTTAATATAGTTTTAGATGATTTCTTATTTCGATTCTCTCCAATGTATTGGTATTCGCTGTAGCAGCTTGCCTGTTTGGTTGTGATGTATAATTGGCGGCTGAGGAAACATCATGTTTTTTAAACTTTTGTCATTACATATTTTCACATAAGTTGTGTAATATACAACATGTCAATATGATCTTACGTGCATTTTTGTAATACAAATCGCATCTTTTTGCCAATATATGCCATCTAGCTTTTAACCGCATAAATGCGGTTTCAATTTTAACTCGACAAGTATTCATATATGCATTAAAAGAAATTTCTTCTTTATCTACGGTGGTTGGATAATTTTTTATGACCCATGGCAGCAATGGATATGCAGGATCGCCAAGAATAATAGACGACGATTTTTATTTTGGTTTAATAATGAAAGTTGGTCAATGTAGTTACATACTATTCGTTATGTTGCCGAAGTCGGGAAAAGTGGTTTTAAATAATTTTCTGTGTGTGGTATAGATATATATCTTATATAAAGGGTAACTAAATGTTTGTAGCCACTCTATACCGCCAATAAGGATTGACTGATCAGGTGAAACTTTAAACAATAAGCTTCGTTTTGGACTAATGCTTTATTTAATAAGCTTCGAATACTTTTTAGGTACGTAATCATAATTTTTTTATTTATAAACTTTTTTGTAAATAAATTAAATTTTCAACAGGTGACGATACCGATGTATAGACGCCGGAAATATGTGCCGGAAAAAAATAGCGAAAAAAAATTTATGGCACGTTAAGTATTTTCAGAAATTATTTAAACCGATTTTGTTTTAATTAGTTAGTTTGTTTAAATTTAAAAGATTCCAATGATGATCAAATTGCTTTGTGTCCAAAAAATGGAGTGGATGAAGTTGCAGAGATTTACTATCTAATTCGAGTTTTTACGGTAGGAGCCTAACTAAATTGAAGTACATTATTGAGTATATTATTTAAACATAATAACACATTACTTCAGGCTCAGAAAATTCATTTCCAAGGTTAACAAAAAAAAAACAAATTCATATTAGAATGTGGAAGTGCAACCTAAATAAAAAGCTTAGACAGTCAGGAAAATAATATACGAATTAGAAAAACAACCGATGGTGGCAAGGCAAATGATACCCGGATATAAACATACTTTCTTTTTCCAGTACGCAAAATTTATCCGAAGAAGATCGACAGAAGATATTTGAAAGTTTTGGGAATCTCACCAATGCTGATAAAACCAAATTATTATTATTATTATTTCTTTAAATTTTTTAAACCTGTCTCTGAAGGCCGCTAGCGAGTTTCATCCGAAATAAAGAATTATTCATATAGATTTTTGCTCCAAGTCAATGAACATGTAGTTCGAGTTTTCAGATTGTTTTTTCTAAACACTTCAAACTTGTCGAAAAGAGGAGTGCTTTTTGAAAACGTTTGCGACAAAGAAACAAGATCTTTGCGTGCTATGAAACAGGGGAAGAAAATAAAAAGAGTGACACCAGCAAAATTAAATGATCACAAAATTTTTTTTGCAACTATTGACTCCCATTATTGTCGTACAAACACACACAAATAATATCTCGAATCACGCTTAAATCTAACAAAAATGTTTCATTTATACTTAGGATGTACGAATGGACCTATAACTCCTGCCGTTTACCGAAACATATTTGGCAATGTATTTAATAAATCCAAAAGTTCTTTGTGATAAATGCTTCTTATTTAAACAAAAAGATAACACCATCTCAGGGAAAAAGATAGCATGTAAAGCTGGTAGAGATTTCGATCAAGCAAGCGCAAACTCAACCTATACAATCTGACAGCTACGACTCCAGATAGGAGAAAAATAACTTACTGTGGTATATGCATCGAGGCACATAGTGGTGAATGACATAGCCGTCAATGACACCTGTAGTGCTTTAATACGAATGTTAAATCAGCTGGTGAAAAATTATATCCTTTAATAAAACGTATAATTTTGTGGAATGATTCTTCTGTACCACAGAATCGTAACAAAATTAACACTACATCAATAAAAATGTTTGTACAACTCAAATTCTTTCGAAGCTATGGAACAACGCTGTGATCGATCGTTGTGAATTATCTTATTTAATAAACTTTATTAATTAAAACTAAATGCGTTTTATCTATAACCGAAATATCTTTAATATCAAATTTCCAATTTTCTAGCAGATTTGGGATAAAAAACCATAAATAAAAACAAGTTTTATAGTAAAATAAAATTTAAATGGCAATGTAAAATTTAATTGGATCTAGAATTAAAATAAATTTGGTCCACCCCTATAAAGAGCACAAAATTAGTGCTAAAGGGGTGGATATGAACCAAATTTAAAAAAATCTAGGTATTTTTATGAAAACTTGCATACAGACTGCAAATGTATCAATAATGTGTATGACTAATATGTATCAATTCCACGAAAATATTAGGTGTGCAAGTAGAAACTTGGCTCTGAAGTTGGTTGCATTAAAACATACTTGAACACATACAAATCGCCCGCCATTTTGGGTATATATATATATATATATATATATATATATATATATATATATATATATATATATATATATATATATATACAGCGATTCCACACGAAAACGACCGGATTCTGTCCTCACCCCCTTCGATTTATAAAACTTGCTGAAGATGTTCTCTATGGTGTGGAAACACAAAAAATAATTTCTGTTTTTCTCTTCACCACTCAACCACTCACCATTAAATCCCTTTCATATGAGATCTAATTTATTAAAATCCGGTAAGTAGTTTTCGAGCTATATGTATTTAAAAATTTGCATTTTTGCAAAATCCTTAAAACGGCGTGCGCCCCTGTTCAAAAGTACAGAGCCGAAGAGAAAAATAGAAATATTTTTTTGTGTTTCTACACCATAGAGAACATCTTCAGCAAGTTTTATAAAAATCGAAGGGGGTGAGGACAGAATCAGGTCGTTTTCGTGTGGAATCCCTGTAATATATATATATATATATATATATATATATATATATATATATATATATATATATATATATATATAAGGTGTTTGGTGCATCGTTTGCCAAATTGAATCGGCTGAAAGGATGAGTCATTTGTTACCTCTTAAACCCCAATAACTCATTTTTGGCCATACGGATTTTTTATTTTAACTTTTTAATGTTTATTTTGAAAAATCGCAATATTTAGCATTCACGTTGTATAATTTTTTTAAATAATTGGTATAAGTTCCAAATTTAGTATTAACTCTTACGTTTACTGTTGTATGGTTCTATCAAACTCAAAATTCGTCCCAAATAACATCTACTTTCCTTTTTATTTACTCTTAAAATGTTTGAAAATGGTAAAAGAAGACTTAAAACTCAACTTTACATTGTAATAAAAAAAAAACTAAAAGTAATCGTGATCTTCGAACTCTTTTATTAAATTCTCTAGTCTATCCCCTTTCAAACGATATGCAATATGCCATAAAAACCCTTTTAAACACTTTACTACATATATCACAAAATTTGTGTATCGAGACACATCAGCCTGATATTCGATATTCGCGATAAAAATTTGTTTTTACTTAAAAAACATACACTAAGTAGGCTACAACAATCAACAACTAATAATTCACTCTTCCGCAGTAAAATCTGTCACTTATCCTTTATCTTACATTTATATGTATGGGTACTAACTTTTGGACTTATAATTAATAATCGTTTTTTAATAAAAATAAAACTTTATTATAAATCTTGCTAAAATTGTTAACCTCCATTGCGTATCCAATGGAATAGGACAAAAGCCGCTTCGTTAGACTAAATCATCCCTAGATAGAACTTCCGTGATGTATACCAAAGTTTTGACTCGTTCCCAGTTTGGGAATACGTCATTTAGGTGCTCTCTGACAATTAATCTCCAGTATGCAGGACAGCCATCATTTTGAAAAACAATAGGTTGGTTATAATTAAAAATTGACAAGTGTGCTACCAATTCGGGCAAGTCATTTTGTAAAAACTCAAGGTATAGTTATCCCCGTTAAGATGCTCAGGTAAGAAGTGTGGTCCAATCACATTATTTCCAATTACTCCCGCCCAAACATTGACATTAAATCTCCTTTGGAATGACCTATTCTTTTGGCACGTGGGTTCTGATCTTTCGTTGATGATGATGAACGTTGAGTGATGAAGGTTGTGCAAATTAAGAATTCAGTCTTTAGTAAATTTGGACTCATCTGTCCACAGAATACTTTTCAAAAAGTAGGGATCATCCACAACTATGTGCAATAAACGACGACAAAACTGGACACGTTTGTCAAAGTCATGATTGTCCAATAATTGCACTGGAGTGTAATGGAAAGGACGAAGTAAGCTCCACACTTTCCTTCTAGTCGGTTCGTCTTTAAACAGTGCTAGAATCTGTTCATCGACAGCAATTTTATGTCGCGTTATAACCCCTCTTGGTTCATTAAAATTTAAATTACCGGTCTCGCGTAAGCTTCGATAAGTGTTTTGGAAGGTGTGGCGGCTGGGTAATTGTCTATTAGGAAAACGTTCCTGGTAAATCCTTTGTGCCGCATGAGCGACGCAATTGGCACTTCCATATGCCATCAAAATGTGAGCGTATTCTTCATTGGAGAATATAGCCATTGTAACAAAACATTGCCAATAATAACAAAACTTAGCCACAACACTTAAAAAACTTAATAAAAACAAAATAACAATATTAGAAAAGCCTAGAAGAGTAAGGTATTAGTTGTTGGTTGTTGTAGCTTACTTAGTGTATGCTATTTAAGTAAAAATAAGTTTTTATCGCGAATATCGAATATCAGGCTGATGTGTCTCGATACACAACTTTTGTGATATATGTAGTAAAGTGTTTAAAAGGGTTTTTATGGCATATTGCATATCGTTTGAAAGGGGATAGACTAGAGAATTTAATAAAAGAGTTCGAAGATCACGATCACTTTTAGTTTTTTTTTATTGCAATGTAATGTGGTGGCCAGAAAATTAGGAACAGCGGAAAAAAAACATGAAAAACAATAATTTAAGATATTTATAATATTATATTTAATTTCGAGTACTATTTTGATTAGTACGTTTGCAGTTTGTTATAAAAAATAAATGAGGTCGTATTTCTAACCCACTGGTTTTTATTTGTAATTCATAAATGTAATAAAGTGCTGGTCACAAAATTAGGGACAATTCAATAATGTTAAAAAAATATCATGTGCTATTTATAAGAAAATTCATAAGGGAATCTTTAGTACTTAGTAGCCTGTCCTTTATTTTCAATGACTGCCTGGCATCTACGTGGCATAGAGTCGATTAAGGTCCGACATCTTTCAATTGGTATTGCCTTCCAGGCTTCCTGAACTGCCAACCATAATTCGCGCTGATTTTAGGTTTTTTTGGAGGCCACAGCAACTTTGAGGTCTTTCCATAGATGCTTAATAGGATTGAGATCGGGTGACTGCACTGGCCAACTCATGACGTTGATTTTTTTGTCCAAAAAAAAACTGTTTAGCCTTCCTCGAAGTGTGTTTTGGGTCGTTATCTTGCATATACACTCATCGTAGAGGCATATTATATTCAGCATATGGGTACATCACATTTTGTAGGATATTATCAACGTAGATGTGCTGGTCCATAATCTCCTTAATCCAATAAATAGGTCCAACACCATAATATGAAAAGCATCCCCATAATTTAATGTTGCCTCCACCATGCTTCACCGTTTTCTTTGTATATTGCGGGCAAAATTCTTTATTTTTGGTCTTCGGACGTATTGTTTGCCATCAGAACCAAAAAGATTTATTTTAGTTTCATCGCTCCACAAAATGTTTTGCCAATTTTGTATGCCATGGTCACCTTTCCAATCTGAATGATTTTTTTTCTGTATAATATTACAACTAATCATATGGATTATCTAGTAATTGTTTTATAAGTTAAGTAGTCCACTCTTGTGGGATGAGACCTAGCAGTTCATCCCAGCTCTGTCAGTCCTTTGATTTAAGCGGATTAAGGAACCACTAATTCTAAAGGTTTTGTTCTTTTTAGGCGCTTTGGTCCATTGGTGCGATCCAGTAGGTTCCGTAGCTCCTCGTTGTCATGCTGCTGCAGTCGCAGTACATGACCCCTTGCAAAATTTTGTATTTCATTGCTGACGTTTTCTATGTTTAAGTCTCGATGGAGATTGTCGTTTCTAATGTACCAAGGAGCATTCACAATGCTACATAGTACTTTATTTTGAAATGTTTGAATGATCTTCACTGTTGTTTTCCTTGCGCAGCCCCAAAGCTGAATACCATACGTCCAGATAGGTTTTAGGATTTGTTTATATAACGGCAGTTTGTTGTGCGTTGTCAGTTCGGAGTTTCTTCCAATAAGCCAATGCATTTTTCTGAATTTTAAATTCAGTTCTTTCCTTTCCTTTTTAACATGCGCTTTCCACCTGAGTTTGGAGTCTAGCGTCATGCCGAGGTACTTAGCATTGTCAGAATATGGTATTTGTTGTGAATTCAGTGTAATCGGAATATATTCTAATTTCCTATTTGTAAAGTTGATGTGTGTTGATTTCGATTCGTTAAGTGTTATTCTCCATTGTTTTGTCCAGTTATTTATTATATCAACAGCATTTTGAAGTTTTCTCGTGGACTCAACTATACTAGCATCGGTGGTCATAACAGCTGTGTCATTAGCAAACGTTCCTATTCTAGCTTCTTCTATGTTTGGTAGATCATTTGTATACAGGAGGTATAAAACGGGACCTAGAACACTGCCTTGTGGAACCCCTGCCAATATTTTCTTCAGTTTAGAGTATTCCCCTTCCTGTCTCACCCGGAAGTAACGGTTGTTGATATAAGACTTTAGCAATTCAGAATGTTGTTTTGGTAAATCTCGTTGGAGCTTAAATTCTAGACCACGGTGCCAAACCTTATCAAATGCTTGGGCTACGTCTAAGAATATTGCTGAGCATACTTCCTTTTTGCAAAACTCATTCGATCTCTCACATTCTTTTTACTTAACAGAGGTACTCGCCGAGCTGATCTGCCGTGAAGATTGTCCTCTACGAGTCTTCTACGAATTGTTCGTGCACTAATTTCTAGATTAAGCTCTTTCTTAATGGCCACAGATGTCAAAAATGGTCTTTCTTGACGATTTTTGAAATACGACGATCGGTTTGAGGCGTTGTTTTTCGCTTTACGCCCCGTTTATTCTGAGATTTTTTTCCTTTTATCGCGTAAGCGAACATATTTTTGAACATTGCATTGTTGAAATTTTGCGGTACGATTTTCCTTCATTACGCAAATTTAAAATTAATCGTTTCTCTTCAGGTGAACAATCAGCAGCTTGTCCCATTTTTATAAAATAAAAATTGTTTATTGATAAATTTCGATAAAAAGCGGTATTATCTATTTAATAAATACGAATTTTGTATTTTAAAGAATAAAGATTTAAGAAAATTTGAAGAACTACAACGTGTCCCTAATTATTTGTTCACTCTTATTTTGACGTTTTTAACTTTTTAGGGGAATTACATAAATATGTGATTAATGCAGTTCCTTAAAATGATACTTTTTAATAATAGGGCTAAGTATAACTACTAAACAATAGATGTCAGGTTAATAAAACGAAGGGCATCTTTAAGTAGAGGGTTAAATATATTAAAGCCGCTGTCCCTAATTTTCAGGCCACCACTATATATATATATATATATATATATATATATATATATATATATATATATATATATATATATATATATATATATATATATATATATATATATATATATATTCAGTCTTTTACAAGCTGTCGTTCTGCGTGCATCAATTTTAAGAGTTGGATATCGATAACCAACATTAACGTCATTGCATTCTATTCCTTTTTCAAATAAAAAAATGCCACCCAAGCTATGAAATTGATTAATTCGACTTTAAGTGAACATTCTATGAGTCATTCAACAGCAAAGAAGTGGGTTGCAAGATTTCGTGATGGCAGTTTTAGTCTTGAGGGCGATCCACATCCAGATGCAGTAAAACAATTTAAAGACGAAGAAGTTAAACTTAATAAACACATTTTTATTAATCACTTGTTTTTTGTTTCGCAGAATTATTTTGAATAGTTTTCAAAAAGTTTAAAAAATCACTCGATCGATTTCGACTTGTTAGGTCATCATCAGGAGTATCTACATGAGTAGATACTCCTGATGATGACCTAACAAGTCGAAATCGATCTAGTGATTTTTTAAACTTTTTGAAAATTATTCAAAATAATTCTGCGAAACAAAAAACAAGTGATTAATAAAAATGTGCTTATTAAGTATAAGTGTGTTTCGCCAAGTGCCTACGGCAAATAGCGTAAAAAGGATGAAGTTAAAGTTTTACTGAATGAAAATCCGTATCAAACTCAAAAAAAGCTTGCAGAACATTTGCAAGCAACATCACTTCGATTGCATGCAATGAGAATAATATAGAAGAAACGAAAATGGGATCATCATAAATTGACTGAAGAAAACAAAACCGAAGAGTTGACATTTCCATGAACATCAGTTGCATCAACATCAGTTGCAATAATGAGTATTCATGCCAAGAAAAGGTTACTGTGTGTCTGGTAGGATTGGAAAGGAGAACCTGGTAAAACTGTTATAGCTGAACTTTACCAGGCGCAATTGATAAAATGAAGTGGTGCTCTGGAAGAAGAAAAACTATTTACGGGCCAAGGAGGCCGGAAGGTAGTATTGCTGCATGAAAACGTTCGTCCACATAAAGCAAAATCAACCCAGGAAGCCTTAGGCTGAGCAACTTTAGAGCATGAGGCGTATTCGTCAGACTTGGCTCCCTCTAATTATCACTTATTCATTATATTATAAAGACCAGTGGCTCACGAGAGTTGAAGATGTGCAAAAATGGTTCGATGATTATTTTGCATCGAAACCATCAAATTTGTATCGCGAAGGTATTCATCATCTCCCTGATAAATGGCAAAAGACCTTAGATAGTAATGGCGAATATTTCGACAATTAATCTTTGTAATAATTAAATTTTCAATAAAGTTGAATTTGACCAAAAAGCAGAGTTTCTACTTACGTGAACTTTCTGAAAATTGCACTTCAAAAATGCAGATTTTCTCATTTTTGGTATATCTTGTAATTTAAAAGATAATGGGTAGTGGTTGTTGGTGGAGGGGTTCTTGAGTGATGTGCGTATTGGTAGAAATCCTATTTTGTTCGAGTGGGTGAATCATATATAAATAGCTACGCACATATGCAACTATAAAATAAAATAAAAAATGAGTATTATCAGGATAGATCAGGACAATTTTGCGAGATTGAGCTTTTGAAAAAAAAAAGATGAGTGAACATTTTTGGTACAGTTAAAACTATTTAAATTAAGTTGGGAAAACAAAAAATAATAAATAAATCGAATTTAATTTTATCAAAAATAGCAGGAACGTACGAAACGACTACCGTGTGTTTTCCATTTTCCGAAAAATTTTCCTTTTATGTCAAATGGGAGTTATTGTCACGAAGCGAAGCAGCATATAACCCTTCCTATCTTTACGGTGGGTACATAAATGACGTAAGGCGATGTCCCACTTTTCTTTATGATTGAAGGGAACATGAAAAAACTATTCAAATATTATTATAAACTAATCCACAGGAAACTTTCCTAAAACACGATGAATTCGTTCCGTGCTCTTTGAGACTACAAAAAAGACAAAGAAAAACACATTACGTTTTAATTAATTTTTGTTATGGTATGTAAAAAACAAAATAAAGGGAAATTAACGAGAATCGTGTTGTTTGAAACCCTGTAATTCGAGGGGAGGGGTCTTCGGAACCGTGTTCTTCAAATACCGTGTTCTTGGAGGGTTACCTGTATAGAGTATTTGAAATATGTACCGATGACACGTTTTAAAAGTAAAATACCGGATTGTACCTTGTAAATGACTCAAATAGTTTTTTAAGTTAGAATCTTAAATGTTTCCTTATACATAAGTATTAAAAACTATGGCAAAGCCAGTATTACTAGTAGTTCGGTAGACTACTGGTGTCTTTAAATAATTAGGTGATAATCGAATGCAGTGGAACTGTGGAAGTAGAATGCATGTACCCTGCGTTGAAAATATATGTTACAATCTAATCTAAAAAAATCAATTAATATTTTTATGTCTTTTTGTTTATATCAAATTGAAATAATAGAACATGTCGATCCTGTTTAATTAATGGTAAATGGCCTTTGCCCGTGAACCTTGGTAACCCAAAATTATTTGTGGCTGTTAGAAATGGTACACTCTTTGTCAATTTAAGTCAGTCTTCTTTATTCGTAGGTTCCTCTTGTTACTTGATCTCTGCTTTATTAAATATATGTATTTTGCATAAGGTGTAAGGAGTTTCTGCCAGTTTTTGAGCGATGCGTATACTTAAAATATCTTTCAGTAGTATTTTCCACATTATATTCAAAGTATTAGCATACCTGAATATTAAAAATTAAATGTTTTAGTATTGCTAACTTAACCTTATTACCTATATTTTATTAATATAAATATTTGAATATAAAATAAAACGAATAAAAAATAATCCAATTAAAATTAAATATATACAAAGCAAATTTGTTAGGTGTAATTATCCGTGGGTAGGCCACCTGAACGACAAACACAAAACAAATTATGTGGGTTAAATATTTCGAACGTTTATTGGTGCGGATTTACAATAAATAATGGTTTTATACTATAGAGTTTAATTTATTAATTAAAACAGAGGGCTTTAAAGCATGGCTGTTATGCCACCCACAAAAGCTATAGCACAAAATATAAATTCAATTTTTCATTCTAAGATGATACGGCAGTTTGTGATAACAAAATATTTTAAGTTCGATAGCGCTTTTTTTGGTATAATAAGGTTAATGATTTTTCGTATTAACGAATTTAATTAAAATCATGCTGTACACAATATAAAATATTATGCCAATATTAAAAATTAATGCGATACGGCATTAAGCAAATTTATAAAACAATTTTAATTAGTGATAATTTAAGTTTCTGAGAAATATCTGATAGGCTTTATTTTAATGCGAATGTTGCTTGAATAATATTAGCAATGGCGTAACGTGGCACAAGAATGTAACAGTTTCCTGTGTGTAGTAAATTGCCGTAAAGTTTTATAATATGAAGTTGTTTTTGTAGAAAATAATGGTGTGGGGTTGTGGATACCAAGTTGCTGTGATATCTCTAAAGCTTTACTAATTACATTTTTTGTTGTGGACAACAGTTCTAGCGAAATAGCCACTGAACCGTGCAATAACATTTAGCCAATTTATTTAAAGAATTAATTGACGAATTTTTCGATCTTAAAAAATAAACAAACTTTAATTGAAAAACAATATATTATTTAGAATAAATGCTATAGACGAATCTGTTTGTTCTCGAAATTTAAATAAGAAACTCTCCATCGATCTGCGTAATATGCCCTTATGCTTTCAGGAACGCTTTGCTGTTAGAAATCACGAAATGGTGTTTTTCAAGTTCTTTTTAATATGTTGCTATTAATGCGCAACTTAACAATTTTTAAGCCACCCGTATCGTTTATAATAAGAATGCACAACACTGTGCAGAACATTGCTGTTCGTCCTCTAGTGTGGATTATTCATACGCAAGTATTTTAGAATCGATTATGAACGACCAAAATATGTTGAAATGAACTTCATCCTTCTGTTGTCAATATAAGAAGTAATGAGAGCCCATAATCATTATTGAGACGCCTATTAGATCATTATTTTGCGTTCTAACCCTTTTGAGCGCATTGTACATTATATTGTACATTCCTTTTAATGTGTGTGGTAATCGCTGATTTTATTTTTAGATAGAATTTTGTGTATATGTGTAGTTTTATATGTTTTCTTTTATAATAAATTGGTATGTGTTACAATACTAAGCCAAAAATTCAGTTGTGTTTCAACGAAGTTGTGATTTATTGTGTTTTATGGTAAGTTGTTTTTTATTTCATTAATATTTCCGATAAACTATAAAAAAATTGGTTTTTGAAAGTAGTAATGACATTTAAAATAATTAAATAATACTATTTTGAAGAAATAGTTTGCTATTTTGTATTAAAAATAATTAAAAACTTGTATTACAATACATGTACAATATATTGGACAAAGCGTTTAAAGCATTGTGTACAATATATTGTACATAATTACGAATTACCTTTATATGAAATTGACTTGAATTTGATTTTAGAAATGGCGCGGAAAGGACTAAGTCATGACGAAATATTGGAATTGTTGTATGATTCAGATTTTGGTGCTGATTCGGACGACACAACAATTAATATAGAAGATGATAATGATGTCGATATCGAAACAATATTGTACCAGAGATAGTAGATCGCTATGACGTTATCTCAATTGACGTGTCTCTACAAGATCGAGGCGAACGATTGGATTTTGAAATCTATGGTTCAGATGGAGATGAGGCTTTAGACGCAAATAAAGCATTAGTTAATGAATGCTACGGCCGACAGAACCCCAGATATATCTATTCCAGATACTGTGTTCATTGAAAACATACATTTCACTCGCAAAAGTGAAATTCAGTGGAGACGAAAAGATTTTCAAGCAATAGTTATTCCATTTGATTCGATTCCAAATAATGTAAATGAAGTTTTAACTCCGCTAAATTATTTTATGAGGTATATACCAAATTATATATTTGAAAAATATGCATTCCATACTAACCAGTATACCCAGCAAAACGATGTGCCCTCATTCAAACCGACCAACTCGACTGAGCTCAAACGCCCTTTTGCATTACATATCCTAATGGGTTGTATGAAATTTCCACGTTTGAGATTATATTGGTCACCAGTGTTAAATCTAGAAATATTTAGAAATAGCATGACTAATAAACAGTTCAATCAACTGAGACAGAATTTACACATCGTGAATAATTTGGATCAGCCTAAAAATTGCACTGACAAATTTTATAAGACTCGACCATTAATAGATGCAATTCGGTCTCATTGTTTGACAATCCCAGTGGAATGTTTCGAATGTTTCGATCGATGAACAAATGATCCCTTTTACGGGACGTTTATCTATCAAGCAGTACATGAAGGGGAAACCTAACCCATGGGGCTTGAAGGTGTTTGTAATGTGTTTAAAAAGCGGCATACCTTATGATTTCTTTCTGTATCAGAGCACTGGCTTGCCATCAATAAACCTTAGCTGTTTCGGATTTGGCGCAAGTGTCATTCTCAAATTGGTTGAAAGATTAGATCAGCAGGGACATAAATTGTTTTTTGACAATTTCTTTAGTTTATACCATCTATCATATTTGAAATTTAATAAAAACAAAGGAATCAAAGCAGCTGGTACGATACGCATCAATCCCTTTGTTAAACCACCAATCATGTCTGATAAAGAAATGTCTCAAAAAATCGAGGATTTTCAGATTCTGTCACATGCCGTGGTAGTAAAGTTGTAATTATAAAATGGAACGACAATAAGCCGATAAATCTTGGATGGAACTTTGTTGGAATTGGATGTACCGATACTGCTCAAAGATGAGATAAGTCGTTAAACAAATATGTTTCAGTGGAAAGACCCAAAACAGTACGACTGTATAATTCAAGCATGGGTGGCGTAGATTTGTTTGACCAACTAATAAGCTGGTGATCACGGACCACACACTTCGTAAATTTTGCAATTTGCTCAAGCTGGCTAGAATACAGACGTGATTGCCAGATAAATAACATTCCAAAACGAAATATTATGGATTTGTTGGATTTTCGAATGGAAGTTGGTAATTGTTTATCATTTGCATAACTGCATCAAACCAAACAATTTGAAGATGCGTGGTCGTCCGAGCTCTTCCACCCAAAATAATTTGTTATCTCCTGAGACCCATTCATCATCATCATCTACATCGAAGTCAAAAACGGAAAAAAGCCATCCAAGATATACAGTACGATGAAATTCGGCATATTCCAGCACATGACCAGAAATCAGAACCTACTCGATGTAAAAAACTTCAACTGTAAGGGCAGAACATTTTTTATGTGTAAAAACTGCAAAGTGCATCTTTGCATTAAGCTAGAAACAGAACAAGAGCGACGACGGCGAGCGTCGACGAATAAATAAAAAATATCGCCGCAATATCGCTGTAGCTAACAAAACAAAAGCGTCAGCGTATGGCGATAAAAAAACAACCAAACGGCATAACCTTCTGTGTTTTTGACACATGACGTTGTGGCATTAGGCTACTAGATTGAAAAAAATGGTTAATAATATGACGGTTAATTGATGCCAACTTATACATATATAAAAAACAGTTGGCAACATTGTTTCGTCGGCAACAAAAATAGAAATAGACTCTAAATTTTTTTCAACGAAAAAATCGTCGTCGCCTGCGTTGATGGTTGTGTTTGTTTTGCATGATTTCGGTGTTTTCTAATATGACAGGCGATTTCGCTCGCCGCCTTCGCTCTTGTTCTGTTTTGAGCTTTAGCAAATCAAAAAACTGCTTCGAACATTTTCATTTGAAAATTGAATGAAACTTATGTGATAAAAAAAATTATGTGATAGCACATTTAATGAATTATAATTTATTTGTTTCTAGTTATTACCTTTATTTTTTATTTTATAGTTTTTTTATTGTTATTTTTAATTCAATATAAATAAAAAAAATTCTAATATACTATATGTAACCTGAGTATCGATTTTATACCAAAAATTAAAGCGCGAACTGGCGAGGTGACCAATAGTTTTGTGTACATATACACTAGTATAATATTCAATTTTATATTTGTATTGTATTTTGTTTCTCATGTGTCTGTGCATTTTGTTCGTCAATTATTCAAGTAGTAAAATAAAAAGTTTCGGTTGAACCGGTTGAATATTTATGATGATGACGTATACCTCACCTCTTCTATTCGCTTGCTTTTGAGCAGTGGAACCGATTGTTTGCTATGTGATTTGATTTTTCATTGACACATCAATTAAAAAAATATATAAACAAAATTATAAGGCGCATGCTCAAGCAAACCAATATTAATAAAATAACCACTAAGTTTTTTCGGTTTGCTCACCTCGCGGGTTCATTTTTGGTACAAAATCGACACTCTGAAAGACTAAAATATATGAATATACAAAAGACACGAAACTGATAAAAAATTCTTTTGAGGCTTCGTGTACAATATATTGTACATTTTGAAGGGTTCTAGAAATTGGGCCTAGCCCAAACCATACAAAATATCTTAAAATAGTCTAACAATTACAAATACACCCACAGAATATTTTTTGCTCGTTTGAATTAAAATGGCACTTGAAAGGGCTAAAATAGGATTTGACCAGATATTCTATGTGGGTTTATCTAGCTACACGTAAGAGAACCCAATGGTTTGTCGGAAACGGGTAGAGCCAACATTTTTTATGGTGTATATAATTAGCTTTAATCATTTGTATGCCAATAGATTCTATTTTGCTTTCTAAACTGGGTCTCCTCTCAATTGTACGATTTTCGTTAGGCTAGCTTAGAAATGTAAAAACCCAATCCTTTATCAAAAAATAGAGCGGTGTACTTGATGCGGCCAAATTTTAAAGCGAAAAATTGAATCTACCAGATTTATGATAAACATTGTCTTGTATAATCAAAAATAATTATTCCTGCTTAATTTCAGAAAACCATCAAGTCCAATCCAGGATTTAAATTTAATTTTCATTGCAAAAATTGAAAAAGCTCCTACAGCAGCTGCCACTTCTAGAAAGCCACCACAGTTTAGATAGTTCTACCAATTTGTGGAAATAGTTTTAGTATGAAGTTTTATTCCGAATAGTCAATCCGCCTGGTCTGTAGAGATGTCGAATTTTGGTGAAATAAAGTTTTTTTTTACCAAAACTCGTCATTCCTGGTAAAATTTAAAATATGATCTAAACTAATTTCGTTTGACATATTAATTTACAATCTTTTTATTTTAATTGTTTTTTCGTAAATCCTATATATTATATACTTTTAAGAATATATACGGAAAAGCTCCTATTGAAACTGTCACTTCCGGTGGAAAAAGGATAAAACTGCTATAGTAGCTGTCACTTCCGCTAGACTGATTACTGGCAAAATTCACTGGGAACTCCTAATTTGTGAAAAACGCTTAGGTATATGAAGTTTTATCCCGAACAATCAGTCCAAACGTAGGTACATCGCCGAATTTTTGTTGTGAAACAAGTTTTTGTCAAAAATCGTCATTCCGCTTAAATTTTGGGAAACTGATCTACAACGGTATTGTTGAAAAATAAATTTAAAATTTTTTAGTTCACTGCCTATTTCTTGTAAATGATATACTTTTCCAAATATTTGTAAAAAAGCGAAAGAGCTCTTACGGAAGCTATCGCTTCCAGTGAACCACTGCGGGACTTCCCAAATTATGATAAAAGCTTATGTATGAAGTTTCACCTCGATTAGACAAACCGTCTGCGCTGTAGAGAGGATACATACAGTTTGTCTGCAGAGATTTTTTAAAAAGTACTTATTTTGACTTCGGCGATATAGCGAATGGTAAATCCGCAAAAATCTCGAGGAAAAAATTTTCCATGATTACTATATAGTATTTTATTTTACTGTGTATTGTAAAAGAAAGTACCTACAATGAGTGGAGTAAAAAATTTGTTGGTGGTTTATCAAATTGGCCTAATTAGCCTTTAACTTTTCCATTTAGTTTTCCCTCTTTTTTGATATGGATTCTGCTTTTCTAAAACTACCAGAACCCATCGTTTTTGTTGAAATTTTAGAATTTAATAGATCACATTTTAGATTTAATTTTAGATTTTAATAGATCGTTTAATTAGCCTGTGGCCCATAATTATTTTTAATATCTTTTAATATTCTGCTTAAAAGTTCTGCGAACTTTGGATCCGTTTTTCTATCGGGTGGCGGTCTTCTATAATGCATTCCCTGGTTATCTCTTTAATCTTTCTCGATAACGATAATCAATCAGTTAAATTAACTTTACAATTGAATTTTATTTAAAAAAAAATTATAAAGTTGGACGTATTTGTAAATTGCGTGCCGTCGGATTTGGAAACTCCAGATAAAATATTTCTGTGATTAAAGTAAATTACCCGTAAAATAAAATAAATAGAATTTCAATTTATAATTTCCAATCTTCAATGCCTATAGCGAAAGGGACGTAATCTGATGTATTTTACACAAATTATTATTGTTTTATTTGGCTAAATATATTTGTGGATCCCAACACTGTTTGAAAATACATCAGCTAAACAACCACTATACCCTCGAGATAACCAAGACCGTATCCTTACACATTTTTATTCGGTTTATACAAAATTTAACGGTTTCTTACTTTTTGACCGTCTAATCAAATTTGTTGCCATTGATCGTAGAGATGTCTGGCGATTTGAACCTACATTTTTAGATAAGCTGCCTGAGAAGCTTCCTGAAATATAACAATGTGGCAATTTGAAGCCTAAATTTGCATTATTTTCATTATTGTGCGTTATTCAAAAGCTCGACCTACATTAAAGTTGAGGTGAATGGCATTCGATTATGATTAATAGAATTTAGAATTTTTTTCAACAATTTTCCTTTTTCTTGAACTGCCTATTAGATATGTTAGGTTTTCAGAATATTCTATTTTTATGGTAATAGACTGTACAAAGAATACGAAAATCGTAAAATTTTATAATCGTTAAGAAACAAGTAACGACCCTTAGACAAACATTTCAATCGTTCGTTCGTTAGACATAAAGAAGATGAACTGAATTATCCGAAAATATACGCCGGTACCGCCTAGACATCTCGCAGACCTTTTTGAAAGTCGTCCTCGTGGCTCCAAATGTCGAGATTGATCTAACAGTTTGGAAAATGGTCGGTTCGTCTCTCTCTTTCTCTCTCTCTCTGGGACTATATCCCATCAAGGGATTTGGCCGCCTTAAATGAGGTTTCATAATCATATTTTCATTTCGGATAACGAGTCATTAATTCATTGATCCTAAACCAGCCGTGAAATTGTTTCCTTGTTACCACCGGGAATCGAACCCAGGCCCTCCGGTCGCTGAGCAAGCATGCTGACCATTTTGCCATCGGGGCGGCGGTCAGATCATCTCTAAATTTTAAATAATTTCAATAAAACGAAAATGTGGATTTGTTATTTATTTGAGAATGTTTATTTAAAATACAATTGGATAAATTTCAAAAATCTTGTAATCAGGGAATTTGCAAAATTTCAAAAATGACACAACTGATCTACATTCACCACAGTTAAAAAATATTGCAAGCTGTTAAAAAATATAGTAGAAGACGGTGCATAAACATGTCAAGTACTGGAACTACAAAGCAAAACTTCAATATTATTGTAGGTGTAGTTCATCAGAATCGGCTTCTGATCAGAGATTACAAAATATCTTTAAGATTGGCAGAATCATAATATAACGTTTGATACAAATTTCAAATTCTACTAACCACACTAAAGTTCATAAGACTCGAAAAAGGAGAGATTAGAAGCATCTAGACCAAGACCATACAGTTTACAGCTAGACTGTAGTATGATATTGTAGGTTATGTGATAGGTTGGAGCCGTGCCAGGCATTTCAGAGTAAGAGCTGTCAGTAAAAAATTCTAATGACTCAGACTTCGTGTTATTGAAATCTTGATACATTCATAAGTACCCCGATTGGCAAATCATTGAGGGAAATTCTCAATATGTTTATTGTGTATGCCACCTTGAACAAAAAGCTGCTGATTCAATCACTCCTCAAATAAAAGACTGGATCGCAGGTCATAATAAAATGGGCTGCAAATCACGTATCGTCATACCAGTGCAAGATATACCCTATAGTCTATGAGTTTCGCTATTGTGAAATTAGGGGTAAGTTCAGGCGACTTAGTAAAGAGTATATTTAAAATCCTGGGATTTCAAAACTGTTCTCACGCAATCCCAAAGTTTATTATCAAAAAGTTTGACGCTGTCTGATCTGGTGCTTCAATCCTTAAAAATATACTTTATAGTTTTATAGATGAAAGGGTAAGTTTCAAAACATGATTTTTTATAACAACAAAATTTATTTATTTAGAAAGTTGATTCACGTCAGACGTGTTTTGGAGAGTGGGGAGTGTTATACAAATAGAAAGATTTACTTAAATGTATCATAAATACACCGTAATACCTTAAAAATTACAAAATCAAATTTACGGCAAATTTTTTACTTTCTTCTAAGTTCGAGATACAAGCGACATATTTATAGTTCCCTATCTGCAGTGGGAATTGGCTTGCGGGAGTCTGTTATTTTATATTTTGCGATTCTTTATTGATTTATGTATGTAAGATGTCGTCTCTTCTCAAAGGGTTTTGTATATTTTGAAATCTCATACTTACGAGTACGATATGCTTCTAATAAAGTATAATGTCTGCTAACACAGACTTTTATAAACAAAATATTTTTAAGATATCGTTTATGCTAAAATATGTAAATTTTCTTGTTCCTAGTTATTCTTATTACGTTAGAAAAGTAAACAAAGTTTGGTACTTTATGTTATTCGTATGTAGTAGATACACATTGTTTTAGCATAATAATCAGAAAGCGATTATTATTTTAGTCACCATATAAATTTATAGAGTAAAAAGAAAAAAAATATATGTACTTACGCCACCCCATCCCAAGGCACGGGCTAAATCATTTCCAGTTCCAAGAGGTAATACACCAACGGCCGGTGGTGGTGTAAAACCTATTTGATCGAGTATCGATAAAACCCAACCTACGGTTCCATCTCCACCACACGCTAGCACACGCAGATTTGGAACTTTACGAAATAATTCAAGTCCCATTTTAGGACCGCCTTGCGTTAAATCGAACACTTGGCGCGGATTTAACAGCCATTGAAATTTTTGCAATAATTTTGCACCCTGAAAATGATTTAGAAAATTATGTATGAAAAATAGTTGTGTCTAGAATTTAGATAAAATAAACTCACTTGATTTCCGCCACTCTTCGGATTAATGAACACTAAAACCGGCGTTACATTAGCCGTTGGTATTGGTTTTATCACAAATGTTCTTTGTTCCTTTTCTTTGGACTTCTTTTTGCCAGCTGGTTTTTTCCTAGGCGATTTCCGTAACGATGATTTAAAGCTACCTTTTCGCGGCAGTTTTACTATCCAAGACGGTGGAACTATAATACTGGCATGAGTACCTGTAAAATAAAAAATTAATTTAAATCATATTTTGTTCGTAATCTCTGTATTTGGCAGGGGAATAGAGTTGTGTCTATCCTACAGAAGTGTGTATAATCTAAATTGCTTTGTATGATATTCACCAATTAGTTAAAGAAGGGCAGGACATCCAATGGGTGGAAACGGATTGAGTTTAGCATAATAAATATTTATCCACCATGACAACGCACCAGCTCACTCGACCGCAATCGACACACGAAATTAGTCGAATCACCTTACAAAGCGTCATCCACCTTATTCTCCATATTTGACGCCCTATGATTTTTTTTCTTTTTCGAAACATGAAAAACTGCTTAGTGGAATGGAATTTACGCCAAACAAGAAGGCCATTGGGCCATCATAGTTTTTGGGTAAAAAAATTTAAAATTGGCATCTTGCTAGACTAAATTTATCGAGCAAAAAATGCGTTTCCTTTCCTTGCCCAAATTATCATAATTCTTTCTTTTGAGTCTCGCCGAGCAATTCAACAAGTTGATCTATCGATCAACAAATTATTTGCATGGTTACTGCAAGAACGCAATTAAATAGAAAGTTATTATTAAGAGACACACATTTCGATCGAGCTGTCGTTAATATAAAAAATAAAGTCTCGAAATATTTTGCGCCAACTAAAACTGAATATTTACAGGTGGCTAATAACACCAGTTGTTACCTTTGCTTCAAATCTGAAATTTTATTTTTATGTTAATTGCGCCACAAATTACATTTTGAATATAACAATCTAAAAACTGTATTAGCATGAGGTGACCTAAAAACGATGCCTATATAAAAAATATTTTCAATCTCTTTTGAAATTTTCAACCTCCCTTGATTGTGTGCGATACTCTCATTACAACTGCTTTGCTAATATGTGTAGAAGCTTTCATATGATTGTCTTCGGAAATCATAGTCCAAGAAACAAAATAGAAGGCTGAGCACCATTGTTGGAGTAGGGGCGTAGTAGCGTGAAAGTACTTGTTTATTTGATCTTCAAACAAATTACAATGGTTAGAAATTGTATGGTGTTAGAAAAGCTGTGTAAACAAAAAATTGAAGAATGCACATGTCCGGCTTCAACAATATGTATGGCACGGTGACGACTAAAAAATCTGTAAAACATATAACCTTCTGCTTCGATAAAATAATTGGCAATAATATCTCTCTTTAGGGTTGTGCTGGTTATACAAGCTCTGCACGCTGCACCATCTGTAACGCTAAAGCCCGCGAGTATAAGCCGGCGAGTATAAACAAGTATAAGCCAGCGAGTACCGGCGTGGTGAAACCCTAGCTACCTTGGGGAGGAAATACTCATGACAAATCCTAAAGCGTCTGTTTCTCAAGTCAAGGGCGAATTTGACCAGCGTCTGTTCTCCATGTTACAAGTGCAAACACCTTTATGGAATTGAACAATCCTTTCTTAACCCTAATCAGTATGGGTTGAGTCCGAGACTCATTTTAAGTTTGATCTGTAAAAAACTATCTTTAAAACTATTTTCATACATTTTGGCCCAAATCAAATATACCCAAATGTATTTTAATGTGCGTTATACGTGATCAACAAAAATGTAATGCCAAATTTATATAGATAACGGTAAATGTTCTGAGACCCCATTTTCAAATTAAAAACAAATCCGTTCACGATGAGTCTGGTAGACTCATTTATTGTCCTATTTAATAAAAATGATTTAAAAGCAGGATTATTTGTTGTAATATTAACGCACGAGGTTTATACATCGTTAGAGAACGAGGGGCTGTTGTATTTATATTATATTTTAGTTAGTCAGTGAGATTTTTTTTTTATATAAATGTGTTTTACTGTTGCGTGGTACTCGTTCATTTATCTTGTAATTCTAATTTACATACTAATAAAGAGAAAGGAAATTGAACAAGTATTATCTATTATTACAAGGAAAGTTTCTTGAAAGAAGCGGCTCATATCAGATTTTGAGGAATTTTGGCATCCTCGATTTGGTAACATTCTATGCAAAGCCATGTCTTGCCTTGTCAAAGATTTAAGTAACTGTCCAACAACTCACTAAATGAAGATTTGTTGGATCTGCGACAGCACCACAAGCTATCCTCTGAAGGGGATTCCATATTTGGAGAAAGAAGGACTACAAAAGTAATCAACCTATCATCCACTGTGATTCCAAAATTGTGTACTCCATTTTATAATTCAAGCAGGAATATAATAACTGATAATTTTTTTACCAACATGGGGCTGTCATTTGCTAAGTGTGGGGTTGACTTGTGTTGGGACTGCGTAAAAATAAAAGATGTGTACCAAATAATTGTCTTCCAAACCGTCGCTGTAGCGTAAAATCGAAGGTTTTTTGTTTCTGAAAAACATGACTTTGGTGAGCTACGTCCCAAAAATAATTGTGTTGTAATTTTATTGTCAACGATGTATTTCGAAGATAAAATCGATAATGATATTCTCTATAAAAAGAAAAACAAATAGATAGCCGGTCGCTCAATTTTATAATTTGCCCGAATGAATAAACACCTGTGCGGGACCTGTACTAAAATTATTTGTTCCGAACATTCGCAGAAAGTCGTGATTTGCAGTAACTGCATAAATAAATAACATTTGAATTGCATTTATATTTTAACCCTCGTTCGCTCTTCGGGTGATATTTCACCCATAAATGATTTTAAGGTTATTTTAATTTTTTATTATGAAACTCAGGATGGTTACAATATTGGAATTCGTTTGTATTATTAAGCATAATAAAAAAACGATGCTGAATTATTTTACAAACGTTACCAATAGCTGAAATACAAAATTTACGTGAGCGACCTTCGGGTGAAATTTCACCCTTACATATATTCGGAGTCGCAGGTGCACACTGCAAGTGCTAGACACAAGTACTAATGGCAAATACTTTCTTAAGGCGGATTCAGTGTTGCGTTCTTTCGTTCCTTCCTTCGTTCTGAATTTTTTAAACCAATTTCATTGGTTAAAAATGACGTTTTTTTTTCTTGTAATTTTTTTTCAGCAACTTTGATTGGTTTAAAAGAAATTTAGGAGGAAGGAACAAATGAATGAACGCAACACTGAATCGGGCTTTATTGTATCTAGTAGTTTGTACTAGTTCGTGCTGGTTTATACTATATTATATATTTTCAACACCTGCAACTTGCTCGTGTACGTTATAAATTGTAAATTTAGTTGCACGAGCGCAAAAGTACCAAATATATGCATCTTAGCTAGATGTTACCTTTGTAGAATTAATTTCCTTCAGTAGTGGATTTGAGTTATTCGAGACTGATGATGATAATGCAGTAGATTTGGCTTCTGATTCAGAAGAAGAATATCAGCCCGAATTAAACGAAGAACATGACGAAGTGAATACTGATAGCGATGGAAGTGAGGATGATAGTCCCGACTCTGCATCAACTAATCGGAATACTACCTTTTTATCAAAAAATAAAACCGTCACATGGTCGACATTGCCTAATAGATTTGGAAGAGCCCGCGCTGAAAATATAATTCGTGAATGGCCTGGTATAACACGATACTCAGCGTCACGAATAAGAAATGTAAAGACGTCTTCGAAATATGCTTGATATATTCAATGAGAAAAATAATAGTTGATAATACCAATTTAGAGGGCCAACGAACTTATGGTGAAAATTGGAACAATATTGATGGTATCACGATTCAGGCATATATAGGTATTTTAATTTTGGCTGGCGTATAAATTCCATGGTGAATCTGTTGATAATTTATGGGACGATAAAATGGGAAGACATATTTTTCGAGGTGCAACGTCGAAAAATAAATTCAAAATGATTACTCGGGTCATTCGGTTTGATGACAAAAATGATCGGCACAAACGCCGTATCCGCGACAAACTAGTCCCAATTCGTAACCTTTGGGACAAATGGGTCAGCAATATACCACTTTTGTACGTTCCATACGAAAACGTAACAGTAGATGAACAGCTGGTTGCTTTTCGTGGTCACTGCCTATTTATGCAGTATATACCGTCTCAGCCTGCAAAATACGGCATAATAATTTGGGCTTTGTGTGATAGCAAATCAAAATTTTCTTTGAATATGCAAGTATATACTGGAAAACTAGCCAATGCAGGTCCAGAAAGAAACCAGGGTCAAAGGGTTGTACTAGATCTAGTACAAAATTTTAAGTATCGCAATATTACATGCGATAATTTTTTTACAACTCTAAATTTAGCCAAGGCGCTACTAAAAAGAAAAAATACTGTTGTTGGAACAGTTCGCGCAAATAAAACATTTCTGCCTGCAATTACCAAACAGGAAATTCGCCGACGCCCAGTATTGTCCAGTACGTTTTATTTCCACGAAAACATATCACTAGTGCAGTATGTCCCAAAAAAATACAAAAATGTTACCGTGCTAAGTACTTTCCACCACAACACAACTGCCGCTACCGGTGCTAAAAAGCTACCCGAAATGATAGCCTTTTATAATAAAACAAAAGCTAGTGTATACGTTAGACCAAATGGTTGGAACATATAAAGCAAAACGCAAAACAAATCGTTGGCCTTTTGCCTTTTTTGGAAATATGATTGACGTATCAGGCGTTAATGCTAATGTATTGTGGAAAAAGTGAACCCTGAGTGGAACAAGAACAAATTGTTTAAGCGGCGTTTGTTTTTGGAGCAACTTGGGGCTGCTCTTGTCCAACAAAAAATACTAAGAAGACCCATGTTACCAAGAGGAAATTACTCATTGCAGCATGTCAGCAATTTGCGAGCCGCACATGCTACCGCATCCACTAATATAGATACTTGCAATGTTTTAAAATCCTCCCGTTTAATGGAAGCAACATCTGCATCGAGTGAGCCCAGTATTACAAAAAATGAAAATTTCTGGTTCTCGATGCCACTTTTGCACAAAAAAGGATCGAAAAGCATATTCAACTTGCCATAGCTGTCAGAAACCAATTTGTGGTGAACATAAGGCCGCTGTTTGTTTCTGTTATGAATGTATTTAATTAATTTTAAATTTAATTTATTTAATTTTAAGTGATGAAATACAAATAAAATATTGAAATATGTAATATATAGATGGACATGTATATAGATTTCAAATAATATATATTTGGGTGAAATTTCACCCGAGAAATGCATGTGCAATTTTTTTTGAGACTCGTATGAGGGTTAAATGAATTGTTATATGTTGAATTTTTAAAATAAATATTGAAGTCGAACTTGGATATAACGAACTTCAAGGGACCAAAAATCTTGTTCGTTATATGGAAGAAACGTTATATTAAAGCTTCGCTATATCGAGATTTTAAAATGAGAAGTTCCTTATATCCAAAAAATTAAAAAACAATTAAGTTTGATTTTTATAAATATTTATTTAAATAAAAAATTGCACATCTATTTCAATTAGGTATGTATGTATATACATACATATGGAATTCACTTTGCAGTTCATGTAATGGTGGACTAAAAAAATATATTGAATTCAAAAATTCATTTCAAAAATTACATTTTTAAGTTTTAAAAAAATCTGTTATTTCACTTTGTTTTAAAGATTTGGTGTTTAGGTCATCTAGCTTACGTTCTAGGTTGTACACATATTGCAATTTTTTTTCGCAATTGAATTGAGAACTAAAAACTGTTTGCAGCTTGTTAGGCTATTCACTATTTGCGCCATTGATGGAATTGGTGGAATTTCGTCATCACTGCTGATGGAATTTGTAAATAATCTAAGATTGCTTGTTCTGTAACAGGCTCAGAAATTAATAAATTACCGTCGTATCCTAAGTAATCATCTAATTGAATATCGGTAATTAGAGCGTTAATGGCTGGATTATCCCAATATTGATCGAGAATGTCTTGAGCTATGCTGGTTATGTTATTATCCAGAGTATCGATTACTACAATCTGCCGTAATTTTCCATGCTCTATTAAAACAATTCTCTATTGTAGTAGGAAGTACTAAATCCCACGCCTGCTTTGTAAAATGACAAGCATCCATAATGTTGAATTTTGGGATATCGTTACCCTGATCAATTTCATTTATAATTTTCTTGACTAAAAGCCGTCGATAATGAAATTTAAAATTCTGGATAATCCAGTTTCGATTATCCTCTACAAAACTAAAATAGATTATGTGAAATTTGAGTGCATAATGTAAAACACAAAACCAAACAAAAAACAAAGGACAAAAGAGAAAATGAGGTGTGTGTGTGTACATATTTTACACGTTTTGCTTTATGCTTTATATGCATCTCAACTTCTCAACGTTTTTTATCTCTCAATCTGCTTATTTGATTTTCGATGTTCGTTATAAAGAAGTTAAATGTAGAATAACGTAAGTTTATCGGACTTTAAAGTTCATCGTTATACGTAATATCGAGGTTCGTTAAAAAGAGGTCGATTTACCTTCATTTGTACTTCTAGGGCTAGGGACTTTTATATACGTACGTAATACGTTATATCAAAACATTCGTTATACCCCGATTTTTTATATCCAAGTTCGACTGTATTTAATAAACTTGATTTTAATGTGAAAATGCAATATGAGTCTGAGAGACTCATCGCATACATTTTTGTAAGTAAAATGACCCATACTGATGAGGGTTAAGAAGTAGTATGGTGACAAGATCGCATATAAAAATGTCTTCTAGAAGTATACTGTGCATTGATCAATTTCAACTTCTATGTTGAATATGAAGCCAGAAGTGGTAGATGACCGATGAGAATACTCCATGAAAAGCAGAGCAGTGACACTAGCCTTAAAGTGAGCTTTAAATGTAATGTACATCTGACACAAATAAGTATCGATCGATAAATTACTGTAAAACGGAAAAGGGATAACCTAAAAATAAAAAAATACTGCCTAGTAAGAAATCAAACTTCGAATAATTCAAAACACCTTTTTTACTGGCATCCTATGGTAAACAGTTAGTGTGAATTGTTTCAAAAACAAAATTAAATTGGGAATATTTTTCCTTTTTTTTGGGAATTCCTTTTGATATAGGAAAACCAGAATGGAGCTGCTGAGGTTCAAGATTGACTACTCCAAGTGGACGTCAATTAATGAATGTTATTCAAGAAAACACCACGAAGTTGCGTTGTGTGGTCATCTAACTTATTCGCCTACTGATTTTCGAAAAATTCCTGATGTCCTTGATTTTTCGAAAAAGAAATTATCGAAATTAATAAACCGGAACTACGAAATATAATCCCTAATCAACAATTTGGTTTCAAAGCCAAGCATGGAACCATAACAAGTGCATCAAGTAGCTACAGAAATAAGGCTACAATACGAAGAGGCAAAATATTGCTCCGCCGTCTTCTTTTATGTTGCGAAAGCATTCGATAAAGTTTAGTACGAGGGTCTGCTTCATAAAGTTAATCTTAAATTGTCAGAAATTTAGCAACATGAAGTTGTATTTGTCAAATAGCAGGACGTCAACTTTCGCAGATGATAGGGCAATCGTATGTACCCATAAAAATCCACAAACGGCGTCCGAAACTCTGCAACAACATAATCATGACATCGAAAACTGGCTAAAGAAAAGGAAGATAAAAGTCAGTTGAGAAAACGAAATTCAGTCACAGAACATTCACATTAAATGAGCTTATGTGTCCGCCTGTCACAATGAATGGAATACAAATCCCTCAAGCAAATAGGGCAAAATACCTAGGCGTCCATCTAGACCGACGGTTAATTTGGCGAAAACATATTGCAATGAACCGAGACCATATCAAATTAAAAGTGCATTTGCTGGTTGATGAGGAAATATTCAACCATTGACCTAGAATACAAACTACTCCTGCATCACACAATGATTAAACCAATTTGGTCGTATTTGAATTCGAATATTCACATTGTCCAACGAACACAGTCAACAATTCTCAGAATGATTACAGGAACACCTGGTACATTAAAAACAAAAATATGCATAAGGACCATAGCATCCTAGCTGTCAAAGACGGATTGATGCGGATCAGCCACGCAGGGCAACTGTCATCTCATCCGAACTTGCTGGCGAGAAATTTAAAACATATACCTATGTCTTCACAATTAAAGAAGTAAGCGTTGACTGTGCCAAAATAAAATATAAAATTTATTTATTGATAACAAGTAAATTCTTCTCTCGCGATTTACAGATTGAGATTTGGTATTTTCGAGATAAAAGATTCAATAAATAAATAAAATTGTATAAAAAACTATCTACCTGCCATCTGGTTCATATATAGTGCACAGTCGACATAGTGTTTTGTTGCCATATTATCTATTAGGCCCTTATTAAAGATCTGATTTATAACAGTGACTATAGTCAATTATAGAATACGTAACCAAAATTACCCTACATACATTTATGCAGTTGTTAATAAAAAAAATTCCCACATAATTAAAAATCGATTCAAAATAAAACAACTTAATTAAAACGTTTATAATACAATTCGTTTTATACACTCGAATTAGCAAAATATCAAACGAAACGAAAATTAATTAAAATTCCTTGACAAAGGGGATCCCTCCAATTAATTTTCTCCTCTTGGTTATAAAACAAGAAGTAACTCTTTTTTCGCTGTATACGAGTACATAAGACGATTTGTTTTTCATATTTAAATCTGAATAGGATCTAATTTTATGCCTGATGTATGTAGGCAGTGAAGTATGAAATAAAAGGAAGTTACGGAATAAATTGAAACATTTGGTATAATAAATTACTGTTTCATAGTATGTATTCGATACATATTCCTTTATCGGATGGCCATAATCTACAATTTATTCATAAATTGATTTGTTTCCAGTAATTAGCATTCTTCTTATTCAATTCAACGTAAAATTAGCACATAATCAGTATATAAATGTTAAATTAATATACTTAAAGATAAATTTTCTCACATGTTCACAACATAAATAAAACATTTACGAAAATCCAATTAAATTAAATCTTGATGCAAAGAAATTATTCCGAAAATACATATTATTTACAATATTAAACTATAAATGTAGTACATACTCGTATGTAGGTGCGATATACTTATGTAAAATCAATTTTCCCGCCCTTGTACACCATACCATATGTTTTGGAACGAATACAGTTATTATAAAGTGTTTGAGAGGTTAAATAAAAATTTTGTTTAATTCAATTTGTTACCACATTGGGTACGTGGAGCGGAGCAAGTAATTGATAATTTTGTACTTATCGTTTTTCCAATATTTTCCAAACGGTTTTTGCACAACACATGCATTGCGGTTTTGTCGTGTACGAGTTCATATATTTTTACAAATTGTAATACGTGTTTTCGATTACTTGTACGTAATTAAAATTTTGAATATTAAACGGAAGTCAATTTAGTCCATATATGTGTGAACTGGTAGTGTTAACGTTTACCGTCATAAGTACATTAATTAAATTTATTTTAAATTCTTTGTGTAACTTTATCTCATATAAGTGGTATTTTGATATGAATTATAACACTTTTATTTCAATCTTTCTTTCAACACTTTTAATTACTTGATTTATATACTGGTAGCTCTCATTACTTTAATTATTGTATGCATTTTATACTAAAGTACAAAAGAAAAATTTTCTACTGTTCGCAAATATGTACAGACACATACCAAATAAAAGTTCAACATTATTTTCTATAGAAAATTAAGGAAATTCATGGAAACAGAAACTTTACATATGTATAGGAAAGGAGAAGATGAATCATCAAAATAACAAAATTGTTAATTATATCTAGATGCAATTTAATATCGAACTGAAAAGAAATTGTGGAAGTGTCGTTCAAAATACTTGTCTGTTTTGTCTAGACTAAAAATTACATGTCGAGAAAATATTTATGTACATTTTATTAAATAGTATTCCTAATTCACATATGTTTTGTTAAACTATAATTAAAGCTGAACGTTAAAACAAAAAATTTATCTGTTTAATGAAAGAATATATACATAGTTAAGGACAGTTCGGGGCCCGCAGGTATAGATTGAAAAAATAAATTATAAAACGTTTTATATCAACCATGTATTAAATAAGCAGATGACCTACGAACATTATAGGACTGAGTTGAAAGAATAATTACTCACCTCAATTTTGTGGTTGTCCTTAGATTTTAAGAATTTGGAGGGATGCGATGCCAAACTCAAAACCCCGAAACAAGAAAAACATGAAATCCCGAAAAATATAAAACTCAAAAACAAAATTCCGAAACAGCTAAGTCCCGAAACACGAAATTTAGTCGTTTATAACCTTTGGTTCTCACCAAAACTGTATTGCAAATATTTGCGACAGAAATTTTTTTATCGTTTGTTTGTATTTTTGCCCTGATTTTATTCGTATTAGAGAATGATTGTGTGGTTTCTGGAATCTAAAATGATAGGTTCAGAATACTAGTAAAGTTTATCCATACAATAACACAAAATAGTTTTCAATTAAAAACACAACTATTTATTACAACCACACAAGTTCGGAATGCATGAATGTTCTTGAAAAGTTGAAAATACTCGAACATGCTCAAAGACTGGCGAACCTAATTTTTCATAATTCTAAATAAAAACAATTTTTTCATTTCATAAACTCATTTTTTAGCCATTTGGGTGCAATTTTGTGACATACCAGAAATATTTTTGTTGTCAAAATACCGACAGCTTACTATGTTTATTTCAGGGTTGATAATTTCCCCGAGGAAGTTTTTCGTTTTACTTGAAAATGCAAAAATTTGCAAAACAAATAAGTTCAAAACAGAACAAGAACGAAGGCGGCGAGCGACATCGCCGGTCATATTAAAAAACATCGAAAACATGCAAAACAAACAGAACCATCGACGCAGGCGACGACGATTTTTTCGTTGGCAAAAAATTAGAGTCTATAGGTATAACCAGAACCAGAGATCCAGCTACAAGATAAAGCGCCTGTGAAATTAAAATACACATAAACCATAGGATGGTAGCACAACCAATGTCGCTGGTGACGACGATATTGTCGTCGAATTTTTTTTAGAATCTATTCTAATTTTGACGCCGGCGTTGCAGTACTACCAATATAAGCTTCAGATTATCATATTGGTAAACATTTTTTACAACTGTTTTTAAATGAATTTTAACCAAATCTGAATGTTGTACACAATGTTTTATGTAAAAAAATTCAAATAGAGTCGATAAAAAGATAAATGAAATATTGTAGGGTTAATTTATTATTATTTTTTTTGTTTTGTCGCTTCAACGTTGACGCGCTTGTTGTGTTTACCAAAGCGATGTAGCCGGCAGACAAATGTATTTTGTCGATGTTTCTTGTCGCTGTATCTCTGGTTCTGTTTATACCTTATTTCTATTTTTATCGCCGATCGAAACAATGTTGCCAACTGTTTCTTATACAGGGTGTCCCCGATTTTTACTTTTGAGATGAAGAATGAAAACGCACACTATACACAAATATTATCTGTTTATTCTCAATTTATTTAAGAGATATTGTAGTGTAAAAATTGCAACAATTTTTTTTCATCAGTAAAATAATTGCCGACGATTATCAACTCATTTGTTTAAATGCTGAAAAACAAAAATTAAATATTTTCATTAGTTTTGAGAAACAATCTAGTGTTGTGTCGTTGCATTGAACCAGAAAATAAAATTAATTTAATACAACTAATATCACAATGCCACAGTTCTCGGGTGAGGAGTACGTGGATATCCATTTTGTATATGGATTTTGCGATGGTAACGCATCAAGAGCTCGCGCTGAATATCACTGAAGATTCCCAACGCGTCGCGTTCACAAATACTCATAGAAGGCTGCCAGATATAACAACAAGTTCAAATATGCGGGCGGAGCCCCATGCATTCTCATCAAATCATTTGGATGTCGATGATGAAATAATAAGAAATGTAACAGCAAATCCAGCTATCAGCATACGGAAGCTTTCCTTACAATTGAACGTCTCTCGCCACAGAATTCATGAAGTATTGCAGGAGGAGAAGCTTCATTTATATCATACAACACCCGCCATGAACTGTTACCGATAGACCACAATAAAAGATTGGAATTTTGTAATTGGTTAATTGAAAATTTTTTTGACGATGATAGGTTTGTGAAACGTATTCTTTGGACGGATGAATCTCAATTCACAGGAGACGGCATAACTAACTTTCACAATCTACACACATGGACTACTGAAAATCTACATTCGAAAAAACAAACATCATTTTAGCATAGCTTCAATTTAAACGTATGGGCTGGTGTAATTGGCGACAATTTAATTGGACCATTCATATTACCATCGACATTAAATAGCGATATTAAATAGTTACCATCAACATAAAGGTGCACCTAGTCACTGTGGTATAATTGTTAGTAAGTTTTTAAACGAAAATTATCCAAATAATTAACTTGGAAGGAATGGTCCAATTCGTTGGCCTGCAAGATCGCCTGGTCTAAAGAGATTGAAACAAAAGAAGAACTAATTCAAAGAATACACACAGTGGCTCAACAGATTAGGGAAGAATTACCAAGAATTGAAATAACGAAAGGTGTACTTAAACGAACATTAGCCTACATTCAGTCACAAGGAGGACATTTTGAGCATCTTTTATAAATGTATGTAGTTGTTTTATTCTCGAGCCGAACCTTGTATTGGGCGTTGTAGAGATGGTCGCACTGAATTAAAATTAATTTTAAAAATATTTTAATTGTTATTTTTTTGTTGAGAAAATACGGTTTTTATAAAAATAAAAGAGTTTTATATAAATTTTTTGGGAAGTACAGTTTAATATTTGTGTGTAGTGTTTTCATTCTTCATCTCATAAGTAAAAAACTATAGCACGTGGGTACAAATAATGGATTGGGGGATTGTTAGAGGAGATCATAATTAGGTAAAAAAAAATTTTATAAGGGGATTTTTTTTGAGAAAAACTCAATTTTATAAAAAAAAATCATTTTTTTTATTTTTTTTAACTTTAAAACGTCATAGCTCTTAAATGGATACAGATGCAGCCAATGATAACTAATAAGATCTTAAATATAGCCTATTCAATTGTCCGTCAAATGAGGCTTTGTTGGCTGCCATCCGATAAATAATTTGTAAGTTACAGTTTAATATTCGCTTGTACTTTTTTCCTGAACCAAATTTTTTAAACACCCTGTATCTCAAAGGATATCAAACTTGACCCCTCCTATCATACGATTTTTTCATGAAATGAACCAAGGAATCACCCCTTAACGGATTAGCATCCCAATCGGGGACACCCTGTATATGTATATAGGTTGGTAACGCTCCAACGTCATGTGCCAAAAGTATAAAAGATAAACAGTTTTTATAATTTATAATTTTTATTATTCGAGTACGCTAACTTTTAGAATCCATTTTGAAAATATGTCATCGTTATGACATTTGTGGTTGTTGTTTAATTGTCATACGCTGACGCTCTTATTCTGTGAGCTACGGCGATATCGCGGCGATATTTTTAATTAATTCGTCGACGCTCATGTTTGTCGCTCTTGTTCTGTTTCGAGCTATAGTTGTATGTCGGACTACTTTTGATTGCAAATCGCGATGTTATTTTATTAGGTGTGTGCCAACATTAGTATATACGATACGATTTCTTTTTCAATGTATACTATCCATGTGAAATAATTTAAAATCAAATGCAAATAATTACAATTCCTTTTAGGTCTGAACCTACCGTTAACTATTGGTTTCCATCTAACATGATTGCAAATATGTATTTGCAATAAGGGAAATTTTTGTATCATGTAGTTGTATTTGTGTGTTAATTTCATTTTGGTATAAATAATTTTGACGTTTTACAAAACAAATCTCTTAATAACAACATAAATAAAACTTATTTACAAGAGACTTTTAGATTACAGAATAAAATTTCCAAATAATGCCAGCAAAATTAAGAATTACAAAGGACAATCAACTACCCGATACGCTTGACTATACTAAAAATACTTAGAAAATTCTGGGAGCAACACTTAATCCAAAAAAGGGTTTTCTGTATTAAATATGATTTCCTATATAAGTAAATTAAGAGTGGTTGCTGTTACAAATCTCTCTACAGCCATTAAACATAAAAGTTTTGACACAACATACAAATATTTATTTTCAAAATATAAACAAGTAAATTTCTGTGTTTATTGCAGTGCTATAAGTATAGTGCTATAAAATAAATCGATTGCAAATAATTGTAAAGTAATATCAGATGGAAACGCAAGTAAGTTTAAAAAATTTAGAAATTTTTGTTTATTAAAAAAAAGAAATGTAAATAATACTCGAATGTGTTCTCACAGAGTTAGGATCATTTCGTCAAAATCTTTCCGATTTTTGCTCCTAACAATAAGATTATTTTCGATTAATATACATCTTCAAGTAGTACTCAACATTTTATCGAGGTCGGTCATGTCCATGTCGGAGGATCGTGGATCCAGTCTATATTACAACTATTTCTTGCCAGATTTGCATGGTAGACACGAGGTATGTGTGATTTGTATCGTCCTGTTGGAATCACGTATTTAGTAGACCAAATTGATCCAATTTCGGCACAAGAAATTGATCGAACATGTCATGTTTTTTATAATTTTTTTTTCGTTGATTTGTTTTTTAGACGTTTTATCATTCGGTATTTTCATTTCGATGTTTTCGCAAACCGCCAATTAACCCGAAATTTGTTAACAAATCTTTAAAGCACGAGTTTTGAGAAGTGCCGTCATGATATTTCATACTTGAATTCAATATTTCAACTTGTATCAACAGTTTCTAAAGTTGCAAATAGGTTGCTTTTAATATTTGATGAATTTAAATGTCGACCCAAAAAATAATGAAATATGCCAAAGTCACGGATTTTCGTCAACTACTTACTCCAAACATTAACCTGGAAAATACCGAAAATGTTGACTACAGATATTTTCAACCGCAGCGGCTGAAAATAACTACCATCAACATTTTCTGTATTTTTTCGAGAATTTTTGGGATATCCGATTTATTTTTGCTTCTGCATTATACCGTGAACTATAAACCAAAAATTAGAACGAGAGCGGCGCGGCTCCTTGCCTGCGGTTTTCGGAATTAGCACATATGGATTGTACTTTTAAATTATATGTAAATATAATGTAAATATTTTCGAGAAATCTCGAAAAACGAAATACTGAAACACGATATTCCGATAATTCCCGAACAAATACCGAAAATTTTGAAATCAGATATTTTCAACCGCAGCGGTTTCATCATTTATATCAAGATTTCGATTTCAGGATTTTGTTTTTCGAGTTATCAACACCAACCCGAATTTGGGTCATAAAGCCAAACGTATATTTGTATACAGTTTAAAAGTATTTCTATTTAAAATCAAAAGTTGTTGAAATATTTATATAACTTTGAGTTGAAAACATGTTTTAGTGATGTTAATTCTAGACGAATCGAAGCATTGCCCTCTGTAGAAATCTAGACGTACAGGACTACTGACCATGTATCTTGTACGCTGTTTACAAACAATTCTCATAATAATTTACCTTAAAGTCTTAGTTGTGAGTTAAAGTGTTAAATAGTTGTAGTGAGTTAAATAGTTTAAATCAAAGTAAATAAATAAAAATTTAAATTTATGTGTATTAATATTTATTAAAAAATATTAAAAAAAATTTACCAAAATCCAATTGAAGAATTCACAAATAAAATGCAATTCGTAACAATTTACTTATCATCTGTTAAATATTCCCGACGTCGCGAGGTTAGGAAAATTCTCAGAATGTTTTTTTCTCGTCCGATAGTGACCGACATTTAGGCGTACTTTTATACATTTTGTGCAGTTTCATGAGACTACATACAAACACAATAATAGAAAATAACAGCAAATAATATTAAAAGTGTCTATTTTCAGTGCATGTAGAATACTATTGACATCATTGCTTCAAAAATTTAACTATATGACGTCATTTTATGTCAATGCTTCAAAAACTGCAAACTTTTTTGCTAGTTTTTGGCTATAGATGGCAGTATAATAAAATAAATGGTTGACTTTTTTGTATAATATTTTTTCCGTAAACGTAAACCGCGATGAAGAAACAAAAAAAATCTACAATAAAATCAATTAAAAATTATATAACGGGTTACTTTTTACACTATTTGCACTTGGCGAAACACACTTACACTTAGTAAACACATTTTATTAAACACTTGTTTTGCGAAATAAAAAAACAAGTTTTTAATAAAATGTGTTTATTAAGTGTTATATAACGGAAACTTTTTAAGAACATTACTGCCATCTACAGTTGAGAAAATAAAGTGTAGATATAAATTTGATGAAGTGTGAAGCAATAGTATTTATTATTTTTTATATTTGCTTTATTTTACTTTTACTATGTGAAAAGTGTATGTTATATTGAAGAACAGTTTAATTTTTAACAGTGATGACAGTGAGATAAGTGATTACACAATGCATCATTTAAATTCAGAGAAGTTTCATTTTATTTTTAATTTTATTATATTGGCATAAATTTGCACCATCAGTGCACCTAGATACTAATGGCCTCATTGCTATAAAAATTTTGCTATATGATGTCATTTTATGTCGGTTTCCGTTTTTGAGTATAGATGGCAGTATAGTGAAACAAATGATAAAATTTTTTGTTAAATTTTTTTTTGCCAAACATCAATCGCGTTGAAAAGAACAGTAAATTCTATAATACATAATATCAGTTAAAAATTATTTACGGTTCATTGTTAAAAATTAAATTATTATATTATTATTAAACTAGCTCACCTGTGACTGAATAATCAGTCACGTAAATACATTTTATTGAAGTTTTGGTAAGGAAATGATTAAGAAGATTTTTTAAGATGTAAATTTGATGCACTTTTATCAAAAATAAAGTAAATCCATATACGCGGTTAATTTTTAAATCTTAAATGGATATAGAGTCTCATGACAAAATTGTATTTTTACACTCACAACTATTAACACCAAAATGTACGTAAAATCATTTTATGTTCTCTGTTTTGTTTAATTGGGATTCAATTACAAGTTTTCTACTCATTTTGTCATCACAGTGTTATGACCAAAACATCGGCAATTTTAATAAATTTTGTCATTGTCACGGTGTAATGCACATGATCATAGATTCAACATAAACATATTTTGTCATGGCATTCTGGCGTCGTGACAAAATTTTGCTGAAAACACCTGAGGTACCCGTTTCAAGTAATTCCCGGTGGAATTTTTCTGATTTTTCTAGCAAAGGCACACCGCTATATTTATGTTGACCTACCCTGAAAAATTTAAACTAATCGGATCATGTTTAGGGGTCATTTTAGGGTTGAGTTTGAAAAAATTAAGCGTATTAATATAATAGAAGATTGTGCATTCAACATTTCATAAATCACAAGAATTTTTTACGAACATTACTGTCATCGACAGTTCAGAGAAAATAAACTGCTAACTTTATCAGTCTGGGTTTTACAAACTGCGATCACAATCATCACAATGCGATCAGGTATCACAACGACCGTATTATCAATCAAGCAAGCTCTGCGCTCGGTTTTATCAAGCGTTGGTCGAAAGAATTCGACAATCCTTATTATGTTATGAAGCTCTTTATTCAACTTTCATTTGACCTTTGCTGGAGTATGCTAGCAAGGTGTAGTCGCCTTATCATGGGGTTCACATAGAGGATTGAAGCCGTGTCCAACGTAGATTTCTTTGCTTTGCTTGCCGCGGGCCACCGTGGGTGGTTATATTCAACCTTCCTCGATACCAAGATCGTCTCAAACTAATTGACTTACAACCAATTATTGCAGGCGGGGTTTTCGTTCATAAATTACTAACCGACGGTATCGATTCTCCAGTTCCATTAGAAAAGAATTAATCTATATGTCAAGTCATGAGGTTTAAAAGCGGTACCTATCTTTCAAATCGACCATCATAGAACTGAATACTGCAAGAATGAGCCTGTCGCTAGAATACTACGCAAGGCTAATCAACACTGCCACTTAATTGATTTTAACATGGCGAAACGCACGTTAATAAACTTTTTTATTTAACATATTTTTTTGTTATTTTTTTTGTAAGAAAGTATTAATTGTCCAGTGGATTTAATGTCCCTTGAAGGTCAATTAATACTCCTCTTTTCATTCATGCACACACCACCCATTCGCATCTTTACAGACTTCAGTACCCCACCTGCACATTGCAAGCTCCATGTCAACCTGTACATTGACATAAACCGTGGGTCGGTTCAGAATTCAGCACACTAACAGAGGGTTTTAGTTGTGTTTATTAACATCAATCGTAGTCGATGACACAAGGAAGAAATTCGCTTTTTGCATCCAGCCTCTGGTGGGACTCGAACCCAGTACCTCCCGGTCCAAGTGACAAAGCTTTAATCACTACACCACTTGTCCACCTAGTTTGCCTTTTTATAAACAGATTTGATTTTGATTCGGCGGCAATATATGTACGCTTGTTAATTTCCAAATTTTCTCTAGTTTGGCTAGTTAAGCAGTTAGTGAATTAGATTCCAAAAAATAACAATAATACAGATGGACACTCCCCACGCGCGGTTGGACGGGTGATAAGTCGTTGCGAATTATTATTATTATTTAAACCTTTAAGCAATTGTGTGTTTTCAACATGTCGTTTAGAGTTTTCATTGGCAGGGATTCGTTGCTTTTTGCAGTTGAATACTTACTAATGTATCTGATACAGATAAAACACAACCAAAAGATAAAACACAAAAGTGAAGTTAACAAAAAATTATGTAATAGTATATTTAAATCGGACTTATTGAAAACTTACCCAGAGAGCATTGTTCTCCTATTCGTTGAGGATTAAAACAGGCCTCTTTATTATGATATGATGATTTACACCAGGCACACGATAAAGCAACAATCTCCTTAGAACTAAATGATAATTTTGCTTGAAGCGACTAAAATGTAAGGAGAAAAATAAAAGAAACATATAGATTAATTTACAATAATAAAATTTTAATTTTAATTTTACGAGTAATTAAATTTTTAATTTTTAAACGGTAGTATACGCAAAATAGAAAATTGTACAACATGCAAAGAGATAATGTAATAAATAAATTTTTTATACCAATTTTAACAATTTTTAATTATGGCCAATCAAATCAGATATCATTTTTATATAATAATAATTAATTAATTTTTATTTTTCATATTAATTAAAATATTTATTTGTAATTTAACAAGTAAAAAATGAAATCACGTAAGCGCAACAAACCAAAGCCATAGAAATTAATGGAAATATTGTAAAGAACTTTAATTCAATAAATAAACATTGTTTTCGTGTGCTTTTATTTATTTAATAATAAATTAATTAAAAAAATAACTCATTTGCAAATTTCATTTTAAGCGTTTATAATTATAATTTTAATGAAAAAAAGTAGAGAAACAAAAAATATTTTAATTGTTATCGTTGATGAGTATTTGGTAAATCGATTTTCAAAGAACTCAAAACCATTATAACGACACAGCGACTCGAATTCTTAGAATGACTACATACCATAAATAATTTATATTTCATGGTTTAATTTAAATTGTTTTGTGGTGTGCGGAAATGTGATTTGTTGTTTTAATACAAATTGTATTGAATTTTTGTTAATAAACTCTAATTAGTACACCTTTGAGGTCATGAAAAATGAAAGGGGTTACAAAATTTGGGGATATTTTTGATCGATGCGGTAAGCGCTCAAATCCATATATCCACATAGAAAGCGTCAAATACAATCAAATTTGAGGTTGCGAAGAATTTAACGAATGTTTAGCTAAATTACATTAATTCGCTAAGGCATTGTGTTTATAATTATAAATCAGAAGTTTGCTTATTTTTTCGTTTTCTCAGGAGCACAAAATTTCATCACGCAAGAATCGCTTCATACACCCGGAATTTGTAACAGCTATCTAATTTTTTACTAATTTCATTATTATATGGATTTGTAAAAATTTCTAAACATATATTTTCCAATCTAGGAACATTAGTACAAACTAATGAGGCACAAAATAAAAACCAATGTAAAATTGAATACGAGTGAATAGAAATTGTTGCCTAAAAATCCCAAAAATATTCGAAACAATCAAGACAGGCTTGAAATATTCATGTCGATTCAATGAATTCTTCTATTCTTCTTGAAAAATCTTCTTCACTCAAACAGAAGAAATCAATAATAGAAGAATCTTCTATTTTGCTATTCAGTGTAGCAGTGGGATCCTAATCTTCTATTTTTATTATTGAAAGTTCCAAATCGATTTTTTTTCTTCTATTTGCTCTTGCTATAATGTCAAAAATGTATTATTACACAAAACCAAAACTGTGCCCTAATTCTCTAAACAGTAAGATAATTTGTAAACGTGTAAACGATAATTTATCTTGCCTTTTTTTGCAATATTCGCATTCTCTAATTGCACTCCAAGATAAAATTTAAAACGGTTATGATAAATAAATGTCAAAACTTCACACTCTTCGTGGGTTCATATTTAGACTTTGATAGCCCATATCTTGTGTTCCCATTTAAATTTCAACATTAATCTTATGAATATAAGTTATTCTAAATAGCATCTGTTCCCAAACTATATTTCAACTTGTTATGGGTTGTGGTAAGGGTAATTTTAAAGGTACAAATTTTATACAAAATATTTAATTTGATTCAATATAGATCTTCTATTCTCAATATCTTCTATTCTTCTATACTTGTGTATGAAAATTATTAAATGTCGAAATAGAAGGAAAAAATAGAAGAATTGCTATTCCATATTAAAAATAAACAATTATTTTGATTTTTTCGTTTGAAGGTTTTGACTAAAAATAGAAGATATAAAAATGAGACTTTTATGACAAGAAGAAATAGATTTTTTTCGATTGTTATCAAAAGCGGGTTGTGTTCTGATTAAATCTTCACAGTTTAAAAATGAATTTTTGTTTAATGCGAAGTGAAAGAATCCGCCAAAAGCGTATTGGTTCGTAAGTAAATTTATTAATTATTTAATAAAAATTAATTAAATAAATTTTTGTAGACAAAAACCAAAAATGAGATAGAAGGATATAAGAATAAACAAGAATCCGTTTCAGCTTATTGATAGTGTATTCCACAAGTACTTTTGATTGCAAAAGGGAATTGTTGTGATATTTGTAACCGATTTAGTACTAGTAGCAAAATCCAGCTTCAACTCAATACCATTTAAATTACAACTATGTATTAATTATTTTGAAATGCAATTAGGGTACATAAATGAGTCTTATTACTTAGGTGCTTGCTACTTTGCATTTTTTGTGGGCAAGGAAGCTATCAAGCTTCCGTTGGTAGCAACAATGTGTTGGGCCTGTAACAACCTAGTGTGTCAAGATGTATTCACAATGTAACTTGCCTTATAAACAAATATTTGGTGCCAAAGCGCAAAACATTGCCTACAACTATTTTAGAAAAAACTAGAAACAAATCAAGGTATGAAAAAAATGTATCATATTTATTAATTTATAAAATTTCGTAATGTTCCATTAACAGGTTTCAGGATAAATATGGAATGAGGAATATAATCAGTGCTATTGACGGTGTCCAAATAACCATCAACCCCACCAGAAAATTCTGTTGAGACACCTGGCAATTTATACATTTGCAGAAAAAGATATCACAGCATAAATGCGCTGGTAAAGTTGGGGATGTGACATCTACTAGCGCATTAAAAACAAGCTCATTGTGCATATCCATACTACGGTAACTTGAATCCGGTAACTACTTCGTTTCTTTCCCCTTTACCTATAAAATAAAAAACATTTATAGATAAAGGGGAAAGAAACGAGGTAGTTACCGGATTCAAGTTACCGTAGTATGGATATGCACATTGAGTTTTTTCCATGAAATTTTAGCACGGCATACTTTATGAAAATAAAAATAGAAGAAAACAATTCGATTTGGAACTTTCAATAATAAAAATAGAAGATTACAATCCCACTGCTACACGAATAGCAAAATAGAAGATTCTTCTATTTTTAATTTCTTCTGTTTTAGTGAAGAAGATTTTTCAAGAAGAATAGAAGAATTCATTGTATCGACGTGAACATTAAACGTCAAAACGAAATTTTAATTGTTTTTTATCCTTAACAACTCAAAAAATATAATTGCTAGAAACGTAAATTGTTGCATATACATCAAAGCCATCTAGAATCACACATAGCCCTCAAAATCATATTGAAAAATATTCGGAGTCGGTAGTTATTTGAAATTCAAATCAAGATACGGTTAGATAACTTATAAAACAAACCAAATGTTTGAAAAGAACATTACAACAGTCAAAAATTTCTTTATTTCGTATGGTCGCATTATTTTTAGTAAAAACCTTCTAAGCGAAAAAATCAAAAAATTTGTTTATTTTTAATATGAATAGCAATTCTTCTATTTTTCCTTCTATTTCAACATTTAATAATTTTCATATACAAATATAGAAGAATAGAAGATATTGAGAATAGAAGATCTATATTGAATCGACCTGATTATCTTGGACAAAATATATTTTCGTATTCTAAAATTTTGAACTTGTCCTCATAAAAATAATTCTTGTTGAATAAACGGTAGGCTATAACGTTACTAGTATATGAAATTTTTCCTATCAATTCAGTAAAATGAACGTGCCATGAGCCACCGGTGCTAAACAATTTCAATCTAGGGCATATAATAAATTCCATTTACACCAAATGTGTATACGGCAAGCACGTTGATTGACCGAATCAATGTTGACCACTGATCTATATACATGGGAACGACATAAAAACTATATGGTAGTGAAAAAATAGTTCTACGTTTGTGACAGAGACAGAAAAAATTTCTTTCTTTTCTTGAATTCCGAATTTTCGAAAATCAAATAATGTAATAACAGAAAACTGGTTCCTATGAGTTTTTGACGTTTGACGTCTTGACGACACGAACTCTTGTTTTTATTTGAAATGTGCGCATTTGAAATATCAAGGAAAATCGCAAGAAGAAATTTGAATACAAAAACGGTACCACATGAATTAAATGAATAAAATGTGATTTATGTATAATTTAAATCATTTGAATATTATTATTTGTTCATTGACTATAATAATAAAAAACCAATTTCAGAAGGTCCTATCTTTCGGAAATATTTTTTTAAAGCAAGAGGATACGAATATATAAACGAGCGATATGACTATAAAAAAGTGCTCCCATTTTTTGCAGTTGTTTTATATGGTTTCTGACATTCATTACGTATCGATGTATATAGATAGATCAGTGATGTTGACCAAATACAATATTACGTTTACTCTAAAAGAAAATAATAAAAACAACAACGTTATGTAACGTCAAACAAACACCAAAAGTATATTCGATGAGTTGGAAAATCCTCATAAAGAAAAATCTATGTCTATTATTTACGTCTATTAAAACGAGTTTGAACTTTTAGGTTACAAAATAGGTTCAGGTACAATAGGTTGTTAAATCATATTTCTCAGAATTTTCATAGAAAGCAATACGTTTCCTGACCATAAAATAGAACCTTTGACACATATAATAAATCAGGGCCAGTCTGCCCCAGTACACAAAAATGAGATTACTTTTCTTTAGGCTGGTCAATGTCACGAGCACAACTATACCCCATTATAGCAAGGTTTTTCTATTTTGTAAAAGTAACAGTTTCGTTAATACAATGTCGTTAAGTTTTAGTTGCTTAGGCGATTTTAAAGTAACTTTAAAATTTATTTTATATTTTCTAGAATTTAGTGACGTTAATGGATTTAGTTTGGAACATAAATTATCTGCAGTTTAGATCTGGAAAGATTATATAAATTAAAAGAAAGCAAGAAATACGTCTTCACAGTTCCCAATGCAATACTGCAAAATATTCGATCACGAAAGAGTTTGAGCACTTAAATTCGCCTTCACTCTTTTAGGTTCTAAAATTACGGGCTTAATTTGCTTTATTACCGGTGTTACATTCCATCAAGAGATTTTGCCACCTCAACGAGGTTTCGGTGATAATTTGTATTTCGAATTAATAAATTATTAATTCCTTGAATAATAGTCAACTCCAAAATCTTTTAGGCTAGCAGATGGAGGTAGGTTCCCATTTCATTCCATTTCCATAAATTTTTCTTTGTGTTTGTGTCATACATTCATCCAGATTGCATTAACCACATCATCTTTACCATGTTACCATTAAATAGTTAAACAATTTACCATATGGTTCTTCGAATATTCCGATAATATATATAAATCATCCTGACTAATATAGGGGTTTACCTAAAAATACCCTTTGATGCTTCATACTGAAATGAATATGGGTTGAGCAAACGATGTCAATAATACTAGCCAAATTTATGCCGCCTTTTAACGGTTCTAGGGTGTGTTGCTTTCGGCGGTGATCGTTTGTTACAGTATTCAGAAACCAACAAGATTAGTCTGTAGATTAATTTGGTTAATTAATTCACTACTAGGTTCGTAACTAAAAACATTCTTCATGTTCTTGGAGTTCAAAGAGCTTGGGTGTCATTCTACATGCACTAGTAAAATATTGGATCAATCAAAAGCTTTGTTGAAAATTTCATAAGTTAAATACATATTTTACTTTGTTACAAAGAAAACATAAAATAGGGTATAAAAGGAGAGGACCAATAGCGCGAGGCCTTAAAAGAGAATATGTCCTCTAAAGAGAGGAAGAAGAGTCGTCCGAATTTTAACCGGTTATTAAAATCATAATCAGAGTGTTATTCACCTTTGAGCTAAAACCATGGTAAATAATTATTGCAAAACAATCATTACGAGTGCAAAAATATCATGTAACTCCTCTAACTAGAGTAATTTAAATGTTCTGTGTAATAGTAAATATTAAGGCATAGTAAACGCGCGTGCAGGCAGAAGAGCGACAAAGCATACGACTGGAAACGTGTATGGATGAATCTATACGAGGCTAAAATAATATACCGTGAATGTAATTATACAATAATAGATCTACTCCCAGTCCCATACTCCCATAGTGTGCATTCTTTACGAGTCAAATTTAGTAAACCGATGTTATCTGTTTTCTAGTACGAGTATATGTACTGCGAAATGATTTGGTTGTGTTGTTGGGTTTTAAGAATATAATATTCTTTGAATTCAGTATGTATATTGTTCACCTTATTTGAACTTTGACGTTGCAACAATCGCTACGAAAACATCATTTCTTATTTATGCTTCTTGAAAACCGATTACATATGCAGGTTCTAAGCAAAATTTGATTTAATTGACATCCTTTCGGTTGGCTGAATAGTATTGTTAAATCGCGCCTTTTGATTGCCTTCGAGAGTTTATTTACTAAGTTTAATATCAGGAATTCTTCATATCCATCAATGTTAGTAAATTTTTTGATTGTTTCACGTCTGTCATGAAGTTTTGAATAATGGCAGTCGACACGTCATCAGATCTGTACGTCATACTATTTTATGCTGCATGTTTTACATTAATTCGTGTGTATGAATATGAATCATTTGTTATACATCTTGTTATGTTATTCGGTTTTCTATTGGGAGTATAACTTGGTTTTTTGGGTTTTATTTGCACAAAAAAACACGTTTATTTCTTATTTTAATCAAAAAATTTTCTATCGTTATCTATGACTTTTGACCATCTTTCTGGCAATTTATGGATTCCATCGAAAAAAAAAATTGTTTGTCTTTTGATGCGATTCATTCGTCGAGCCATTTTTTGATTTTTTCGTGGGTTCTGAAGTGCTGGTCTTGAAGATCGCTTGCATGATGGGGGACGGTCTGGTGAATAGGGAGCATGCGGTAGAAATTCCTATTTAAGTACTTCCACCGTATTTTTTACTTGTTTTCAGATGTGGTCGAGCACGTGTAGCAAAACCACTTTACGCTGTTTTTTGGTTGGGATCGGATGATTTTCGTACAATGCATGGTTCAAAGCTATCAATTGTTGTTGGTAACGTTCACCAGTAATAGTTTCGTTTGATTTTAGCAGCTCATAGTACACCATTCCTTTCTGATTCCACCAAATTCCATGAATGTTTCGTTTTGCTGTTGATGTGGATGGTTCGCCTGGATGAACCCCTGATTTTTTGCGTTTTGGGTTATGGTAGTAAACCTACTTTTCATCGCCAGACACAATTTAAGACAAAAAATGTCATCTTCGGTGTTTTGTAAGCAAAGAATTGCAAACCATTAAACTATTTTCAATGTTGGCTTAGTCAGTTCATGTGGTACCCATTTTCCTCCTTTTTGAATCATTTTGTGTTTGCTTATGGCTGCTTGAGTGACATTTAACTGTTCTGCAAGTTTTTTCTTCCGCTGTGTTTTCCTTCAAAAATGCTTCCAATTCTTCACCTTCTAATTTTTTTGGTTGACCAGAACGTTCTTTGTCACGACATCAAAATCACCACTTTTGAATCGTTTAAACCAATTTTCGCAAATTTGTTGAGTTGGTGCATGTTCACCATAAGATTCAAACGAAGCAAACGAAAACTTTCAGCAGCTTTTTTCTTTTGATTAAAGTAAAATAGTAATGCATCCCGCAAATGCTGTTTTGTTGGTACGAAATTCGACATGTTCAAGCGGGATTAAAAAATATGTTATTTACGCTTTCACGAATAATGACAAACTTAATTTTAGTGTGGAATGTCAACACTTAAAACGAGAATGTTTAGTACTATAGTTACGCCATCTCTTAGAAAATCGAAAAAGCTAAGTTATCCACCCAATAAAAACGTTTATGTCGATTACAGTATTGCCTCGAGTTAATCATAAACCCAACAAGAGGAAGAACTATTTAAGCGTGTTGTCAACTTCTGTGCATTCCATGATTGCGAAACGGGAAGGTAGGTTTTTAGGTTAGTTTCCCTGTGACCAATGAACGACAATGAAACGAAATCGAAATATGACAGTGGACTGGACCCATGCTCGTGTGCCGGATTGTACAATTCCACATTATATTGGTACTGCTTTTGTTTCATGCAGATTTCCGGGAGTTTTGAATAAAGAAATCAATTTTCTTCGGTGATGTTTAAATTATGTTTTCTCTTTCTAGCTTTTGGAATTGGTATACGTTCGGATAAAGGGAAGTAATATCTAATGAAACTATCTTACCGGCTTTTTATATTTTATAAGCAAATCCGAAGTTTTAGTGGATACATTTAAAATTTTTAAGGAAGTTCATATTTGTTAAATTCTGCGACAAACCATTTTGCCACTTTATCAGTGGTATGTTAATGTTGCCTGCAATTAGATGCATTTTGTTTCTCTGTTTTTGTGTTTTTGAGAATCCTTGGAACTTTTAGATTTGATAATCCTACAAATAGTTTGAATTTTAATAGTTCAAATACTTCGTTAATCATGTTTTTTCGGATTTTTGCTTTATTAATTATATAAAACACATTTCTTGTTTGTTTAAGTTGTTATAAAGCGAAGGGTTATTCAAGTATTTTTTAATTTTGCAATCATTTAAATAAAACTGTTTTTAGTTCGGACTAATATCAAAGAGAACAAGACTGATCGAATTATTTTGTAAGAACAGAAACTTTGTATGAAAAATAAATAAATAGAATAGGACGAAATATTTTGAATTGAGGGAGGAAGCTTTTATTTAGCGGAATTCGAACGAGAAATTATCTTAACAATTATGGTATCACTTCGATATTTTTGATAAATGGTAAAGAACCGAATTCTTTGAACAGTTTAATTGTTGGGTAAAGTAAAAGGTACACCCTTGATTAACGTTAGAGCCCTCTTGCGTATAATTTCTAATTCAATTTGTTTAAATGTTGCCATTTCACTCCAACGAGGCTTTAATTTTAATAATATGGAGTTAATATACAAATTATATATCAAAAACGTTCTTGAGTTAAAAAGCTCTTTATACTTTTAATAAAAAACACGTAAAGGCCTATCGATTTTTGCTACAATCTCCATAATTATGCCAACATCTTATCGCTTGACAATCCAACGTATAACGTAACCACATTCAGTCACTTTATCAATTATTGAATTTTTATACAGGACTATACAATTTTTTTCAGCATTGGGCATCGGATGATTTAGATTTAACCAAGTATCGATTAAGATCAAAAATAACAAAAATGGCAGTACAAAAATGTTGTTAATATACACTTTAAATAGGCAAGTAATACAGATTTCCGTACGTTTAATATCATGTAAATCGCTTTCAAATAGTTTCAAATGAATTGGGTCAAATTGCAATTTTCTTATTTTGAGTAACAGTATTTTATAAATAATACAGTTAAAGGTTTTTTTGAAATCTAGAAACAAACAAGTCCATTTTTTCCAACTTTTATGCTTTTGTAATTTAATAGGCTAGATTAGAGCATGCTGTTAAAGTAGAAGATTTTACTGAGGTTTAAGACTAAAAAGATTTCGAATATCATTATACTTCCAAAGTTCTCTGGGCGAGGAGTAGGACTATTCTATCACTAATTAAAGTACCAAGTTCATTCTAAAAAAACATTTTTATTTATTGCTGCAATCTTTATTGAAAATAATTTTTTTTTTTTTTTTTTAAAGAAAGCAATTTTTCTTTACAAAGATCAGTGACTAAATCTTTTTTTATTTCTCTTATTCCTGTTATGATAATTCGATGTTCAGTTAGGTTGGACTCTGTTGTGTTTATGCAGTGCCTTTTATAGTACTGGCCTGTGACAACATTTATTTTTGCTGATGAGGTCAATTTAAGTTGACAGGTAGAGGGCAACATAATTAAGTAAAAATAATACACCTTGCCTTCTTATTACGAAAGCAATAAATTTCATAAAGTTAACAAAAATCTAAATTATTATATAATAAATTAATAAATTATGAACAATTTATGTCTAATTGATTTTCCTAATTCATAAATTAAATTTTTCCTATCCATATTCAAGAAGTTAGTGAGAATTTAAAGAAAAGCGTCTATTTAGATAACGTAATACGAAGTATTGGAGAATATTATGTGATCATTTTGTTTTTAATTTGTGTATTTTATTTAGTGTCACATCGAAGTCGTACGACGCATTTTTTCTGTATTTTACAATATGTGAAACAACGCACTTTTTTGTTGTTGCTATTTTTATTGAATCTACATGCCAATTACAACAATTTCGGATTGGATTATATTACAAATCGACTTACTACAGGTTTTGCACTCCAAATTCAACCTTTTACAAATCTTGTTCATCAATTTGCAAATAAAATTCACCTATATCCAAAACATTTTCAACCTTTTCCAAATCAAATCCAACTTTATTCAAATCAAATTCACCTTTATTCATATCCTTTTCCAAATCAAATTCACCTTTGTTCAAATCAAATTCACCTTTATCCAAATCATATTCATTCTTTTCTATTTCAAATTCAACTGGAGTCGTTATAAAACCAAACGACTCCGGTTGAATTTGAAATGGAAAAGGATGAATATGATTTGGATAAAGGTGAATTTGATACGAACAAAGGTGAATTTGATTTGGAAAAGAATGAATATGTTTTGAATAAAGGTGAATTTGATTTGAATAAAGTTGGATTTGATTTGGAAAAGGTTGAAAATGTTTAGGATATAGGTGAATTTTTTTTGCAAATTGATGAACATGATTTGTAAAATGTTGAATTTGGAGTGCAAAACTTATATATGTTGGATAAAAATGACAAAAATGTACATGCATTACTAAAAAAATTAAAAAACGAATTAAAATTTATCTGCCATCTGGATAATATACGTTGAACTGTCGACTTAGCGTGTCGTCATCAGTTGGTGTAAGCGGCCAGTAGTTTAGAAGGCATTGGTATATGCATCGGAATACACTAATTATTCATTTGCTTCTCTCATTTACAAAAATAATACTTTTTCTCAGTTCTCTAATCATCGAGCCTTCTCGAACATTGATTGCCATCCAGTTCACGTTTGGATCTCGTCATGGCATGTTAGCCAGCCATTTAAATGTATTAAATAAATGTATTTTAGAACTTTTGTTTTGCGACAAATAAAATTAACTGCATGCAATATCTGGACAAAATAGTCTTTGTAAGTTCAATGGTAAATAAAATCAATCATAGCCGTAATGGAGTGATCTGTATACTTCTGATTCATATTCATTCATCAGATTTATATTTGCACCTCCAAACACTAAAGATTTCGTATTAGAATCCAACAAATATTCTAATTACTCCATAAATGTATAGTACTTGCGTTTTTGTGATCCGTATAATGCAAATATATTTATACAGTTCAGAACTAATTTAACGACTAAAAGCTCTGAATCGTGATCCAGTCGGTATAGTAACAGTGCTGGGATATTTGAACTAAGAAGAATGGTACACACTCCGAACCCATCTGAACGTTTACAAAAATATGAATTAATTCCCGGTATATTATAAATATTAAAAAAATTCTCTGTTACCAAGTTTCTGTTATCAACATTGTGTGGACTTGCTATAATTTCTACACCAGCTTTCTACACCACCATACATTTCTTTCCTTTAACGCTAGATTGCGGATAAATTTGGATTTTTTGACTTATAGATGGCTAATGTGTAAGAATCACAATAATAGTTGTACTACTAGCGAATTACTGCGTAGCGTACGAATTTTGATACTTACACACAATCTTTCACAAAAAAAAGAAATGTATGGGATGGTTGGGAAGTTGATTGTGTGTAAGTAAGTGTCGATTATCATAATTGTTGTCACACAGATTGTGACGCTAAATAGAAGAATTTCCTACGATTGTGTATTTAATTCGAGAGTGCTGAAATAGACCAATATACGTAACAATCTCAATAACACCATAACAATTGAAAACACCAAAGTAAAATATGAAAAAAAATTCGTGAATACAAAAAGTTAATTGTTAAAATGGAATATAGATGGAAAGGAAATGTGAAAGAATCAAATTTCGTGCGCTACGCAGTAATTCGCTAGTAGTACAACTACATGATATGTATTGTTATAAATACTATATATAGACAATATTTCATTGTAATAATACAACGTCAGTCGTCGTGAGCAGATGAAAAGACTGATTTTTCAAATCAATAGTCTCATCTGTTCGAAACTGATTATTGTGAATCTTACATATTAGCCATCTATAAGTCAAAAATTCAAATAAAATGATATTTTTATAAATCTAAACAAAAATGTTTCGAATGTTTCTATAACACTTTTCTGCCCAGTAACACAATTGTGTGGGTACGGCAAAAGTTCCTTGTCAAAAATTTATTTTTGTATGTTTTTGGAACCAACTTACATATTTGTGCCTACCTTTCAAACTTATTTTCGTTCGAAAAAACCCTAACTATACACACTATAATTATACACTATATAACTATAATTGTGTTGGTTGTACTTCAAATCAAGCGAAATTTTTTATCAAAAACGCTATTACATACTATGTTTTTTACTCACACATTTGTGTGGTTTGGACGTACATTGAGCTTTTTTTTTGGTTGCAAAAGGGATAAAATACTTTTAGGAAATTTGTATAATTTTGAAAACAATAATAATCAAAATTAAAATTACAGCTCTTACAGACTGAAATAAATGACAGGAATTACCGAAGCTGTTATGATTAAGTGTATTGAAAGATTGAAAGTACCGCGACTATTGATTATGAATTTAAAATTAAGTACTGAATTTAAATTAAATAAATATAGGGTTATCCAATTCGAGGTTGATAAAGTAGAAATCTGTATACCGACATCTGTCAAAGATAAACGTCAAGTACGCTGTCATTTATTTAGTTGACATTCTGCCATTTAAGAATATGGAGCATTTAACAATCGACCAACGCGTTAAAATTATTAAATCTGCTGATGCTGATTTTTCGAACAAAATTTTCTTCAGTGATGAAACTCATTTTTCGCTTGGTGGATACGTTAATAAGCAAAACTGTAGAATTTGGGGCTCAGAAAATCCACAATTGATTGTAGAGAAGCCATTACACCCGGAAAAAGTCACTGTTTGGTGCGCATTGTGGTCTGGTGGTGTGATTGGGCCGTATTTTTTTGAGAACAACCATGGACGAACCGTTACCGTCAATTCTGAGCGCTATGGCCGCATGTTAACCGATTATTTTTTTACGAAAATCGAAGATTATGATCTTGACGATAAGTGGTTCCAGCAGGATGGAGCAACCAGTCACGTAACACGAGCAAATCGAGATCTTTTGCAAGAGAAATTTCCTGGACGTTTGATTTCGCGATTGGCTGATGTCAATTGGCCTCCAAGATCCTGTGATTTAACGCCTTTGGATTTCTTTTTGTGGGGCTACGCGAAAGATCGTGTTTACGCAAACAATCCTCAAACTCTTGACGAATTGAAAACTAATATTCGTAAGGTAATGGCCGAGATACCGCCCGAAATGTGCCGAAAAGTCATTGAAAATTACCTCAAAAGAATCAAGGCCTGTAAGAAGTCCCGTGGAGAACATTTGAATGATATCTTGTTTAACTAAAAATGGCAAGGATCAATCTGTAAAATGAAATAAAAATTACAATACATTCCGAATATTTTGTGTGTTTTTTTTAAGTTTACTTTATCAAGCTTGAATTGGATAACCCTTTACTTTGCATATTTGGTAAGCAAACTTTTAAGTACCACGTTTTACAAAATCTGTATATTGTGTGTTGCTAAGACTTCCATTCATTATTCATTCATTATATTCATTAATCATAAATTTCCGTAATTTTTTTCTGTCATATATTTCCGTAACTTCTTCATCTGTTCTGTTGCTTGAGCACTTTAAGCGAAGTAAAACGTGGTGAAATAGCTACAAAGAAATATAGACACATCGTAACATATTAAGATAGTAACATAAACCATTGTATAATCATTATATAGTAATGTAATGGTAGGTTCGTGAGTGAAATGTTAGATACCACTACTGGTATCGTTTTAAACTTTTTAAAGAATTTCTGCAATTACCTATCCGCCTAAATAGCATAACCTTCTCCTAAATATAGCTAGAATATTTTATAATGCAACATGCAGAAAACAAAAAAAAAATTCTATACATATACTTACAATGCGATTCATTACTATTTATGATACGAAAAAAATTTAGTTCCCATTTCTGTTTCTTTTCATATCAAATTGACAAATAAAATAACAAATATAATAATAATTAACAAATACATAATTAACAAATAAAATAGTAATAAAAATAATAATTTTATATGAAAACAAACAGAAATGGGAACTAAATTTTTTTCTTATCATAAATAGTAATGAATCGCATTGTATTACTCATATAATGACGCTCTCATTATAAGTCAAAACAGTTTTTACGCTCAAAAGTAAATAGAAAATGTAACAAAGATGATGGAGAGAAAATACCGATCGCAACTAAGTTGGTTTGTTTTGAATTGCAACAATGTTTTCTAAATTATAGACAAATAATTTTGAACGTTAAAATATTCGTTGAAAATTATAAAAAGCTAAAATAATTGAAGATTGTCCATAAAAACGATCTACATTTAAATCCAATTAAAGATTATTTTAAATGATTTTGTAGGTACAACACATACACATTATTGGGTTTTCGTTTCGATAACTATATAGATAGACCACCGATGATATACATACTTATTTACACGCACACACTCAGCAATTCAATATATGTAAAAGGAAATCATACATCTACACACTACAAAGATTTAAAAATTGTTTGCAAGTTAATTTCGTAAATTTGTTCGTTTAAAATTTTATTGCTTGTCGTCTAATCGTAACGCATGTAGCTTTGTGTTTTCTTATTTTTAAACGTTATAAAAAGTTCATTTTGAAAATTTGTGTATTAAAACTTTTGTGAATTTGCGTGATAAAATGGTGTGTGCTTACAAAAACTGCTTAAATAAAAATGACTGTAAATCCACCAGAACATTTTTTACGGTGCTGCATGACCATCGTCGTGTGTTCGACAAGAATAAAGTTACTCGTACTTCCAAACGCATAACTATTATGAAGAACTTTAATTTTAATGATTTCAAAATAAGTAGTTTTAGAACAAAAAATATTTAAAAAACTGTCTTTCCCCAGCCAATTAATAATCTTGTTTGTAAGTGTAAGGTCAATGACATAGATGCACGATGCAAGCGTTTATTAAAATTCGAATTTTTTTTAAATAAAAAAAAATTGATTCCAAAAGTTTCGCGTACGATTTCCAACCAGACACACAACACTGAGAGTCAAACAACAAGAATATTGAAAACACCTGATTTCCCACCTATAACATTGAAATATGAAAAAGGGCCTCCAAGAACTTATTAAAAGAATTATCAAGTTCCACAAATTCCTCATGAATGTCCCATCTCACCATCTCAATTTCCTAGTCCGCAACATCAAATTGAAGACGAAAATAAAGAACCCGTTCAACCTTTAAACAAAATTCTCAGTTTATATTAAATACCCCTCAGAAAAGTAAAATGCAAACAGAAGAAAACACAATAAAAATATTAATTGATAATACACTTGACGATCGACCACAAGTAAACACATTTTGTACTTGCACAAATATTTCATAAATTAAAATTATCTTGGACCCAAGTTGAACAAAAAATGTATTTGGAATTGGATTTTAAATCACCTTCATGTTACAAGCATTTATTAAAGAAAGGTTTTAATTTGCCAGATAAGGATAAAAAATTGTATTATTCAGTATAAAAAAACTAGTACATGTTTTAAAATTTTTGTATGGGTTAAATTTTAATTTTATTTTTATGTGACTTAGAAGGGTCTTAGAAGGGTATTATGAAAATTGTAAAGAGATTAAAACTCTAATAAGCAAATTAAAAACTACCATTGGCGATTGCTTTCCTATTTAAAATACAATTTAGATAAAAATATTATTGTTTTATCTTATGAGAGATTAATTTGTTTTTTAAGATAAAATAAATTACAACAATTTAAGCTATTGTAGCAACAAGAACTTTCAAGAGCCCAACTGAAATCCCATTTAATTAACCTTAATTTTTATTTAGCTCTTTGGTTCTGTTCAAAACGGCTACTTATTTCATTCTAACGCCCGTTGCACATTTCAGCTAAGCTAAGCAAGAAACGTAGTTTCTATTAGCATAGTTTAGCTCGCACAGCTCATTCCGCTGCACATTTGAGCTAATTATATCTCTCACGCATACATTTCAATACAAGTAAAATCCTATGTCTGTCAAAAATTAATTAACTAATTTTATTATATTATTTAAGAATTCAACCACTTTTTTGAATTTGATCCACAATACCAAACACAACAATACTCAAATGTCATCCAAATTTCAACATTTTATAAGTACACATAATAATAGCAATGTGAGCAATATAGCTGGCTTTTGCAATCCAAAGACAACCCGAGCTAAGTTAGTTTGTATCGCCCAAAACAGAAAAACATAGCTCGCATAGTTTAGCTCAAATGTGCATCGTTCCATTAGGCCCGTTGCACATTTGAGCTAAGCTAAGCTAAGCGATGTCAGCTAAGTTCATCGCTCTTGGTTGAAAATAAAGAGTTTTAATGAAACGATGCACGCTTGAGCTAAGCTATGCGAGCTATGTTTTTCTGTTTTGAGCGATGAAACTAACTTAGCTCGCGTTGTCTTTGGATTGCAAAAGTCAGCTATATCGTTCACACATACATTGCTATTATTGTGTACATATTCGCCTATGTGACTATGTGATTCTAATAATATTTTGGCAGACATATAGCATTTTACTTGAATTGAAATGTATGTAGCGTTTCTCGCTAAGGCCCCTTGCACACTTAAGCTATGTTCTTTTAGCAAAGTGAGCATGTTTTGAGATCACAGCTTTCGAATTACTTTGCAAAGCCTAAATAAGTGAACCCGAATTAGCGAAGCTTAACTCAACACACTCGTACGTCCCGATTTATTTAATTTCTTTATTTAAAGCTGTGGGATAGAAACATAGCTGATTGTGAGCTGATTAATTACGAGGGAAAATCAAAAAGTCTTGCAATTTTATATGAAAAAAAAGAGTGAGTGAGACAGCAATATTTTTATTTTTCGACATAATCTCCTTTAAGGTTTATACATTAGTCACATCGAACAATTAACTTGCCTAAACCCTCTAAAAAAAGATTTCTTTTGCTCCATAAAATATTCATTTACAACAGACTGTACTTCATAGTCACTGGAAAATTTCGGGCCCCTTAGTGTTTTTTTTTTAAATTGGGAAACAGAAAGTAGTCACTGGGTGCCAAGTCTGGACTGTACGGTGGATGCGGAATTTCCACGAAGCCGCAGCCCTTTAATGCAGCTTGAGCAATATTAGCCTTGTGCACTGGTGCATTGTCGTGAAGAAGCAAGATTTTTTTAATAACTTTCCTTGGCCGTTTTTCCCGGATCGCTTTTTTCAATTTTCGCAAAACTTCTGCGTAATATATGCCTGTGATTGTGGTTTTCGGTGCAATACAATCGATTATCAAAATTCCTTCAGCATCCCAAAAAACTGTTGCCACAACCTTACCATTAGACGGTTGAGTTTTGAATTTCTTTGGTGGTGGTTCACTACGTTTAATCCATTGCATCGATTCTTGTTTGGATTCCGGATCCCAATGATAAAGCCATGTTTCATCGCCTGTTATTATGTTATCCAAGAAATTTTCTGGATCTTCTTTGTACATATCTAAAATCGCCTTTGAAGTTTGAACACGCATTTTTTTTTTGTTCTGCATTCAACAAACGGGGAACCCATCGCGCACTTACTTTCGACATGTGAAGGTGGTCATGTAATATAGTATATGTGGTACCGTATGAAATAGAAAGTCTCCACGCTAACCGCGGAACAGAAATACGCCGATCCTCCAATACAATAGATGCGGCCAAAATTACGTTTTCATGGCTAATAGCATCTGCTGGCCGATCCGAGCGGTTGTCGTCTTCAAATGACTCCCGGCCACTTTTGAATAATTTTACCCACCTTGTTACTGTGGCATATGATGGTGCAGATTCGCCGTAAACTTTTGATATATAGTTGAATATATAAATTGCATTTCGTCCATCTTTATAGAAAAATTTAATAAGGGCGCGATATTCAATTTCATTCATTTTAAGAAAAATTCAAAACACGTGTTACTAAATTGACAAAAACATACGAACTGTAAAATTTACATCGAAATGTTCTTCTAGAAGTTTCATCGCGACAAAAAATGGTTTTGAAAAATATATTGTTGTCTCACTCACTCTTTTTTTTCATATGATATTGCAAGACTTTTTGATACACCCTCGTATCTCCAAGGTGAAAATAAAAATTTAAATACATTGCTTTACAGATTGGGTAGACTCTGAGATTTATCTACAATATTTCTCTTATTTGACTTTGGAAAGAAACCAAAACGTGAAGCTGTTAAATGAAAACATAGCTCATATCAGTCAAAATACTTAGCTCAAGTGGGAAACGGGGCTTATAAAAGTTTTTTATATACAACCAAGAACGATGAACATAGGTCAGTTCGCTTGTCTTAGTTCAGCTGAAACAGGCCTTATTGTCTTATTAGTAGCCATCGTTCATGAGTATGCAAAATCATCCGAATTGATTCAAAGCGATTCAAGATGGCTGACTTTTAACCAACAAGCGCACATAATTTTTATGCCTTAAAGGGAAAATCTGTACATGTATCACCTTAACAGCGCTCTCACAATAGACAATTTTTTCTCTAAAGTAAATTTTTTTCTAAAGTTTGATTTTCAAACAAACTTCTAAGGCAAAATAAAAATTGTTTTATTGTGATTAACACCTTAACAGCGCTCTCACAATAGACAATTTTTTCTCTAAAGTAAATTTTTTTCTAAAGTTTGATTTTCAAACAAACTTCTAAGGCAAAATAAAAATTGTTTTATTGTGAAAGCTGTTTAAAGTCTCCACAAATAAATATTCATTTCGGAAAGGTAATTAAGTATTAAAACGGTGTAAGACTAAACACAAATTAAGGTTAATTAATTAAATTAAGACATAAAAATAAAATTTTACAATTTAGAGGAAAATAAAAACTGATTTTTTTTATTCAAAATAAAATACACAACGCATTTTTTATTTAAAAAAAATAATTTGTATGGTACATCAAACTAAACAATTTAAAATTAGCGTTCGAATAAAGACGGAACTTAAAAGTAAGCCATTATTTATCCTGCCATAAAGAACTGAAACGTTTTCTTTCAGACAATGCTGACCAATCTCTAGCTTAACTACTATTTAAAAATAGTTTTAATTACAAAATAGTGAGCGGCAACCTAAACTCGTAAGCTATTCACTTGTATATTGAATTTATAAAAAATATCTTATATACTTTCTTATATCCCTTTTTCAACTAAGAAAAATAAAAAATCTTCTCAATGTTAGTCCAACCCACACAAATGTGTGAGTAAAAAATTAACGTATGTAACGGCGTTGTTCATTAAAAATTTCGCTTGATTTGAAGTAAAACCAACACAACTGTGTGTATAGATAGTGTTTTTTCGGACGGAAAATAAGTTAAAAAGGAATTCACAAATGTGTAAATTTGTTCAAAAAACATACAAAACTACATATACATGGTACTTTAGCCCTACCCGCACAATTGTGTTAGTAAAACACAAAAGGGATATGTAATTCATTTGAGATGGATTAATTCAGCCCCCAATTTAAACAATAAAATTTATTAGAGATTAACAGATTAGATTAACAGAAAAATGAATTTAAGTTTTGTTAGCGAACCTTAAATGGTCATAATTAGATTATAATTATACGCTCTAGATTTGCACACTGTAAACACCACATGACTCTCATTGGATTCTGTGACAAAACAGATCAAGTCAGACATGCTTTGGTTGAAAATATAATCTTTATAATGACATCCTCGTTTTTTCTATTCTAATGAGGAACAATCCCTTAATTAATAGTTGATTGAAAGACAATAATGAAAAACGACATACTATTGTAGTATGTCCAAGTGACAATTTTCCTATTTTTACGTACTTCTCTTACGTAATATTTTTTATGATAAAATCGAATTAATAAATTTTATTTTAATTTTGAAACAAATATTGGGTTCAATGTCCCTGAACTTTCACACAGATTTGGATAAATAGAAAATCTGCCTTTCCATAACAATACATTGTTCTTAATGTATGCATATAGTAATTTATAGTAATTTTCTTATATTACTCGTCCATATTTTCAATTATAAATTACCATACTGTAACAGTGCAATCGACGGCATCCTTTTAAAAAATTGTATTTAGTTGTTCTATATAGATTTCTACATCGTTTTCATTTTTAATCTTTATTCGTTTGTGTTTGTGAGAACAGATGTATTTAAAATAAACAATAATAATACACAGCTAAGTATGTACTCAATATATTAATATACATATGTATATATCCTATCGTTCATATCTCCTTTCCAATAATGGATTTATTTGATTGAACAATTCATATTCTTTTGCATTTCTATCATAGAAAAAAAATTATTTATGCTATTTTTTATAAAAAGAAAATTGAAGTAAGGTATTCATGATTTGTTTTATTGTTTATCACAAAAAATATTAAACACATTTTCTACATGACCTTGACAATTGTAAAACAATACGAGTTGAAATAAATATATTCTGTGTTAATATGTAGTATAATAAGTTAGAGTGAAGCAATACTATACTGGTTAATGGTATACAAAAATACGCCGTGTGTACTGTAAGTGTATTTAATCTTGCAAACATTTAGGCGAACTAGTAAAATTATTGCATAACTTAATTTCGATTAACGCGCTACCTGGATTTTCACCCTCTAAAGATTTTTTTCGAATGATGGTACTACTATATATGTATTGCTATGCATAAACCATAGTAACATAGTAGCATAGAAACATAATAATATTGTAACATAGTAACATAGTTTTTGTTGTAACATAGTAAAATAGTAAAAGTTGATTTGGTTTTAATAATGACATGAAAATACGTGATGAAAAATATGTGCAATTTAATCTGAGTTGCTTCACTGGTACGTGTGACTTCTGCTAACATGATATTCTTAATTATGGTAATAATCGTTTCGCGGCTGAACCTGGTAAACATTTGTCCCATCCAATTTACGAAAATTATGCATGCGTTTCTTATCCATAGATACTTTGTGTTGTTTTAAGCTAAACTGTATCATGGTACAAAAAGTTTGGGAATGATTTTAAGTGATGTCGAATGAATATAGGTTTATTCTATACAGCTTCAGTAGTGTAAAATTTCACCAGCTGCCAGATACTAATTTACACTCGAAAGAATGCTCGCTTTGCAGAACAATTTATGAAAGTGGTCAGTTGTTATAGTTATTTAGATTTTCAGTTTGCTGCTCTTTGTTATTTAGTGGTCCCTGATAGCCTCTAAATTATACTTTTTGAGTTAAAGATTAACAAGGTATTTTGCTGATTGCATTTTGTTGCAATTCCCAGTCAGTATAACATCATTTTCAACCTGTGCACTTTGCTCGATCATAGCTTTCATGTTAAATACTTCGTAGGATCACATCCTTAGTGATTTCTGAATTTTACAAAATTTTGTCTTTTAAAAATTTTTTCTTCCTCGATGCAAGATATTTTAAACTTTTCATTACACGATATAGAAATTTCATCCAGTTTAGCATGAGTGAAGACTGTTTGGTGGGATGGATTTACTGGCGTATCATACTTCTTCCCGCTGGTTTTGAAACTGCATTTAGTGGAGCAAGTTCATTTGCCATTAGATGCTACTGTTGTAATATGTTCACCGTAGAGATTATTGCATGTAGGATGAAAATATTTAAAATACGGCATAATAAATAATAATCAAACATTGAATTAGTTACAAATATGTTCAAATTAATATTTTAATTTTATTTTAATGTTCGGATCTTAAAATTTTTTACACCTGTTTTAATTGACAGTTTCATTATATTTGGCTGAGGGTTGTGACTTCATGAAGTTGCTCGGTTATGAAATTCGTCTTATTTATTTTATTATTTAGTGAAACTTGTGGTGTTATAAAAGTGACTCAAATACATATCGTCAAATTATCTTATTGAAATTTCTAAAACAGCACCTCTTCCTTTTTGTTCAGACGGAAAGAACTCAGGATATGCGCAGTTCAACAGTTTCCATTCATTTCGTCAAATCGCATGTATAAGTTTTACTCTTCATATCCTGAACAGCAGACTTTATTTTTGCGTGGTAAAATTTTGGCCTTTCAATCTTATGGTTTAGTGCTAAGCACTACATTTACTTTTAGCGGAAAAAAGTAGCGGGAAAGACAAATTCATTCATTCTTTGTTTTGTTTAACATCCAAGTATAGAGTAAATTTCCTTGTCAAGTACGATGTATACAAAAAGCTGACAGTGAAGTGCAAGCTCCTAGAACTCAGCTAAGTAACCATTCTCGGTGTGTCATGTTCCATTACCACTTTCATATTTATTAAGGAAAATAAGTCTATAATTGCTTTCGGTGTGATCTGATGAACCATTGTAAAATACCATCAATTCAGTTTGAGTTTGAATACACATTTTTACATTTTGTAGTACATTTGTTAAAGGGCGAAATCGGTAAATTTGTGACATTTTTATTTTTTGAAGGTTAACAAGGTTAAAAATCAGTTGTGAAGAGGTCCCATGCTCACGAAATAATTGTTGGCCTCCCTTTCATGCTATATGCTTGCTGTGTTATATATGTGGATGCTATTATGGAGGCATAAGCGACATGAGGACTAATGCCATACAATTAGTTACAAATTATTTTCCTCAGTAGGCCAGAAAAATTTATTTAAAAATAAAAGTTATGTAAATTCTTTCCCCAATTCCCTATTCCCAGCGAATTACCAGACTAGGGCCACAGTAAGAATTAGTGGCCGACAAAATGGCTACGAAATCAGATTTAACGAAACATAAAATTTTAAAAAAATACGAGGCATTCCACGATTCGGATTCATAAGAAATATTGCTATTTGAGGTGACTACACAAATACATATCAGAATACGACCCTTATATCTAGAAGGGAAAGTCATCGTTTACTATAATTTGTCGGGTGCTAAAAGGCATTTCAGTCAAAAACAACTAAAATGAGGTTTCATTCAAAACATTTGTTTCATTTATGTATAATATTCATTAAAATAAATTCCGCGAAACTACGGACAAGGCATTATAGGCAAAAATAAATTTCAATTGAACTTTGTATCGAAAATATTTACACCATAGTGATACAATAGTAAGGCAAAATAAAACGATTCTGGTAAAAATGTTATAAAATTATTTTTCCCATCTCTTTAATCCCAGGAAAATGCCAGAATAACCACAAGAAACTTTCTACCTTGGGCTATAATTTCTTATCAAAGAAGTTTTATTCATAAAACTTGAACAAAAAATTGTATGAGTCAAAAATACTTTTCGTTTATTGAGTTGAACGTTTTCGACTGGTATTCCGGTAATTTTTCGGTTACCGTGGTAACAAGTTGTCGATAAAATTTGAAAAGAGCATGAAAAAATAATTTAAGTTTCTGTTAATGTTGTATTATTTATTTACAAGCCATAAATAAGGAAACATTAAATGAAATTTATATAAAAGTTGTAATTTTGTACGGTGTGTTCTTCTCCATCAAAATTATTAAGATTAGATGCGCTTGATTTGATTAATAAGTGGTTAACATGATTAGAGCACATAAAATATGTTGTTTACACTTCATCAAAATGACACATACTGATTTTTAGAGGGAAATGATGGTGATTTATCATGAATATAGTTACAAACTGGCCCGGCGCGATTTAATACTAGTTACGCCATCTTTTGTAAATCCCTCAAAACTTATTTGTATTCCCATAGTAAGGGTTATAAAACAAAACGGGCACTTAACGTACATATGAAACAGGTTCATCCAACTGACGACACAATTGCACAGGCTGCGATAAGAAGTTCATATTTTCTCACCACCTCAACATGCGATAAAACATTTAAAAACCCAGCATCGTTAAGGCTGCGGGCCAATACTCGGGCAAATTGTACATTTACCAAATTTTTAGCAGTGTGTTGAGTAAATTAAAATACTGTACTAAAAAGCTGGGTAAACCATGTAAAAAGTAGGTAATTTGATTTGATGTTGTTTTATTTTGACGTTTCGTGTTACATAATTAATATACGATATATGAAGAAACTAGAGCATATGAATTTTTAGATTAATAAAATAATTTTTATTTTCCCAACCAAAACAAGAAAATTATAAGCTCAATTTCGGTGGCCCATCCATGTGGTTTTGCCGGAATTACCCCAACCAATTTCAAAAACGTCTGAGGGGTAATTCTAATATTCGATTTCGTTTCTTCGAAATCAACCGCTAATATTTTTACAACGAAAGGCGGCTTGTAATCGATGCAATATAACATTCTCGCCTAAAAAGTAATTATAATTATTGCAATAATTGTAAAGCGCTCCAAAACTAATCAAACTAAACACAATTTTTGACATTTACATAATTATCTACGAGCCAATTCAAGAGAGTCTCTTAAATAAATTTACCCTTTAAGCCATTATTACCATATTTTATTTACTACAGAATTGGCCCGCTATATTAGGTAAATGTGTACTAAAATTTCAATTTACCTTACTGTACAATTTACCCGAGTATTGGCCCGCAGCCTAAGAATTAAATATGCAACCCATACCGCCTAAAAACAGATCTAGTTTTTAGCAACACTAAATTTGAGACGTTGATATAGAATGTACTCGGCACATCAAAATACATAGCTACTTTTACCACATCATAAATACTTCTGCAACAAACCATTTGCGGTTAAAACAGAGCTCGACTCACATACGAAAGAAGGAGTTTCTCTTCCAATTTAAAATACGTAATTATTGTTCAGTGGGAACGAGTTAAAAACGGATTGTTAAATATTTTGTGATCCAAAACTGGTCATGGAAGTAGGTAGAAAATTAAAATCGCTCATCAGCCAGAATATATACAAAACAGAATTGATTAAGTTGTGATTATATGAGGTTTTACGACCAAACGGCACACTGGTTAAGGTTTTGGCGTTTTGATCAGGAAGGGTTCGAGTCCCGATAGGGGCAGGATGCAAAAGGGATTTTTATCATCATATTACGATCGGTGGCTGGCTGTGAAAGCGGACAATGTGAGCAGTTGGTATTATTTTTAAATTTTGAATTGAGAATTTTTTAATGGAAACATATGACTGGCAGAAAACGAACTAAATCTTCTAACCAATTTTAATTGTTTTAAGTTTGGAAATACAAAAATTTACAAATTCAAAGAATGTTTCCAATATTATTTCTATAAAAATACATTTTTGGTGTGTTTTCGCACCAAGTACAACAAATTATCTTACTCCCATAAAAATATCAAAAAAATAAAAGTCTACTGAGATTGGAGAAATTTTTTCACTTTGGTTGCAATAAAAAACACTTTGATATTTTTTTATTTATAATTAAGGCAACCAAATCAACAACAACAAAAAATTTCAGAAAAAAAAAATTATTGATGTCACACACGCTAAGAATCTATATTTCTATTTCGTACTAGTTTTCTGCAAAATAACACGCCGTTTTATTGGAATTAAACCTTTACCCATATTGAAAAACATTTATAATGAAATTAATTTATTTAATAAATTATTGCATAATTTCATCATTAAATAAAATACATGCCCTCATGATTTTTCAAGTCAAGTGGGAAAATTAAAATGGGAAATGGCTGCAAATATTTATTAAGCATAATTCCCAGATGGATGTTGTTTTGAGTTTCAATCACTTTCTCCCGAAATTACTTGTTTTATTTAAACTGAAACGCAAGCCAGGCAGGCGAAATTTGACATATAAGATGATGGCAACACAGTAATTTCGTGACACTTTTTGTTCACTTTCAATTTGTGACCAAAAATTCAATAAAGATCCAATTAATGATAAATTTTTACTGAAAGTCTCCCCTAAATAATACTTAAATTCTATAACGAATAGCAAGAGAGTGGAAAGTAGAAATAGCTTTTGGAAGAGCTACAAACAAATTAAATTATAAAATAGTGAAAACCAAATAGATATAGTGAAAATTTGTTTATAACAAAATCATATACAGATTCAAAACATACAAAATCAGCAGTATTTTTATTGATTATTTTTTGCGTCATAATATATATGAATATTATACGAGTATATATAAAAAAAAAATTAAGAAAAATGCGATATTTTCTAAATCCCTAAAATTATTTTTTCGTTTACTTTTTTGTAGTTACCTTAATATAATTTTTCTCCGTGTGCTTTAAAATTAAAATAAAATAAATAGAATGTTTTATATTTTGTTACATGTACCAAAAAAAAAAAAAAAAATCTAATCTCCTAATAAATAGAACGATATACAAAACTAAGAAGCATAATGTATTGAATTTAATTAAAAATAATCCCGGCAGAGGATTGTATAAAATTGGAATTGTTTTTTAAAATTATAATTAATTTGTTTATTTACTAAAAATAAATGGATACTTATTAATAATTTTAAAAGTAATAACATTTTATTTTTATTATGCTCGTATATCTAAAATACTTTTGGGGTTTTAATGTAATAACACAGGATAAAGTTCAAATGAAGCAGCTTTATTCTGTTTATCTTTTCCAGAGTTTCCTTCATTTCTATTTTTATCGTTTTCATTTTTGTGGAATCAATTTTTGTAATGTCAGGAAAGATTTTACTTTTACTGACCCCAGGGAATGAAAAAGCAATGAATGAAAGTTTAAAATATTTTGTTTTTATGTATTAGGAACAGTGAATATTAAATTCTTAAATATTTCAATTATTCGAGCTTTTATTTAATTACGGTTTTCAAAATGGTTTTTATTCAGGTGGTCGTCAATTTTTATAATGTAACATATGTGATCCAATTATCTAACAAATCGTCGTGTGAATATTAAAGTGTTCTATTAGCCATTTGTTTCCAATGCCTATAGGCGAATCTGCTCGAAACGCGATATTTCAAAACGCGATATGCTACAAAACGAGATATTTCAAAATGTGATATTTCAAAACGCGTTATGGTACAGAATGTGCATTGCGAAGCGACGGGAGCGCAGCGACCCGAATGATACCAATCCTATGTACTCTCGCTCCTATCGATTTTTAAATTCCTATAAACTGAAATTAAATTTCCCCTGCTCGCCTGATATAACCCGATATAAACTCCATTTTTGTGCCATATCGCGTTTTGTGCCATATCGTGTTTTGAAATATCGCGTTTTAAAATATCGCGTTTTGTACCATATCGCGATTTGTACCGTATCGCATTTTAAATTATCGCGTTTTGAAATATCGCGTTTTGATAATTCGCATTTTAAAATATCGCGTTTCAAATGGGACTCGCCTATAGGATACTTTAATATTCACACGGCGAAATGTGAACTGCTGAGTAAAACTTGAGCAAAGCATTGAGTTTAAAATTTCCTAGCGTAAAGATGAGTAACCAAGCGAAAATTTTAGGGGGAAAAACTAGATATAGTTTATTGTAATTGCTAGAAAAACGATTGCATAATTTATAGTATTGTTATTTTTAAAGCAGACGTATGTTCAACTTTTATTTAATATACCGTGTTTACAAACAACGCGACATTTTGCATTGACATGTCAATTTGTGTTGATTTGATTCATTGTTTAAATTTGATTTATGAAATAAATAGTTTCGAGATCAATAAACAATTATTTGTATTTCAAAATTTATAAGAACCAGGAATACAGGACAACTAATTTAGAATCTTGACTAAACATCGATAGGTATTTTCATTGTCTTAAATAAAAATTAAACACTCCAAAATAAAGTATGTACATCCAAAACTGTTTGTACACGGTTTTGAAAAAAAAATCGGCCTTTTAGGCCTATTTTTCCATGTAATCAATGTCCTTTTTGAACAGTTTTTTACACGGTTTTACTTGGTTTTTTTACGTTGGTCTTTTTACACGATTAGGACGTATCACCGAGTAAAAAAGTTTTGGGTGTACTCAAAAGTCCATTTAATTCCAATTGTTATTATGAGTGCAAGACTGGCCTTTGGATAAAGACGGCCAAACTGAGCCAAGAGGAATTTCCAAAGAGAAGGGATGAACATCTTTTCTTATCAGTTTTACAACATATGTATTTGTAAAATGTTGCTAATTTCAGTTAGTGAACCACCAGCCAAACACTTAATTTTGATATATGAAGAAAATTTCGAATTCCAATCTTATATTAGGAAAAATATATATAATTTTGAATATAGCCCCCAATATCTAAAACAAAATTTAAACAAAATGGCCAAATCTTTAAGGCCTTTAGAGATGTGACTAATGATTTTGAGTTGTCATGATATCGAAATGAGCATAGATCAATTAGAATACCTCTCTTCTCCCGATATTTGAATGTCCTACCCTAAATGTGATATTTCCTTATAATGGCTTTTTACAGCCAACTATACATTAGCCGGAATTTATCCTATAAAATCTAAATGAACAGTAAGAATTATCTATTCTAGAACTATTAAAATATGAGACTTTTCCTTTCCACATATTCCATTACTTTTATAACTCAAAATTTTCGTAAAATTTTAACAGTGTAATTACTAGTATTTCTTCAATTTTTTAATTTTGAACAAACTTTTAAAATATTTATCTAAAAGAACTTTGCTTTCGCGATTTGGTTTGCGGTTTCAACTCTAATCGCATTTCTAACAAGGGAGCTGGGGCAACTACTGAACAAAATATAAATCTCTATTTAGCAAGGGGGATCAAACCAGGGATTCGATTTTGTTCAAAATTCGATAGGTTGACGAAATAACCGCAAGTGTATAGAATGTGCGCCATTTAATTTTTTTGGATATTACATTTCGTGACATCTAGAAATGTTATATTTCCATTTATAATTTAAAATTTGTAAATGCAAATAAGCTTAAATTAAATTTATTTAATTATTTAATTTTAGTTTTAAAATAATTTTTAATTCTGTATTTCTGCGAAAACAAAACATTAATTCGACATCGCATTAAAAAAAAATATAAAATATGTGTGCTGAAAATTTTATTTTTCTTAACACATTGACGCACACCTTCTAAATGTGTGTGTTACTTAGAAATACATTTTATAACTTTTGTAATTGCGATGATATTTCGTCGCAGAAAGGAATATGTTGTTGAGAAATGAAAAATATGATGAGTTATTCCTTAGAAAATGAAAGTTATTGGAGCGAACGTGTCGAAAAAGAAAAAGTTGTTTGACTGCTGTAGCAGCCATTTGCGCGAACGTGTTAGCCACCAGTCAACAACTTGGTAAGATGTCGCAAAAGTGAGACAATAAAAGAATATAAGCACCAAAAAACTGAACCGATCTGTACCGATTCATAATTTTTGATGCTTACATTCGCAGAAAACAAACAAATATAACCAAAGAAAAATTACACACACTAATATACAATTTTATACTATACTCCTTATTCGTATAAGAAAAAGTTATGTTTCGTCTGTTGGATTTTGAACAAAATCGACCCCCAGATTTGTTACAATCATTAATTTGTATAAACCTGTTTCTAAGGATTGTCTGTGTTGTTTTGCTTTTAGTTTTTGTCGAGTTTTAGTACTTTGTTAGTTATTTTGTTCAATTCTACATTCACGTATTTTTGAATTATGTTCTCAGTTTTTGTTAATGTTGTCAATTAATGTTGTATTTTATGGTATTCCATTTATGATCATGTAGTTATAAGCTGATGATATCCTGTGTTGGTAATATCTACTTCAAAAACATTATATACAGGTACGTAGGTACGTAGTTGTCGGCCTTGAGAGAATCTCTTGAGGGTAGAATTATATTCGAAATAAATTTTCCAAAATAAAAAATGTCACTATAAGGAATATTTACAAATTGATAATTCAATTTAATTTAATAAAGTGAAATGCTCAAAAGTTATATATTTACACGTGTAATTGTTAAAAGAGGTCTTCAACTAATCAAGCCGGGAAGTAATTAATGTAACTAATTAATTACAGGCTTTGGTTGCATATCCTTGAAGCTGGTGCCTCGTCAAGGGAATTTATGTAAAACCAACAATTATGTTTAATTGGTCACTTTAATTGGTTGCGAGCGTATTTAGGTAGACTATTTTTCAAATTATTCTGTGTAGCATCCTCGCTTTTAATTCAAATTTTTTAATGCTCTATACAAGAAACCAGCTTGTTGCTGCGGTGTTTAAGTTCAAAAATATTTTAATAGAAACCTTACGTATTTAAATAAACCAAGCATATTGTTTAGATCAAAAAGGAAGCATGTCAAACCTTTCACTCATATTAGATGATTATAATTATCAGTATCTAGTACCTCGTCAGTATCAGTAATGCTGGGTCAAATTTGCGTTTTAATATAATCTAATAAACACTTAAATTTAGTATAAAAAATAAAAATAAATGCATAAGATCCGCAAATTTAATTTGTACTCCATGCGCTTAAAAACCTTCAAAAACTTTACATTAATCTTTTTTACCTATTTTAATTTATGCCTTCATGTAGGCCTAATAAATTATTGAATTAAGCTGACCATTTGTTAAAATTTCCATCTTAATTGAAGGAATTCATTTATTGCTTTAGATAACCTTCAATATTTTTAAGAAAAAATCCTCTGGCTGACCAATTATTGGAAATAACCTATTAGACCCAACTTTTGTTCTTTAATAATTCGCTTGATGAGGTGCCAGCTTAATGGAGGTCTAGATTGCAACGTTAAAGTATTGCTATCAAAATGGTCATAACGAAACTAGCTTTAATTTAAACCGTAACAAGAGATTGGTTTGATTGGCCATTCGAATAATCCAAAGACAATTATTCCACACAAATTATGAAAAAGGGTTAAAAATACAATGAGGTTGTAAAGAGCGATACTAAATTTATGAAAACGTAGAAAAGAGGATTAGCTATTTTTAGTAACCATTAAAAGGTAACCAGCTGTTTATAAGAGTTCAATATCAAAATATTACGGGAATATGTTTAACCTTTAAATTAAAAGTGATGAAACCTAGACAGCAATTTGATAAATTTTCCATTTGGTAAACCATAAAATTTTTGGTATATATTATGTATATACAATTTAATCATATTAGAAATAAATTTAATTACAAATTGGTAGATTAAAAACAAATTTTTCTTACCTTCCCACACTGCTTGCATTTTCCTTTTTCGGTTCGCCTGTGAACCCAATGATGATGAGTTGTCGTTTGTTCACGATATTGGCGTACTCCCACATCTCGAAACGTAGGTTTACATGCTAATTGCGTACGTTCCATTAAAATCGATATACAACTAGCGTGCGCAATTATTTTGCATGCAGAACATTTCATTCTTGGCCCGTGTTTCTGTGTAACAAAATTAAAATATTTGGTTTTGTATCATCCGAAAATAACATTATTAATATTTCCTACCGTGCAATCATTATCTCCTACATAACAACAATCCCCCGATATTGAAGTTGGAACCCATAAATGGTCGTTCGCAATTGCATTTTCACTCCAGTCAGGAGTGCAACGAATTTGCCGACTACTGGAATCACCGCCAAGTGATTTTCTGGAATAAAAAATAAAATAAAGAAAAATTAATTCGATGTTAAATAAAATTTAAAATTTGAATGAAATATTTATTATTAATATATTATGAAATTATCATTTTACCTATTTAATTTATACGGGATCGCAGCTCTATCATGGAATCGAACCGCTCTTTGCCGTTGCACTTTAGCTTTTACAGAGTAATCGATCGCTGTCGCTTTTAAAATTGAACATGGCACTAAACTAATGTCACGACTGGATATTCGACGAAGATTTGGTCTTGTTCTTCGCCTCGTACTTGCTCTTCGATTAAGCATGCATGGCATGCAGGTAGATTCAGGTAGTATTATGACCATTTTAGTTACAAAAAATATAATGTCACATCAACTAATTTAATTTATTTGGAAATGGAATACACAAAATAAAATAAGATAATGGTAACTTAAATAATATTGCAGATTATCAGTTAACAATTTATTGATTTGTGCAAAATATATTTTGATATCGAGTATAATACATAGATTAGTTGACATCAGAAGTTATAGTTTGTTACTTTCACCACATAAGTTTTTTGCTGCAAAATTGTTTTAGTATTGGAAACAATTATATGTTAATTTTAAACTTTATTTTGGCTTCTATAAGTTTATGATGTAAAAGTTCATTGATAAGATATCTCATAACGGTGAAGTAATTTCGAAAAATTTGTTAAGCTTAAGTAATAGACCTGTAAATTTATAAGACCACGCTGCTTAAAAATTAACCCCAAAATGAGTTTTTTTAGAGAAGTCGCTGATGATGTCAGCGTACCAATTGGCTTAATCCATCACATTTTTTGGAGGTATTGGGTATAAAACCCATGTCAGTAAAATTTGATCTCAAATTATTGAATATCGAACAAAAACAGCTGCGTATTGAAGTTGCTCATCAGTTGCTAAATGAATGAAGTCAACAACGAAGTAGAACTACTGAAATGGGTCAATGTGATCTTTTTGTGTTTCCGAAAATAAAGAGAACCTTAAACGGTCGTAGTTTTACAAGCATAGATGAGATTAAAGCACATCGCTGGGAGAGGTAAATTTCTCGAAGATCGAGTTCCCGAAGGGTTTGGACAGTGTGAAGTTTCCGACAGATTGACAAAAACCTTATAACAGTCAAAAAGTGTAAAAGAAAATGTTACAGTTTAAATTAAGAATGCTTCACTTTTTAAACATAATTTGTAATTAAGAACAACAAGATAATTAAAGAAAATATAAAAAATATATTTATGTAAATTTATTTTACGTCATTAAAATTAAAAATAAAGAAACTTTTATAATCATGGTTTGAATTAAAAGAAATTGAAAATTCAACCATTCGAAGGCCATTGACAAGGCATCGTAGAGATGTCTAAGTAAATCGAAGTATGCTATCGTATAGTACTGACCTTATTACATCTTTTGTAGAAGCCAACATAATTATGCGACCCGACTAAGCATACATTTATTATGTTGGAATCATAAAAACGAAAATTCAATCATTCGAATTGTGTAGTACTGACGGGTAGCATAATTATGTTGGCTTCTACAAAAGATGCAATAAGGTCAGTACTACACTATATCATACTCCGATTTATTTAGACATCTCTACGATGCAAAATTTAAAAAAGTCTATGACTCCACCACATAAATATGTTGGCTTTTACTAAACAAAAAGAATTTTTATAGCACATGGTTATGGCTAAATTAGCTTGCTATTGTGAACTTGTTGTTTTAACAATTTATTTCGTTTTGCATAACACATTTTTTTAAAGTGTAAATTTACACTTTTCGAGCTGTTATAAAATTTTTTGTCGTTTTAGTTTGTCAGAAACTTCATTATTGTAAAGCAGTGGTATAATGTATTACCCTCATTTCTATCTCATTATCTCTGACATATTTACTTAATATATGATATTATGCTTGGGAAATAGAGCGAATTTGAAAAAGTGAATATTTCTTGTACGAGGGGATTAACAAAAGTTCGCTTAGTTGGTGACTCTTAAATCTTTTTTAAAAAAAACCAAAAATACCAAATTCTTTGAGATTGTTTTATGAGACTTTTTTTCAAAATTTCATAATAATCGGTTAATAAGGAAACGAGAAAACGCAGAAGAGCTGAGGATGGATCGGACAAATTCCACCACCAACGCAAACAGAAATTCGCTATGTGATATTCTTCGGTTTTCGGCTTAAACTAAAGCCACTAAAAATATTCAAACACCAACTTGCATATGGAACAATTGCACCGTCTCTACATAGTATTTCGCAGTGGTTCCGATGATTCCAGAAGGACATTTTTCTGTAGAGGACGAGCCTCGAGAATTTAGACCAAAATCTTCCACTGATGACGCCACTGTGGTTCTGGTGAAGTCCAAAATTGACGAGGATCTACGATTGACACAAGAAATTATTGCTGATGAATTGGCCTTGAATGCCATGGCTATATCGCGAATATTAAGTAATCATCTGTGATTCACGAGGAAATCTGCTCGATGGGTTCCACGAATTTTAAATGAGGCCCAAAAAGAGGCTCGAGTGCATTTTGCTAAATTTTTCCTAAACAAATTCGAAAATGGGTAGTCCAGGATCTTTAGTAAAGTCGTTACTGGTCACGAATCTTAGTTCAATAAGTAAGATCCTGAAACCAAACAACAGTCCATAGTATGGAGTCCAACAGGGGCAAACCCACCTGTAAAATCTAAGCAACAATAGTAATGTCAGTTTACTTCACCCGATCAAAAATTGTAGCTGCTATTCCCCTGGAAAAGGGTCAGACGGTAACTGCAAAATGGTATACCGAAGACTCCTTACCAAAAGTTTTCAAACATTTGTTGGCAAACCGGAAGAATGAGGATTGAGGTTAATGATGAACTTGATAAGTTTGAAAAGCGAGATTTTGAAGACTGTTTTGAGAAGTGGATCTGTAGACTTAAGAAATGCATTAAAATCATTGGCGATTATGTAGAGAAGATAAAAAGACGAAGATTAAGAATAAATACAAAAAAAAATTGTATGTACGCCTTTAGTACAGTTTCAAACAAATCAGCAGACCCTTGTGTTAACTTTGAACTTTATGGTTGTTATGCTTGTACCAACAATGAAGACATCGCGGTTACCCAAATTGCCAGTCGAGGCGGTGTCAGAATCTGACAAACACTGGCCTGATACACTGGCTAATAAACGGAAACAGTATAAATGGAATACATTCACTCCAAAATCATTGTAAATATTGACCGTTGCTAGTAAAAATTAAAAATATTCTGAAAAAGCTGTAACGGTAGACACGATACTCTTAGTAACCTCTAGAAATCGCAATTAAAATTTTAAACATTAACCCGTAAAGTTGAAATCGAAAGTAAATGATTACTGGAAAGGGTACTAGCCACTATTCATTTCAAAAATTAACTTTATGACTGTTTAGTTCAGTTAGAATAATTTTTCAATATTATCTAATTTTCGAAAAAATAATTTAATTTTTTCTGAAACAAACAATTTTATTTCTCTTTTATTCTTTTGAAAAATTGCCCAGTATTCTAGCAATATTATGAAATACATGGCGTTAGTAATTGTTAATGATAAAACCAGAACTCATCTATTTGTTTTATAGAAATTATGTTTTAAATTCCAAAATGTGTAAACTCCAATTTAAACTGGAAAAATATAAGATGACGTACGAAGTCGTCTGAAAAGCAACAAAAAAAGCAATAATCTACATAGTCTACATACTCTACCAATTCTCGACATTGTCCACTCAATTATCTACGCTATTTTCGTTACCAACATATAGCCAATTCCGAAATAAACAAAGACGCGCAACATTGGTTTTGGAATATGTTGAGGTTTTCATTTAAAAAAGACTTGCGACAACTAGAGTTGTTTTATTTTCTTACTTGAAATTAGTAGGCGTTTCTTAAAAATTTCTTATGGTCACAGTTAAAATACACAGATAATTCATTGGTCATTAATTTTATTTTCTGTTTAACTAATAATTTGAAGAACATAGTACTGAAACAGCGAGGGTAGAAAATAATAGAATTTTATGCAATTGAGACTTGTACCCCTGTGCTCTCGCGGAAAAGTTTATTACTACGAAAAAGAGTTTACGCGGCTTTTTCTATGAATTATTTATGAGAAGTGATCTTGGAAAGTTTAATATTATTTGTATATTACATTAAAATATAAAAACTATAAATGTCTCTACAATTAATATTAAAATTATCAATTTAAAAATGGAAAAAGTGTCTCGGGTGCATCTGAAGCAAGCTTCATTTTTTTCCACTGGTAGCGTTTTCTGTACTTTTCCTAGTCTCAATAGTCGTGGACAAATAAATTTATTTGAAATTATACACATATCAAACAAAGTGGGCTTTGCAATCATGTAGACATGGTAGCATAAAGGCGGTAATACATGTACAGATTTTGCCTTTAAGGCATAAAAATTATGAACACTGATTGGTTAAAAGTCGGCCATCTTGAATCGCCTTATAGGCAAAAATTTTAAATTCAACATTTCTTAATTTTGTATAAGGCAAATTTTTTTGCCTTAAAGGCAAAATCTGTACATGTATCATCGCCTTTATTCGAAAGGAAGATTAATGCAAGCAAGTATTACAACAAAATTAAAATAGAAAAAGTTAAATTGCACGGTACAAAATAATATTGTAAATTATTATTCAAAAAAACATAAACCTCGGAGTATAAAATGAGATCACGGAATCGCTAGATTTTATAACTTGCTTTTCCATATTTGCTAAATCCATATTTGCTAAAGAGGTAATTCGGTTGTGGAGCAACCACGAAATTTGCTCTTAACTGGCAAAACAAAGCTAAAAAACCTTTCGCAATGACTTCTTATTCCACACTTATTGACGATTTAATCATCATTTTAAATATGTGCAATTGATTTCACTTACTGACCTCGCGGGTTTACTTTTTTGAATATGTAAGTCTCCACAAATAAGTGTTCGTTTAATTTACTATGTTAGTTTGAAGCAACTTTGCTAACGGTTTATAAAACTTATATAAACCACTAAATTCAAATTCTATAATATATGGTTAATCCAGTAGCAGTGGCATTAATTCTGAACTAAGTTTGAGTTACAGCAGCGAATTGGAAAAGCACATAGGCTTTGTATCAAATTTGAGAGGTGAGGAGATATTATTTGTTAGATGACCATAAAAATTGTTGACTAATTAGCTAAAAATAGGGAGGGGTTTTAGATCGATTTTCAATTAAACTAATTGAATCGATTTAAATGGGGTTTGTTATATTCTTCGGAAATTATGCCAGGATTTTAACCGGCCTCGCAAAGTTAGATGTATTCATTTATCAATTTACCTGGGTCAACTTCGCTGGCATTACTGAAAATCGATAGTAATCGATGTCCCAAATGAAGTGCCTAATAACACAGAATGCTTAACGAAAATGAGCAAAGGAAATTTAAGGATAGTGAAAAATTACCTGCTTATAAATGAGATCAATAGCACCTAGTGCGAAATGGCTTTTTGAATACGTTACAATATTCAACCAATTTTATTTTTTTGGACAACGGTCTATTCCCAGAGAAACGCGTTAAGAAAACATAGTCCCCATCTCTGTCTCCTTATAAACTTTCAAATGCCTTTATTATTTAATTAGAGTAAGTAGTAAGTAAGTGCCTTTAGTATTTAATTAGAGTAAGTCCTCTGTCAGCAAGCATGTGAAGTTATCCCAGTTTTTCATCCCAGAATTTTTTTTTATTATTACTTACAAGCAACTATTATATTCCATCCCAGTTTTTTTCATTTTATACCTCTATAAGACGATTTAAATTATAAACACAACAACAAAATATCCCATCCCAGTTTTCTCGTTTATTTGTTGTTCATGTAACACAAATACATACTTGGAAATAATGTATTGTGTTTTGGCAATAGTAATTCTGTATATGTTAAGTTCGAAATAATAATACGCCATATTATAAGTTAAAAATATTAAGGATAAATTATAATGAGATCCCCAGTGCCAGCCATATGTTAGGATTGGCACAATCTTCCAGTTTCGATATGGACCCATATAAATTTATATGAAAATCGTCGATAACTTCCAAAAACTTCTTGGGCCGGAAATAGCAAATGATGTATTGAGATGGTACGTAATTAAGTAATTGCTGATCAAGTGACCAGCACCAGCCGTATGTTCAAATTTGAGAAAATGACCAAGTTCCAAAATCTTAGGTTAAGTTAAATAAAAATTTGTATCTCTTAAGAACTACCTAGGCCTGATATGGTTCTTTATGTTTTGAGTTGGTAATAATAAGGGCAAACTATGGTGAGCTCCCCAGTGCCAGCCGTATGTTAGGATTGGCACAAACTTCTAGCTTCGATATGGCCCCATATAAATTTATACGAAAATCGTCTAAAAGTTCCTAATCCTTCCTGAGTCGAAAATATCGACAGCAACAGCTATATATTTAAATTTGAGGAAATGTCCATTTAATCAAGTGAGCAGCACCAGCTGTTAATCAATAAAAAAAATTTTTGGCCAAAAAAATTATAGAAAAAAAAGCAATCTTCCGGGGAATTTTTAGGTTTTTCTCTCTCTCTCTCTCTAGCATTTACATTCCATAAAGGGATTTTGTCGCCCGCACTATGGTCCTCCATCCGTCTTTGTCCATCGCTCTCGACCTCCAATTTTGACATCCTAATACGAGTAAGTCTTGTTCGACGTCGTCATGCCAGCACAGTCGGGGTCTTCCTCTACGACGTACTCCGGCTGGTTGTTGATGGAACACTTTGCAAATCATTCGTTGTTGTGGAGACCTTGCAAAGTAGCCTACCATCTCACTCGATTAGATTTGATGAAGCCGATAATATCGCTACTTCCGAGATGTTGCTTTATTTCGTGGTTCATGCGAATCCGATATTCATTGTTCGCAACTTTAATAGGACCAAAAATTGAATGGATGACCTTCCTTTCGAAGGTAGATAATAATCTACAGTCGTTAGAGGTCATGGTCCAGCTCTCGCTTCCAAAAGTCAGCACAGGTCTTATGAATGCTTTATAAAGTGCGAGCTTGCACGACTGCGAAGGATGTTTCGATCGCAATAATCTTGATTGGGCGTAGAAAACTCGTTGTCCGGCAGCGATTCGGGCTTTTATTTCTGCCTGCATATTATTCGGCGATGTTATAAATGACCCGAGGTATTTAAAGTTTTCGACGCCATCAAAATTGTGGTCACCAATTCCGAGATTTGCCATATAGATGTTCCTGGGTGTTGATACAAATTTGGTTTTGCTATACTGTTCACGTTCAAACCAAGTCTTCTTGCGCATCGATCGAGTGGAATAAAGCTGTCTTTGATATCGCTAGGTCTTCGGCCAACAAGCACGATATCATCTGCATATCCAAGAATTTTGCCTGATTTATTAACTCATTCGCGCAAATGACGGCTATAGCCGTCATACAACTTTTTCGTTTTTTAAGGAATACCGACATATTTTTCAATTCTCAAAAACACATTCCTTTCCGCAACGAAATATCATTGCAATTACAAAAGTTATCAAAACACACATTTGAAAGTGTGCGGCAACGTGTTAAATATACAGCGCGAAGTTTCGATGTTGCTTTTCCTCACTACGTACTCAAGCACCAAATTGAACAGAACAGGCGCGAGTGCATCTCCCTGTCGAAACACAGATGTTATTTCAAAGGAGTCTGACACAGTTCCTTCGATTACGATTCTACATACAGACCCAGACGTTGTTAATTTGCACAGAGTAACGAGTTTTTCTGGAATCCCTAGGCATATGAGTGCGGCCCAAAGAGTATCGCGATTTATACTGTCATAGGCCTGTCGAAAGTCTATATATAGTTAATGAATGGTTATGTTGTACTCCCAACATTTTTTCAAGATCATCCTCATAGTAAAACATTGGTCAGTGGTTGATCGGTTGGAACGAAAACCACATTGATAGTCGCCAATGATGTTTTCGGCGGAAGGGATGAATCTGGCAAGTACAACATTAGCCAACACTTTGTAAGCAGTGTTCAATAGAGCTATGCCACGAAAGTTTTCACATTTAAAACGGTCGCTTTTTTATGCAACGGACATATGAGCGCGGTCTTCCAAGTTTCTGGCAACTCTTCTTGGTCCCAAATACATACGATGAGATCGTATAGACTTGTTGCAAGTGTAGCGCCTCCGAGTTTAATCAATTTTGCGGGGATTCCATCGAGACCGGGTGCCTTTCCATTTTTCAATCGACTAATAGCTGCGTCTACTTCCTTCACTGTGGGATATTCGACGAAGACCTCTTCATCTGGCGGAGCTATTGCTCTAATGGGGGTCACTTCATCATTCCGATTTAGCAGATTTTGAAAGTAGGTTTGCCATACTGAGAGCACATTAGCCACGTTTGTTCTCAATTCTCCATTCCCGTCTTTGATGGCTGTACTTCTTGGGTGGAAGTCTTTAGTGAGATTCCTGGCATTAGCAAAACAGTCCCTTGAATTTCCTACTTTCGCTTGGAAGCTGATGTTTTCAATGCATGATCTCATATGATCGCGTTTCATTTGTCGACGGTATTTAATCGTGGCTTTCCTTGCGCGTAGGTATTCTGCTTGAGTGCTTCGTTGTCGCTGGGTCGCTCTAAATAGTTAGTGACAGCTGATTGGTAACTCTGCAGTGATGCTTAATCTTTTAGAGCATCGACATTCCATCGAAGTTTTTTGTGCTTGTCTATTGAACGTTGATGACAGTTTGCACTTATATTTAAATATGACAAGCACATGATCGCTGTCCATGCCTGCACCTCTGTAAGAACTAACGTCAGATATGCTGGTGGAGTATCTCGTGGACACCATGACGTGATCGATCTGGTTTTCCGTTCTTTCATCATTCGACTTTGCAGTTCAAGTACGTCTAATGTATAACTTTTTGCTTGGTTCGAAAGGTTCTGAAGATCTCCAGGTCTTAAGAGGCTAAGCACGTTCCATGTTCCCATTTTTAAAGCGTTGTACGTGTACAAGCATTTGATTAGAGTTCATAACTTAAATGGTTTTTATGAGGGAAGGTTGTTGGCCTGCCGCTCAACCTGCTTGTTACGTGTGTACCATCTTAAAACATCATTCGCTATTTCCGGCCCAGGAAGTTTTTGGAAGTTATCGACGATTTTCATATAAATTTATATGGGGCCATATCGAAGCTGGAAGATTGTGCCAATCCTAACATACGGCTGGCACTGGAGAGCTCACCATAGTTTGCCCTTATTATTACCAACTCAAAACGTAAACAACCATATCAGACCTAGGTAGTTCTTAGGAGATACAAATTTTTATTTAACTTAACCTAAGATTTTGGAACTTGGTCATTTTCTCAAATTTGAACATACGGCTGGTGCTGGTCACTTGATCAGCAATTACTTAATTACGTACCATCTCAAAACATCATTCGCTATTTCCGGCTCAAGAAGGTTTTGGAAGTTATCGACGATTTTCATATAAATTTATATGGGACCATATCGAAGCTGGAAGATTGTGCCAATCCTAACATAAGGCTGGCACTGGGGATCTCATTATAATTTACCCTTAATATTTTTAACTTATAATATGGCGTATTATTATTTCGAACTTAACATATACAGAATTACTATTGCCAAAACACAATACATTATTTCCAAGTATGTATTTGTGTTACATGAACAACAAATAAACGAGAAAACTGGGATGGGATATTTTGTTGTTGTGTTTATAATTTAAATCGTCTTATAGAGGTATAAAATGAAAAAACTGGGATGGAATATAATAGTTGCGTGTAAGAAATAATAAAAAAAAATCCTGGGATGAAAAACTGGGATAACTTCACATGCTTTCTGTCAGCTAAACGTCGCCAAGCGCAAATTCACATAAATTTAATCAGGCCAGCTGTCATGCATTTTGGTCTTAAGATTACCCAAACCAAATAAAAGCAAACCAAATATATAGTCACTGCAAGAAGGCAAACACATAAAAACATTTCTAGAACTCGCAATTCAAAAACAAGGAAAAGTTTCATTATCTAGCATCATATTATATTTCGCAATATTTCACCATGGTTGCCTTTGACACAACTGTTTCTTGAACAGTGATTTCAATAGTAACGAGTTTTTTTCCTCGGATTTCAACGTCTTCCGCAAAGATGGTTTTTACTGTCCTGACACAAATTCAACAGGCAGAGGGGTTCTTATTGCAGTGCACATCAATTTTGATAGTACAATTGTTACCATTCCCAACACTGCTAATATCGAGTTAATATGCGTCAAAATAAAGAATAATAAAAGTAATGTTTTTATTTTATGTTGCTATATTCGCCCACTTAGCCAGGTCGTAACCTATCAACTTCTTACTAACGCTGTTGACTTCATCTTTGACCTGATGGATACTCAAGATGACATCTTTGTCGTGGGTGATTTTAATCTCCCCGGTCTGAAATGGGACTATTCAGACGATAACAGTCATTATGTTGCGTCGAATGTACTAACCACCAAAGAAGCTTTATTTACTGATAATATGTTGAACTCTGGATTATTTCAGATCAGCAACGTTAAGAACAGTTTGAACAGACAGCTCGATTTGGTATTTTCATCTGGTACCAACAATAGCGTCGTATCGGAAACCAATCTCATCCTTTGTGCCATAGATGTATACCATCCTCCCATTTTAATTACATTTTGTCTGGAGCAAGAAGGTTTAATGTTGAAACTCCGCCATGTTTTAATTTTCGTATGGCCGACTTTGTGAAACTTAATGATTTGTTGTCAAATATCAACTTTGACACCATTTTGAATGATAATAATGACATAGAAACACAAACTGTAAATTTTTATTCTGTAGTTTTTAATTGCTTTGAACAATCCATTCCGTATACTCGCAAAAAAACTGTATTGCCATCACCTCCTTGGTATAATAGCGAATTACGAGCATTACGCAACCGTAGAAACAAACTTTGGCATAGATTTCTAAGAACTAAATCGGACTCTGATCACTCTAACTATTTGATTAGTTATAATGATTTCAGTAGTTTATCGAACGAACTTTACGGGAATTACATCAGACTCATGCAGTCCAATCTTATAGCCGATCCTAGGAGTTTCTGGCGGTTTGTTAATTTGAAAAAAAAATCCGACGGATACCCTTTCACTCTGAATTATAAAGATCATTCCTCTAATGATCCTCAAATCATAACAAATCATTTTGCTAACTTTTTCAGTCTGGCTTTTGCAAACAGTGATTTTGAACCCGATGAAGATTACTTCATACACATGAATAACTGTGTTCAAACAACACTAACTTCGGTTCAAATCGATTACGAATCCGTGGTACAAAAGATTTCCAAACTTAAAGATGATTTTTCACCTGGTCCTGACGGTCTACCATCCATCGTCCTAAAAAACTGCAGTAATATTCTTGCTCAGCCGCTGACGGCACTTTTCCAAAAGTCGCTTTCACTTGGAATTTTCCCATCTATTTGGAAAAGTTCCTTTATAATTCCGACCCATAAGAACGGCTCCAAATCAGACATTTGTAATTACAGGCCGATTGCAAAGTTATCTTGTATTCCCAAGCTGTTCGAAAGTATTATATACGATTCATTGTACTTTTATTGTAAACCGTTGTTTTCCGACAATCAGCATGGTTTTCTCAAAGCTCGCTCCACGACCACAAACCTTGTGGAATTCTTATCTTAAAGACCGTATTTATCTTAAAGACCGTATCTTAAAGACCGTATTTATCAAGTTCTGTTTAGGAGATCAGTATCAGCTCATTTTTCAGCAACATCTGGAGTGCCCCAAGGCAGCCATCTGGGGCCGATTTTTTTCATTCTGTCTATTAACGACGTTGCATGTTTAATTAAAAATTCAACTATATCTATATACGCCGATGACATGAAGATTTACAAACAGATTTCAAACACCACCGATAGGATCCTATTACAATCCGACCTCAATACAATTTCCGTATGGTGTGTAAAGAACAACCTTGAGCTGAATGTGGGTAAATGCCAGACGGTCACCTACTCTCGGAAGCGTGCACAGTCCATTTCTCGTGACTATTATATTAACAATGATGCCGTTACCAGAGTTAGTTCTGTTCGTGATCTGGGGGTCGTTTGTGACAGCGAATTGAACTTCAGAAATCACGTAGATCGCATTGTCAATCAAGGTAACGCTACGCTCGGTTTCATCAAGCGTTGGTCAAAAGAATTCGACGATCCTTATGTTACGAAGGCTCTCTATATAACATTCGTTCGTCCCCTGCTCGAGTATGCTTGCCAGGTGTGGTCGCCTTATCATGTGGTTCACATAAAAAGGATTGAAGCAGTTCAGCGTAGATTTCTTCGCTTTGCTTTACGCGGGCTACCGTGGGTGTCATGTTTCACCTACCTCCATACCTAGATCGCCTCAAGCTAATTGATTTACAACCACTTCGTAGGCGCAGGGTTGTTGCAGACGTGGTTTTTATTCATCAATTGCTAACCGGTAGTACCGACTCTCCTTTCCTCTTAGGAAAAATCAATCTAAATTTTAATTCACGAGCCTTGAGATCGGTACCTATGTTTCGAATCGACCATCATAGGACTGACTATGGTAAAAATGAACCTGTATCTAGGATGCTTCACGAGGCTAACCAATACTCCCACTTCATTGATTTTAATATGACGAAACGCACTTTAAAACAACTTTTTTATTTAACTTGACTGGTTTGGCCTTTAATATTTTATAACATTTTGTTTTGTTACATTTTATTTTGTTTTATTTATCAAATTTTATGAAATTTTATCAGTTGACTGCTATATTTTTCAATTTTAATCTGCTTGTACTAAGCAGACTCAACCTCTGTTCTCCTTCCGTCCGCGACGGGTATCGTTTTGCTTAGCTGTTCACCTAGTTTGCCTCTTAATAATCAGATTTGATTTTAATACTAATATAGATTTTCCCGCTTGCTACTTTTCTTTAATTTCACAGGTTAAGCAGTTCGATATCCATGTTTATAATCACTGGAATTATACTCAAAAAAATAATAATAATACAGATGGAGACTCCCCGCGCGCGGTTGGGAGGGGTAATAGGTCGTTGGGAATTATTATTATTTATTTATTCTTTTAATTTTAAAGTGAAAAATATATCCAATTTATAATTTTTTCATTTTTTCAATTGTTCATAATTTAAACCTGAATACCAAACCTGAAACTTACTGGTCAAATCCTTCATTTAAAAAAACCGCAATAGTCGTAGATAATTTAGAACCATATTAAACCGTGATATATTATAAGAACCCGAACAGGTGCGAGAATAGGGTATTTTAACTTTCTTCGTGTATTTATATGTAGTATGTATGTATGTATGTATTAGTAAATAAATGTATTACCTCTAAAACTAAATATCTTTTATACATGTTACTATAGTCAGTTGTGAAATTTTGTTGTGAGTCCAGAAAATTAACAATAAAAGACATCAGGAGATGGCTACGAGTTATTCGACAAGGAAATCGAACTGCAACATAGTACAAATCTGCCCAAACGAAAGTTAAACTGGCCAAGAAGTCGATACTCGATTGAGTCCAATTTATTTTCCCGTCTCATGTCGACTTCAGATTTGGTTCGCCATTATCGCTTAATCCGATTGTGATTCAGTTCTGGCTAGTATCGAGTGTTTTTTAAGCCTGATAGAACTTGAAATTGTAAAAATAAAACAAAAAATTAAATTTTTATGAAAAATATGCTTTTGCAGATAGACTCACACTTGAACAACGCTACGAATTTATTAAAATTTACTTTGAAAATCAGTCGTCGATTCGCGCAACTTATAGACGACTTCGTGATTTTTATGGCGCACATAATCGTCTATCTGAGCAAGCCTTTCGTCGAACTGTGGATATATATGGAGTGAGCCCAATCTACAAGAGACCCTACAGAATCCATTACATCCAGAAAAATGTACCGTTTGGTGCGGTTTACACGCTGGTTGCATCATCGGACCTTATTTCTTCAAAAATGAGGCGTTATGGTCAATCTAGATCATTACCGCACCATGATCAATGATTTTTTGTTTCAAAATATGGATGACATGGATTCGGATGAGATGTGGGTTCAACAGGATGGCGCTACGTGCCATACGGCGACCGCAACCATCGACTTATTAATATCAAAATTTTTACGATAAGTTGATTTCGAGAAATGGTCCTATCAATTGGCCTCCAAGGTCGTGCGATTTGACACCTCTCGATTATTTCATGTGAGGCTAAGTGAAGTCACTGGTTTATGCTGATAAACCAGCAACAATTGATGCGTTGGAGGCGAGCATTGTTCGTGTTATTCGTTATGCACTTGACGGAACCGTTTTCATCTATAAAATTCAACGATGGTGAGTTTGATGATTATATTTTTATCGGTGATTGCGCTATTAAGATAAACGATACACGATTACACCATACATAAATCCTATAACGGAGTAGGAAAAAGCTTTTAACAAAGCGTTGTGTTCAACGCGTGCTTGTTTTAAAATGACATTCGGGATGTGTAGATGAAGATTTCCTGTACTCACCACAGGTTTGTATGTGTAATTTTTGATTGGTATTTCTAATTTAAACAATAATTTGGCTTTCAATCTCACAAATTAAATTAAAAGATTATTTTACCGTTATCGTGGCAACCACAGTTAACCCTAATATTAGCAAGATAGAATGAAACAGATGATTTCGGTGTACATGAAAGTGATGACAAACCTAACCAGTTTGAATCAGTTGCTTGTCAACACCTATTCTTTTATAATATGTTCCCGACACTCAAGAAAGAGACTTAATATGCCAGTCGGTTTTAATTTTTTTTTCATAATTTATTTATGAAAATTAAAAATAGAATCATTTAATAAAAATAAAGGTAAATAGATTTACTTGTTATTTTGAAAAATGTATACATGTTGACATCTTATGTCTGATAAAATCTCAATATTAGTAGTGATTTTGTTTTATTTATGTTGGTAGTTTTTTCGAATTCAAACACCACAGTTTCGCTTATAAATAGCAAAAATCAACACTTGCTATGGCAATAGTACGATAATACAAAACCAGTTGATTTTCGAGGCGTTAGAAATAGTTACACCTATAAATTCGGGCCTAGATGTGTAATGTTAATGAGTTTTGGACTATAAACTTTATCACTATAATAAGGTACTGCGATATCTATTGTAAGATTTGATCACCGCTTAAGGTAGCACTTTAATTTTGTAATAAAGATTTTCCCCCCAATGAATGAATTTGTGATTTCAGTTTAATTTTTGCATTACTTGTAATCATGTCTTAAACAACAACATTACTTTCCAAAAATAATCATAAAATAAACACGTTATTGAAAATATTTTCAAATTTATCACACAACCATAAAATTGCTGTTCTAAAAAATCGAAAGTAGGCATTCATAATACTCACTTATTAGCAGCAATAAGAAGTAGAATTTTTCGCTATCGATTGATTTGATTTTTATCAATTTCTAAAAGTGAAAATGCGAGAACATTTTCTAATAAATTACATTGCAGAGATAGAAACGTGTATGTTTCCTCCGATAAAACCACCAATTCGATAAAATCAATTTTAATGATGATATGGCGGATTTATTATTATTACATTTTCTTGTTACGATTTTCTAGAACACAGCATTGAAATAGTATCATCATTTCTTGTATAAATCCAATAAAAAGAAAACAACAATACTAACAAACAAACCTTGAATTGGATTAGAGATTGGATAGATTATTTTATTATTAAGACGTTTTTTTTTTATAATGCAAAAATTCTAAAAACGAAGAAATATTATTGTGATAAAAAGGAAAACAGATTTGGTTGTTTGACTTTTCTTCTTCTCGTCTCTGAGATTACCGTACTCTTGGTTGAATGCTATGTGTCTGCGGATGAAAGTAGGTACTTTTAAAAAAATGTTTATCTACTATTAAATTTTTAACGATGACACTGAGTGAGTAGAGCTGCTCTTGTAATAATTTACGGCAGTGTACATAACAGAAGAATCAATCATAAAGGAACTCGTGCATGTAAGGTATTATTGCATTATTATTTTTAAGAGATGGTTTTATGGATTGAATTATGCTTGGATAGAAACTGCAAAAATCTTGCAAATGGTTCTTCCTCTAGAAAAAAATCTGAATTTTAGTGTTTATCGAATTTTTCAAAAATAACTAGTTTTGTATCTAGATAAAATTATAGGAACGGTGCAGCGACGGCCATAACTTTAAATGATTTTAAAGTATTTTAACCTCATAGGTCCTTATATATAGTTTTGTTTTTATCGAATTAAATTCGACCTCTTTTATAGTATTGGCCTTTTTCAATTTGCTGTAGTAATGCAGTTAATTCGAATATGTGGAGAAAATTAATAAATGAAGGGTCATTAGAGGGTAAACCTTTCTATAAGAAACATACCAACTCACAGATAGTAAAACAACTCTGAAACAAATTTGAGTATGCTTCTTTGTGGTTGCTCATGTGGTTGTAACATATGCGACATATAAGTTGTTTTCGATAGAGAACTACATTAAAATTTTTGAAACATCTCAAAAATATGTAGTTGTCGACTAAAAACTCTTTTCTCAATTTTTTAAAGATCTTCTGAGTAAAAAAAAAACAATGTTATTGCTAAATAAAAAAAAAATCTGATTTTACAATCTAGGAAAATAGTAGAATAGCTGTTAGGATTTGTAGGGATTAAAGATCACGTATATTTGAACTGAACTTTTTGTAGTGAATGTCCAGCAGCATTGTTTGATATATGTTCGGCACTGAATGAAATGTTTTGAAGGATGTAATGGAAGATGAAATTTTAAGCAAAAATGGTTCTTTGGAATTTTATAATTCGTTACTGTTACGCTGTTACAAACCGTTAAAAAATGTCATTTAATTTTTTTACCAATATCTAACCAAAACAAAGCATGTCTGTCCGTTTTATCAAATAAATATAAACCTATCTGAGCACATTTTTACTTATTAAAAATTGTTCTACGGATTTTAAAAATTCGTTACCGTTACAAACAAATAAAAACACATCTGTGACCCTATTCTGGTAATTCCCGAGGAATGAAAATTTTAAATTTTGTAGCAGTTTTGTTCCCGTTTCTCTAAAGTACTGTATTCTGGTTTTTAGGAGAGAATGTTTTTTGAGGGCAAAATTATTCCCCATAATAACAGATTTGACGTTTATTATTCCATACCCATTTTACGATTAACTCTATTGTAAAATGGGTATGGAATAATAAATGTGAAAACTGTTATTATGGAGAATAATTTTTCTCTCAAGAAACATTCTTTCCCAAAAACCATAATACATTACTTTAGGGAAACGGGAAAAACTGCTACTAAATTTATAATTTCCATTCCTCGGGAATTATCAGAACAGGGCCACAGATGTATTTGTATTTGTCTGGGAACATAATTATCTACCATGATATCTTATCAGATTATCAAATATATTTTGGTTTTCGAAATGAACAAAAATCTAGGGGATGATCAACCTGCAGAAATAGTTAACTTTCCAAGTTTTGCTGTATTTGTTTTAGAAAAAATAGTAATATGAAATGAAAAAATAGTATTCAAATTATTGAAAATAAACATCAGTAATGATTTGATAATAAATTATATCCAAAAATTAAATCAATAAAAATTTATAAAAATAAAAAATAATTTAAAGCTAAAAATTCTATTCGCATCGACTATAAAAATTTAATTTATTAACCAAACGATTCATTCATCCTATTGCATTAATTGATTAATATTTATTAAATTAAGCGCGATCGAAGTATTCGATTCCATAAATGTTATTCCAGCACGAGTCATGCATGTAGCTAATATTTTTAGGAAGGTCCATTTAATCCTTAGCCAAAGTATGTTTGGAAATATTATATTGGGGATGACGGTGATAAATATAACGAAATAACCATGGGGAGGACGGGTGATGGATGTGGCTAATATTTCTAAGAAGAGCTAGGTTCATTTAATTCTTAGCCAAAGTATAAGAATATTCTATTGGGGATGATGACGGGGATAAGTATGATGAGGAAAACCATACATTGAACATTTATTTATTCATTTGAGCGCGATAATTACTTTTATTTCACAAATCTTATTCCAGGACGGGTCACGCATGTGGCTATGGCTAATATTTTGTTCATAGAAAAAATACTACATTTTTAAATTCTTTTCTTTATTTTCAAGTGTTCAAATATCATTATGTTGGCTGTCCTAACCACGACTAGGCAAAAAATAAATTAATTTTTACCTAAGAAAATGTTAATTAATTATTTTAGAATAACACGAATCTTGGATAAATATATTACAGAATAAATCAAGAGTGTTAAATTATATAATTTTCTAATATTGTCCACTAAGTACACCATCAATCCCCTGTAAAAATTATAAATCGGTATATCTTCTATCTGACTGAATATTATGATACGGAGAGAAGAGAGTAATTATATTTTTTATTTTTAATTTCTTTTTATATATCAGTCGCACGCGTTTCTTCATTAAGTGAGGTTGTGTGGTTTTAAAAAATGTATATGTAATTTCTATTTGAACATTTTATATCTGGCATGCTGAGGTAAAAAGCTAGTGTTAATTTTTTTGAAAACAAAATTAAATTGGGAATAATTTCCCCTATTAATATTTACATCAAACTTTTCTCCTCAGTAGACCGGAAAATAAATATTTGAACAGAAACTACATATAAATTCTTTCCCTAATTCCTTATTCCCGGTGAATTGCCAGAATAGTGCCACTGGTAAGTGTTTTTGTTTTATTTTTAAACAATTTACATATAATTCATTTAATTTACAGATGAATACAGGTTTTTGTATAATTGTGTAGTTTTTTTGAGTAATAAATGTTTGTGTTTTAATCTATAATACCGAATTATAGACAATTTTGACATTCCACTCCGTGCAATTGGCACAGGGGAAAGACATTTTGCTGGGGTAATGACATAATTTGAGTGGATCGTCAACATATAGATATATGTTCATAATTTTAATACAAAAATATCAAGCACAAGGCATAGTGCGAACAACAAAAGCGGAACTTTTACTAAAAAACGTTTAATTTCTTTCCGTTAAACTTTTTTTAACGAAACTATTAAACTACGGTACGAAACTATTAAAAATGACCCCCAGTTAAATGTTAAATTCAATAAGAAAAGGAACGTTTGAAGTATTTAAAGAAAGAAGAAACCAAAAAAGTGAAACTGATATCGGAAAAAAATAAACGAGAACAACGAAAATGTAGAAAAAATTGGAGACACAATACCAACAATTACAGACAAAAAATAAAAAAACAAAACGAAGTTAATCAATTTATGATTAATAATTCTCCATCTGCCTCTTCTTTTGAATTAGTTCCAGATTACAATTAGTTCCAGGTGAAAACCGTACAAGTAAACGAGGCACCTCAACCATAAAATGGAATTAAAGATAGCTGGAAGAAATAGAAAAATTCGCGCAACAGAAAAAACCTTCAATTAAAAATCAGACAATTAAATACAAAATTAGAGAAATATAAAAAAAGAATTAGTTATCTAAGACTTGATTTAAAATCAAAAAATAAAAATAAGGATAGCCCGAACTCTAAAATTCAGATAGCTTTAATCAATTCTGGAATAAATAGTGCTGAGGTAAAACTAAATTGTCTATTCCGAGGGGTTTTAAAAAACAGTTGATAACGAATTATAACAGTTTACAAAATTAATATACGGGAAATAAAAAAACAGAAAGCTTTTGTGTTTTTGAGTTATAAACGGACTACATCTCTAAGGCTTAAGGGAAATAATCTAATGCGTGGCAACGAAAGATAACTTGTAAAAATGTAAATGTATTACACACGCTAACGTCTAATTTTTGGGTTTATATGCTGCAGTAAAGACTCAACATGTCTTTTACGTATGTATGTGATTTGTCAGGTATATAAAGTTTCTCTCAAAGAATATTATGGCCAAAATGAATCCTATTATTTAAAATGGTAAACGACAAAAGAAGAAATTTTTGACAAAAAATCCTACAAAAAAAAATTACTGAAAACGAAGAAAAAAAGAAGAATATTTTCCTGGAATAACGTTTTTTCCATCAATACGGTGCAACTAGAAAGTATAGGAAAACTGTTGGTTTTAGTTGAATTTCTTTCCGAAGAAGGATCAAAGAACATAAAAAATACAAGTACGTACATATTTTATAAGTCTTTTACTAAAATATTAAACTTCTAAAATCTTACAGACAATTCGCTGCCTGTGGGAATTCGGAGGAAGACGAAATCTAAATTACATTCTTACGAGCAACAGAAAAAGTTCTATTTAAATTTGACGAAAATGATGTATCATTGTATAGGAATAGAACAAATTATTACAATTTCACCAACAACAGTTCTGGTTTTGAATGGAAATCGGTAAATTATAAATTTCCCAAATAAATTGATGATGTATTGGAAAAGCATTGTTATGAAATCAAATTTAAGACACACTGAATCTGATTTAGTTATTTAAATTTTTTAGATATCAAAAAAAAATTAACTGTGATTGAAATATTTTTTGTTGACTTTTGTAGTATTACCTGAGACAACCTAAAACAGATATTTCATCCTATGTAAACGTAAAAATTTAAACTGCGATTTCATTTTTTGTAAATAGCCGCATACAATCAAAAATATTTTGTTTTTTGCGTATACGTATACGCAGTTTATCGAAAAATCACAGATACAACGATGACATTGGAATTATCAGAAGTTTGTTTTGTTTTCATTTTTTAGTTCAAATGAAAAATTTAATTTGATTGTCTAAGGTATTACTTTTACAAGTCCAAATGTTTTGAATTATACTGTGAATTTTAAATATCTAATCGTTTTAGTTCTAACCTAAGATTAATCTGTACATGTCACCTGATCAAGACGACATTCCCCCGAATCAAAATATCATTCCCCTGAATTTAATTGTCATTCCCCCGAATAGCAAAGTTGAAAATATGTGCCATAATCGAGAATAATACTAAAACAGCATGATCTTGTATTTAGTTTAATTCGTTTAAAAAAAATGATAAAAGACTTATTTCGTCTTCTTATTGAAGAATGTCCCACACATCCAAATGAACCGGTTTATCGAAAATAGTGAATTTTTGAGCATTAACCTTAACATAAATAAAATGACAGTTCGTGATTAATGAATTAATTTTTGAAATTGAAACTAAACACTAAAAGTCCCTATTTTCAAAAATCTATTTGAAAAGATATTAATTTACACCGATTCTGGTGAGATGGAAATAAAAACTTCCGTCTATTAAAAGCTTACAATAAAAATTAGGGAACGTTATGGCTCTTATATTTAGGTGGCTCTGTACTCACTTCTCGAAAATAATTTTTTGAACTCGCGAACATTACCATCTTCAGTTTCGTCCCGGTTGGTAAATTATTTCTTGCTTCAAAAAATACACTTTTGCAGTGTCTTTTACCGTATATCATGATAACAAAACATGTATTTTCTGTGATGCAAATTTAAAAAATATATATTATTTATGATCGTAATATTTTTAAGTAATTTATTTAAAATATAAAAATTTGCATTTTCAATTTTTTGAAAACACACAAACAAAAACAAAATGCAACTTCAGCAAATCCATTTTCATACAGAGTCTATGAAATAAATGTTGTTTACCCATTGTAAAAAAAAATATATGCGGCTCTGTGCTCTGGAACGATGAAATTCTTGGTAAATTTAATTTAATAATTTAAATTTTTTCGCTTGTGAATAACATGTTAGAAAACACGTGGTTCTACCTTGATGGCGTATCTGGAACAAAGTATTTTGTGTATCACAAAAATATAACCGGTGTGTTGGGCTTTCGTGCTGTGCAAATATGCATATGTGTATGAAAATTCTCGTGAAGATCTTAAGTTTTTCTTAAAAATGAGTAAACGTTATGCGTAATGCAGATTTGAGTAATTTAGTTGCTTGTTCAATTTCAAGATTTATGCCGAATAATGATTTTGAATGCGTATACAAAGTAGGAAATTTAGACATCCGTGAAAAACGAAAATGTTTTCCAAAAAAATTAGAATATAAGAGCTAATTTCTAGGGATTTCCAACATCAAAATAATGTATGCGTAGCACATAAAATGAAAATATTTTTTCACTTAAAAAATTCTACAAAAAAATGTTCACGGTGTACCCATTGAGCAAAAAAAAATATCACCAGGGAATTTATTTCCTGAAAGTGAATATATTTCCGGTTTTTTCATATACATATTACACACACGCACAAGTGGCACACACAAGTATCTAACAAGAATTTGAAACTCATCATGTTTCCACTGGTTTTTTTCATCCATTTACTCGTATTTAATACACACTTGCCATCAATATTTATATTACGCACACACGAACGCTCATAAAGTTCCAAGAATTTATTTGTTTTATGTAAGGAAAAATATCGCCTTTAAAAGTAAATTTTTTAAAACTCACTCAAATAAAATTAACCGGCTTTAGGTTCTTCTGTGCTGAAGTAAGTGAAACCCATCTTAATTATTTTCCATGCCCAAAGTCTAATGAATTGATCGTTTATTAATTCGATTAGGTTTTGACATTTAATTGAAACGATTATAAAAATGAAAGGTGGTTCCTCTACTTAATAATTTTTTTTATTTTGACGTTTTGATTTTTGAGACTTTTTGTTTTAAAATAAGGAAAATATTATATTATGTACAGTGTATCAAACAGCCCCGGTGGCAATGTGCTTAGCATGCTTGCTCCAGCGATCTTAGGTTTGATTCCCGGTGGTGACAAGGAAAAAATTCACGGCTGGTTTAGGATCAATGAATTAATCACTTATTAAACAAAATGAAAATATAATAATGAAACCTCATGTGAGGGGGCCACATCCCTTGATGGGATATAGTGCTAGAGAGAGAGAGAGAGAGTATCAAAATTATATTCGGACGATAAATGAAATACAAAAACCAATAACATAATACATACTGGAAATACAGTCCGAATTAAACAAAAGAAATCTTTTGAAAAATATGGTAGTCGTTGTGTCCTTCATTCCAAATCATTTGATTTAATTTTTTTTATTCTTTGTCCAAATTTTAATTTGATACCCTGTAGGTATAAAATGAGTAATTGAAAAATAAGAAAGATTCGATTGAAATGAATGAGTTACGAATGCTTGTGTTCTCTCGTATTTGATTTATTTGATATTTAAACTTTTTTTGAGCAAAGCTTTTCTGATTTTTGTATAACTTTTTATACAAAATATTTATATGCAAATATAAAAGTACGAGTATATTCAAAATTTATTAACAATATTCCTATTCTACATACTTTGCTTTGTTGCTTCATAAAATTAAAAACCAACATTTATGAATAATTTATTATTCTCGTTCTTGTTTTTATATGTATGTGAGCTCTACATTTTATTAAGGAAACACCGGGAACATGTAAATAGAGAAAAAGGAAATACATTTCTTTTCTGATTTGGCAAAGAAGTCCTTATAGAATAAAAAGTCGATAAATGATTCAAGCATAAATGTATGTAACAATACAGAAGCGATAGATAGACTCGTATGGATAAAGGGCCTAATTAAAATTTGAGAATATTGGAATATGATTATGAAATAAACCTGTTTTCCAAAAGTTAACATGTATTTAAAAATAATAGGCCCTTTTTCAATGTAATATATTTCAGTGAAAAATAAAGAAAACAATTTCAGAGCAAGAGCAAATTGAAAATGTTTGTTTAATGCATTTAATTTATACTATACAATCTCGCTTTGGGCTTATTTCAAGTTAAGCCCTTTTTCCATATGAGTCGAGTTGAAAAATTAACGGAGGGTAAATTCAATGTTCACATTCTTTAGAGACCGATGAAGTTAATCGTCATAAAAAGTTCGAAGGTTGATTATGTATATTATTCGCCCATAAGTAGGACGGTGGTTTTTTTTTGCAAAAAAAATATTCAAAGAAGCAACTTATTACGTTATTATTAGTTGTGTCTGTATATATTAGTCTGTAGGAATTGAAATTGTAAATTGAACAAAACTTTTTAATTTGAATTTTGAAAATATAATCGTTTCTTAACCTAGCAACGTATTTAGTAAATGTTTATATAGAGAAGAGGTCTATGAGAGAAAGTAGACCTAAGTTGCAGAATTATACTTTTTGATAACTAATTTGACTCCAAAGAGTTTTTCAGTATATAGACTGCGGTTTACTTGATTTAACGCACTTGCAATTTTATTCTAAATGTAAAATTTACTGTAATTTATCGCAGAACTAGGAAAATATTTTTATTGCGAAGAGAGAAATCCCTACTTAATATAAATCAATAATCGATAATTATTCTGAGAAAACTTGCAGACGCAAAACTAGACGCAGAAATTTAATGAAAGCACCACAGTGATTTATATTTTTATTTATTAAATTTTTGTTATTAGGAAATTCTTTAATCTTTTTAGAATTTTTAGTAATGTGTATTACCATATTCATTAAAATTACTACAAAGATCCCGTTCTTGAAAAAAACATTTAAAGATTTTAAGTAGTCCGACAGCTTCAATTCCTGCAATCAGCTCTTCGTTAGATTCATGTTGTTTGCCCCCTTTATAAACTTTACGAGTGATGCAGTCCCAAATGTTGTCGATGAAATTTAAATCAAGGGAATAACAACTTTACTTACAGCTCGGGTGCATTATCTTGTTGGAAAAGCCACTGAAGATGCCCAAATAGCTCCTGAATTTCTGGAAAATTGAATGTAGCATATCCTTATATGAATTTCCAGTCATTTTATTGGAAACAAAATCTAATTTAATAGCGACCCAATATAAAATTGTACCCCATACCATTACTCCTCATTTTCTAGCATGATGACGATCCAAAAATTGTTCTTTTATGAAAGTAATAATTATAACCATCTGGTCCATCTAGATTAAATTTTTTTCTTCCACGACTGTTTTCCAATTATTATTTATTGTTTGCGGATCCACATTCCAAGTCATGTGCTGCTTGGCAAATTGGCGAACAAAGATTGTTGCTTGAGTACAGTTGATGTGCTGGCATTCTGATTCCAATTGTTCATTTACTGGCCCAGCTGCCGTTCTGATTTTGTTGGTGGAAAGGGGTGAATTAGAAAGCATAGCATTCTCAGTACGCTCGATTTTGCGAGCTATATAGCGCGGTTGGACAATTCCTCCTAGTGGCAGGCATCGACTTTTTTCCTTTCTGCCGTATTTCAAATATTTGTTCTACCTAGTTTAATTCTTGGTTAGCTGCTGAATACTTATTTTGAAAATCTTGAAATTTTATTTTGCAACTTACACCGAAATTTACTCACAAATTCTTATTTTTTACAATGCGTCTATCCAGGTGAACCGATAAAATGCGTATAATATTAACTAGTATATTCCAAAAAAAAAAAAAAAAAATAAAGAAAATTGCAGTTAGATTGCTATGTTAAAATTTTTATTCATTACTGATTTACTGAGTAACAATTTTTTCCTCTTCTCAATAAAAATACTATATATAAAGAAGTAAAATCAATAAGAATATATTGCAAGTGCGTCTAATCAAGTCACAACATATATTTATTAATCTAACTACAGAAATTCAAAGTTCCATTATGTTAAAAACCAACTTTTATTTATTTAAAATTTATTTATTATCTTTTGAAAATGTTTGACGGTTACCACCGGTCAATTATGGACAATTAAAGATTCTTGATAGAACCTAGTTTCTTTAATATTAAGAAAAAAAAATTATACTGCACAGTTGGCACCTCTTGCCAAACACTTCATTTTTTATATGTTTTACGAAGCAGAATCGTTCAGTATTCATTAACTGACAAGTCATTTTATTAGTTTTTTGAAAAAGTTATACCCTATTTTATAATAAAGTTTCTATGACATCGGCCGCAATAAGTTCAAATATTGGCCAGACTGATTTAAAATTTGTCACGGTATAGTAGCATTATAGCACGCAGCTCTCGTTCAAAATTTCCCATTTTTATTTTTTTATCGATGTGTAGCATTAAATTATACTTGAACGCATCCAAATCGCCATCTCTTTTGGAGATATGTAGCTTAGTCACTGCTGTGTTTATGTCATAACTTTCAGTCATTTAGAAGGTGTCGTTTCGTGTGCTTTAATTTTAAGAAATGGATGTCGATAACCAATATTTACGTCGTTGCATTCTATTCTGTTTTCAAATGAAAAAAAATGCTGCCCAAGCTATGGAATTGATTAATTTGACATTTTGTGAGCCATTCAGCAGTAAAAAGCGGTTTGCAAGATTTTGTGATGGTAATTTTTGTCTAGAGTACGATCCACGTCCAGGTGCTGTAAAACAATTTGAAGACGAAGAGCTTAAAGTGTTAAAGGATGAAAATCCGTGTCAAACTCAAAAGGAGCTTGCAGAACAGTTAGAAGTTACTCACCAAGCAATCCCACTTGGGTCACTTACCCACATGCAACGGTAAAAATACAGAAGGAAGAAAAATGGGTTCAACATAAATTGACCGAACAAAACAAAAACCGAAGGGTTGACATCTGAATGAATTTGCTTTCTCAATACAAAAGAATTAAGAATTGTTTGCGAAAGAATCATTACGGGTGAGAGAAAGTGGATTTTGTACGATAATCCTAAACGCAGAAAACCATGGGTTGATCCATGCCAGTCATCAACATCAGTTGTAAAAATGAATATTCAACGCTCGGCAACGCTCGTCCACATACAACAAAATCATCCCAGGAACTCATCTTCTCCTTAGGCTGTGAAGTTTTACAGCATGCGTCGTATACTTCAGACTTGGCTCTCTCTGATTACCACTTATTCAGATCCATCATATTTGAAAGACCGGTTTACGAAAGTTGAAGATGTACAAAAATGGCTCGATGACTATTTTGCTGGGAAACCACCAAGTTTATCGTGAAGGTATTCATCATCTACGTGATAAATGGCAAAAGATCATAGATAATAATTTAAGTTGAATTTGTCCAAAAAAGCAGAGAGTCTACTAACACACCTAATAAATTAGCCGTACTATAAAAAAATGTCCAAAACGGTAGACGATTAAAATTTAAAATGGAACATTAGGGTTTAGCAAGTTGAAGCTGATTAGGATGGTGACCTTACACTAATAATACAGGAATCCTGTTTCCAACAGGAAGAAAAGATTCTATCCATTACTTCTAATAAAGACAAAATTTTAATCTCGATAACCGAGGTGTATAGTGACATTGACTTGGTTATTGTTTTCTTACGAGTATTGAGCACAACACATGATTACAATGGAAAAAAAGAACGTAAACGAGTATCCGCAACGTCCCTTAAGCTAGCAGAACCCATACAGCAGAACATTACCCAACTAACAATTTTGAAATTTATGAGCGTCATATAAGAGTTAAAATGCATCTTATATTAAACTTTTAAGAGTCTTCTGGCGAACTTTTTGGGCATATAAGGTTAAAATAAGTGACATATAAGGTGTATATAAGTATCATATAAGCCTTATCTTTCTTGTGAAAGAATGATATAAGTTATGAGAATAGTAGTCTTTCGTGAGTTTGTTATCAGAATATATAAATTCTTATGTATGAGCGTTTTAAGACTGACGTTGTATTCCTATATTGTTATAATCTTTGGAAATTATGTTATAGGATTATACAACTTTAATAATTCTTAATTCAGTTTTATAACAAACTTGTTATTATCATTGACAATTACAACAGATAAATTAAATTAAAACAATTAATTTACATTGAAATTAGCATAGAGTTTAGCTGCGAATTCAAATTTTTCAATTAAAAATAATAGCTACCAGATCTAATTTTTTTGCGCTCTTAAAAATTCGAATAATAAAATAAAGAATTATTATTATTTAAAAAATAAAAATTATAAAAAAAAAACAAATATCATAAAATGGACTAATTAAAATAGTACATAGTACTTGTTATGAGAGGAAACTCTATAAAAGCACTTGCTAAGTTCCTAAAATTGCCAAAATATACAAAAATATTCCATTTGAAAAAAAAATTTCTAAAAAATTATAAAATGGATGCTTTTTCCATAATGGAAATTCCTAAACCAATATGCACGAAATGACATTCTACGTGAAATATCTTATAAGTGTCTTATAAGAAAACGTTTAAATTAGTTTCCAGGGTCGGCTTGAGTTTATATACTTCGGTAAAATTGAAGAAATAAATATAAATTAACCAGCAAAATATGTAAAAAATTCTACACCATGTCCTGGACTTGGCCAGATTCACCTGATACAACAACTCGGTTATACTGTTGCAATACTGTGTATTTGTATACTTTATCACCAAATAATTAAATGCGTTTACCCTGAGCTCGCCACTGACAGAAATGTCACCTAAAATAATATTTTTAATTATTTTCTTATGTAAGAATATAGTAAGTATGTAATAAGGGAAAAGTATGAGTTTTTCTTATAGAAAACATCTAAGAGTATTTAAAGAATATTTTTATCTTTATCCTATGTAAGAATAAAGTAAATATGTAATAAGGGAGAGGTATGAGTTTTTCTTAAGAGAACTTATCCAAGACTATTAGGAGAATATTTTGCCACTGGCTTATATTTAGAGACATATTTACTATATTATTAAAATAGAAAAACTGAATAAAACAGTAATATGTATATCTAACAATCGATTTATAACATTAATTAGTTTTAGAGTTAAGTCGATCATTAAGTTTTGTTTTCTGCGGTACTCAAACAAATGTCATATTTTCTAAAAGAAACACACTTTAAAGGCTCTTGTTAAAGAATTTAAACAATAAATCTTATAGCGTTCCCCATAAAGATTTGTTTATGTTTTAATCTTATAAAACTCTTGTTCAATAGAAATCCTACAGAACACTTATAAAGAAAGAAATTAAGAGCACTGTAAGACTAAATATGTCTTGGCTAAGAAAAATTTCCACTAAAAATAATAAGAGTATACTAAGTGAGGTGTAAGAAACAGCTTTACAACAGAATCTGGCAAGGTGTAAAAATGACATGTAAGAATATAATATAGTTTATAAATCGACATTTCTTTGCCAAGAAGCTAATAAGTATTCAGTTTTAAACATTCTTGGAGAATGTTATTCTAGGGCTCTTTTAAGTGAAAAATATTCTTAAAAGACATTTTATAAGGCAAAATGTTAGTTGGGTACAAGATAGTATGGATAATTATAGGCTAATTAAATGCCGCATTACAAAAATTTGGGCTCCATCCCTTCCAACTAAAACGCGGGTTCTGCTAGCTTTAGAAAAAGGTAGCAGAACCCATATCAAAAAAATGATTTAAAAACAATTGGAAAATTAAAGGTTAATTTTAGGCTAATTAAATGCCCTATTTAATTTTTTTTATTCTGCTCGATCTAGAAAATGTAAAAGGCTTTATCATTTCAAAGCCAGCAGAACCCAAATCAAAAATCGGACCAAAAAACGAAATTAGAACTCAAAACAAGATCTATTGCCAAACAATAAATTTTAGGCTCATTACAGCCTAATAAAATGACTCCTTAAAAATGTTTGGGCTCTACCGGTTTTTGACCAGACTTCGGGTCCTTTAATCTAAAGCCAGCAGTACCCAAATCGAGAATCGGGCCAAAACCGAAATTAGAACTCAAAACCAGATTTTTTTGATAAACAAATAATTTTAGGCTCACTATGGGCTAATCAAATGCCCTATTAAAAATTTTGGGCTCCACCCGTTTTTGACCAAACTTCAGGTCATTTAATCTAAAGGGGCAGGACCCAAATTGAAAATCAGACCAAAACCAAAATTAGAACTCAAAACAAGATCTATTGACAAACAAATAATTTTTGGCACATTTCGGCCTAATAAAATGACTCGTTACAAAATGTTTGGGCTCTACCCGTTTTTGACCAGACTTCAGGTCATTTAATCTAAAGCTAGCAGTACCCAAATCGAAAATCGGGCCAAAACCGAAATTAGAACTCAAAACCAGATTTTTTGATAAACAAATAATTTTAAGCTCACTATAGGCTAATCAAATGACGAGCGTAAAATTATTTGATTGGTAATATAGATCTTGTTTTGCGTTCTAATTTCGGGTTTGGTCCAATTTACGATTTGGGTTCTGCTAGCTTTAGATTAAATGACCTGAAGTCTGGTCAAAAACGGGTGGAGCCCAACATTTTTTAATGAGTCATTTGATTAGGCCATAATGAGGCTAAAATTATTTATTTGTCCATACATCTTGTTTTGAGTTCTAATTTCGGTTTTGGTCCGATTTTCTATTTGGGTTCTGCTAGCTTTGAAATGATAAAGCCTTCTTCTTGTAATCTTGCAATGTTCTGCTGTATGGATTGTGCTAGCTTAACGTTATCCGCAATTGTTTTAATTTTTCGTGGGTGAATTTCATAAAATTTAATGCACCATATGTAAAATAGGCAATGCGTGCGCGTTTCGTATATTTTGTTCAATGCTATGACAAACTGCAATCAAGAAAATTTTGCTATTATGGCAGACATTCGTTCATATATACACTTTTTAGTTACCATGATGTGTTGTGCTGAATAAACGTGTGGAAGGGCCCATTAAGAGTGGCAATTATTAATTATTACTTGCCTGAAGATACTTAATTTTATGTGATTAAAATAAATGACAAAAATAGGTTTTTGTTAAATGATAACGTAGAGATTAGAACCATTGTTCGTGTTTAAACACCGAGATATGAGAATGAAATTAACTTTATATCGTTTCGTCTGCAGCAACGAATTTGTTAGCACACAGTCATAAGTCGATACTCCGACGTAGGATGAATTTGTGCTAGACATTTTATTGTTTATATTTCATAATTAAATTTATATTTCAGAATATATAATTAAATTATGCATCGAAATGAAATATAAATAAATTTTTTTATTCGCTTTTACCAGTTCAAATTTATTATTATTTACCTAGATAAAGCACATAACTCACTCGTATGTATCCTCGTATGTAAATATTATACTTTTATAGCATCATAGGGCAATAAAATAAAAATTATATGATTTTTAATTTAATTTAATTATTTATTATTTACGCGCAGAATAAAAAATACTTATAAATATTTTATCTAAAACAAAAATGGAAATAAAAAATATTTCAATTCTAAAATATAAAATAATAGGCAATTTTATTCATACGAAAACAATCATAAAATTTTCTTTTTTTATACATCATTATAAATTCAACTGAAATATTGTTAAAAAATATGTCATAAATTATTTATTTTTGTGCGTATTCATCGGTACACATATTACATACGATTCGTTAGCATACATGCCTAGGTAGTCCTAATCCAATAATAAACCAACGTAAGAGCGATCGTGACAAAATCACGAGAGAATATTTTCCCTTGGTTATATAAACCGATTTTATTACCTACATACTGAAATTTAAATGTAGAAGCATAGACTAAAACAATATTATAGAGATGTTTTTAGGAGTGTATAAGAACTTCTTTTTTACCTAATAATTAGCCTTTTTTTACCTAAATGACTGAAAATCATGTTAGTTTTTACATAAAACCTCACATCAATGTCGATTAACACCAAACAAATGATTTTTTTTGTACAAATTGAGACCTCTGTAATATTATTTAGTCTGTGATGCAAGTATTGTTTTTTTGTTCAAAATTCAATATTCTAAAACCGCCTCGGCAAAAAAACAAAATCTGAGTTTTCGTGTGCTGTTGTCAAAATTTCTTTCGTACAATAAATATTTGTACAATATAAATAAAATTTATTACTTAACTTTGAGATTATTTATAATGAAAATAATAGGCATGGAAGTTATTATAACCGTAATAAATATTCGTTAAATATTTTCTTCTTTTTGTACGAGTAGAATTTCTTGCTCGAGTAACAGAATAATACCGAGGTATAATAAGAGGCTGCTTGTGGAGTTAACAAAGAATTATTATTTTATCATTAGATGTAATTGAAAATGTAAACTTCCTTAAATTTTATCCATAAATTTTCATAATATGTTACCGGTATATGAAACTTGAACATACATATGTAAAGTATTTTTATGCAAATTTAAACGATTTTCGGTAATAAAAAAAAGTGGTACATATTTGTGTACTCCGTATCCTTGGTACGCACTCGTAAAATTTAAATTGGTTTAATTGACGAGAAATCGTGCTCTTATTTAGTATTTCGAGATAATTATTGACGTCTATGTATATTTATCTCATTATTGTAACTCAATTATGATATTTATCCCAAACAAACTGTTTAAAATCAATGTGTTTTGATCTATCGGATACTGGAACAATACTAATACAAATTTTATAGCCATAAGTTAAAACAGTAAAAAATGCTTAGCCATAAAGTACATTTATCAACTTTTATTCTCCAATAAAGTGTTTCGTGTGCTGGATGCAGTACGCCATACGGTACAGAGGAAGATAAACTACCGGAAAATGACTTGAATTTTATAGCATCAGATCTTTTGATGGTAATGATGATTGAAGTCGTCATGTACATCACATGTACATCACATGTACATCAAGTGCCCCAAATTCCATTACCGAAAAAATCGATGGCAACACTTATTATTACTATTATGACAGATTTTATTCCCATCCCTGAAAATACTAGCTATCACAATAGTTAAAAACTGGCATGGCAGTTGAAATTTTTGAGGCTGACAGTAAAAATAAAATTATTAACCAAATCAATAAAACTATAAAAAATCTAATTTATGAAAAATTAAATAAGATAATTTTATCAATTTATATAGCTTCAAATACTAAGAATTTGTATGTTTAATATTAGAGATATAGTCCATTAAACTTAGAAACTATAATCGTTGGCCGGACTAGTGGGTTCCATCAGGTGATAGAGGAAGATTTAACATATTAAAAATAATTTATTGAGAGTTTTTGTGCCTTTGGTATTAGAGATACAGTAAAAGAAAAATCAATTCAAACATGATAAGCCTTCTTCTAATTATTACCTGATGTAACCCATTAGTCTGTTTGTTGGTTCTTTTTAAGCTAAAAAAATACTGTTTGTGCGGTGGTAACCCAATTTTTTTTTGACATGAAAAGTTAAAACTATGCCAATTTTATTCATGTCCGTTTAAAACAATACAACGCGTTTTCGTTATCCAAACTTATTACGAAAATGGTCGTTCTGTAAAAAAAAGTATTTTGTAAATTGCGTGATGATTTTGGTTACCATGGACATCCTACAGAGCCTGAAATTCGCAAAATTGCTGAACGTTTTGCAGAAACTAGATCAGTTGCAGGTCGTAGGGCATATGAACACCATCGTTCAGTTCCTACTTGTGAAACAGTAACAGCTGTAAGTGAAAATGCAGTGAGAAACTAGTGAACGTTATCGTGGTATGTTAACTGAATTTTTGTGGCCAAAATTGGATGAAATGGATTTAGACGGTTTTTGGTTTTAACAAGACGGTACAACATGTCATACAAATCGTGAAACACTCGACTTATTGACAACCAAGTTCAATAGCAATGATCCACAAACAATTCAAGATCTTAAGAACAATATTTGAGCTGAACTTGAGGCCATTGAACTGGTTTTATTGAAAAAAAATCAAAAACTTTGATACAACCACCTTTCATTTTCAATAAAAAATTTTGAATTTCCAACATACAATGTGTGTTTTATTATAATAAAAAAACTAACAGATGGGTTTTTTTTAGTAGAAAGCACTTGCTGCACTGCCGTTTCATTAGTAAAATAAGCCCGTTATCCGTTTCCTAAATGAACGCCCAGTTTTTATACAAAACTAGCTGACCCGGCGAACTTTGTCTCGCCCCAAATTACTTCGTCCGAGCAAACACTTTTGACCTTCACAAAAATTGAATTTAATGAGAGAAAAATCAAACAACTCAACTCAATTCTCAATAGACGTTTGAGTTAGACGATTGAGTGGCCATTCCATTCACTTTTTAACCGAATTCAACACTACAAGTAGGTTTATGGTTGCGTTCGTTCATTCGGTCATTTGTTCGACCAATCATCTTTTGTACAAAAATCCAGAATCGTCAATTTTGAGCAATATGATTGGTGGAAAAAATTGTCAGAATGAGCGAACGAACGCAACCATAAAGGCGGCATAATGTATTGAAAAGTGAATAAAAGGTCGATTCAAACTTAGGCATCTATCGAAAATTTAGTTGGTTTTTGCAAATTGACTTTGTGATTTGTTAATCGTCATAGCAAACGCCAAAAGAACCGGGAACTGAATGCACTTGTTTTTATATATATAGAAAATAAGATTGCCAAAATTCTACACAACTTATATTTATAGTAGTATGCAACCAACGCCATCTATTGAAAATAATCCGAAGTGGTTATTTAAATGAATGCTCATTGTCAAAATACAATTTTCATCGGTGGTGTTAAGTGTATTTCCATACAAAATTCCTCTACAAAACGCAATTTTCGATTTTCCGATTTTTTTTTTTTGATTTTTCGGTTTTCCATTTGGTTTCGATTTTTTTCGTGTTTACGGATTTTGAATTTTGGATAAAAAAAACAAAGTAGCAGTTTGGATGTAGCCTTCGGTGGGAATCGAATTCAGTACCTCCCAATCCAAGCGCCGATGCTTTAACCACTGCACCACCTGTCTCAGAAAAAATTTACACACAAAATTCATATGAAAATGGCTTTTTATTCGATTTTTCGGGTTTTTAGACTTTTCCGGTGAATTTTTTCAAAATTTTCTTTCGTAAAAACCATCTCCTGGCAATTGCAAACACAATAAAAAAAGATTAAGCCAAATCGGTTCAGCCGTTCTCAACTGATGCGCGCACATACATTTTTTGCACCATTTTTATAGATCTGGATTTCTCCAAATCTCATTGCCGCAAGTAACGACCTTATTGATATTTTTGCACTTCAACTTGTACAACCATAGCTGAATGTCATTGTTAACATATATGGACACATATTTGTTTGACTTAACATAATTACAAAATTCTAAATTAATGTAAGCTTAAGATGGTTTAGTCGAGAGAAAGAGAGAGGGCTGTAAGAAGTTATTCAAGTCTAATTAATTTCGTACTTTCAAATTATCTTTCTAAATCCACTATGATCAAGCTTTTCTTTACGATATGACAGATAATCTTCCTATCGAGATAAGCTCAACAGGTACAACATGCAGAGGAAGGATTTTCAGAAACCCGACACCGATGTAAAGATTAATTTTTTTACATTTTTGTTATCTTGTCTAGTTCCTATACATATTTTACAGCAGTAATTTCACGTATAAATAAGACTTTTTAGCGAAAAGTAAAACAGAATTAATTACAATCAACAACAGTATTTCGGACCTCACCAGGAGTAATCCAAATAAAAATGCAACAAAATCAGAGCAGAGTACTGATTTTTCATTGGTCCTTCGAGCCGATCAAATATCGCCAACTAATAATAAAGTCCCCACATCAAAGTTCAAACAGCAACATCCATGATGGCAACAAAGATAATACAAGAACAATTGCAATTATTTATTATAAGAACAACAACATTCCATAAGTAAGCAATCTCACCGAGGAAGAATTAAAAATTGAAAAATTATTTCAAGAAAATTTGAGGCGCAGTCCAGATGGAAAGTACACAATTATTACAGCTCAAGAGCATTTTTAAAACGGATGCATAATTCAAGCCAGGTTATTCAGAAATACATCGATTTGAAACACATGGAGTTAATCCTAGCAGAGTATGTGAATCAAATCTATTATATACCGCATCACTGTGTGCTCAAAGAAGGTTTCAGTCAAACAACAACCGACAAATATGACAGCCAATGGGCAAGATGGTTAAGGTACAAATTAGAACTGCAACATTTTGGCAAGATTAAAATTCATCGTTGGACAAACTACACCAGCCATGATAAGGCTAAATTATATGGTTTCTGTAACGCTGCTAATCAAGCATATGCTGCAGTGGTGTATTCTACCAACAACTATAAGACATATCACGTAAAGTCAAATGAGAATGTTGCAGACATAGTCTCACGTGGAACAACTTCTTTAGCTCTAGCTAACAAAAATTTATGGTGGAAGGATCCAGCTTTTATTCATAATGAATTAGTGATGGTTGCCGGACAACATTCTTAATGGTATGTAGTCGGAGAAATTATAAGAAAACTCAATAGTAAGCTTCAACCAACTGAAACGCATCGTTGCATATTGTAAAGTGTAAGCGACTCTTCTACCACAAAACACTTACATGTTTGCTGTCAGAAGTATAATCGAATAGAAAAATCCTTGATGCAAAAACTACAATTATCAAAATCATTCTGTATAACGAAACTCAAATCCTATAGACATTTGGAAAAAAAATCAGACTGACATCTTTGAATCCGGTCTTAGATAACAATGGACTACTACGAGTGAATGGTCGACTACAAAATTCAATTCTTATGCCTCCCACCCAAAATCCAATAATCTTGAATCATTGAAGATCAGAATTTCTTCAAGTTATGCGATCATCGAACTTGGCAGCCAATAAATTGAGTATTTCACGATTTGTGTGACATGTAGCACCGTCTTGTTGAAACCAAAGATCATCTAAAAAACTTTTGGCCATAAAATGAACACGAGACGTTTAATTGTTGTGGACGACGCCCTAAACAGATACTGGGCTCTTAACGAACATTTTCACTCACAGCTGTTACTGTTTCACGAGTTCAAACTGGATAATGGTGTTCATATGGTCAGTTGCTGGTGATCTAGTTTCATCAAAGTGTTCAACAATTTTGCGAATTTCAGGCTTATTGACCAAAATCATGGTACGTAATTTACGGAATGTGTTTTTGTACCCATCAACTAAAAGTACCATAGTTTTAACTTTTCATTTGTCAAAATATTTTCGAGCTGCCACTGCACAATAAATATTTTGTTTTAGCTTAAAATAAACAGCAAATGGAACACCCTTTATTATAAAAAAAAATTGTCACAAAATTGGGTTTTGTTCGAAAAGTTCACGAATTAAATACTCGTATATCTGCTTAGATTCGAATCCATCAAATTCAATAATTTAGCCATGCTAGTTCAGGTTGGTTGACTGTTTTAGAATTGTATAGCGAAGAAACATCTACATGCTTTCTCTTGTATATATAGAGTCAGGCGCGTACGCAGGGTGGGGGGGGGGGGGGGGTTACTAGGGGCTTAACCCCCCATGATTCAACAATAGAAATAAATTAATTAATAAATGTATCAACAAGGGTCTAGCAAATGTGTTAATGCAAGCTATGCGTAATCTGGAAATAAATTCAAAATTCATGAATGGACAAGGTTATGATGGAGCTTCAGCAATGCGTGGACGATTTTATGGTGCACAAAAATATGTGCTAGCTTTATATGTACACTGTTCATCTCAACCTCGGTATTTGTGATGCTTGTGAAATTTCATACGAAATTATATAGGATCACTCGGAAGTGTATACAATTTCTTTAACACCTCAAAGCGCCAAGCCGTGCTAACAAATTGTATAGACGAAACGGCACCTGAATCAACAGCAACGCGCCTCAAACAAATATTTCCCACACGATGGATTCAACGCCACGAGTCTGTCCTAGTAGTTCTGGAGCTTCAAAAAGCTGCAATCTTTGCGATGGAAATTATTTCTGATTGGGATGACAAAACAACTTCTTCTTTGCGATTCAGCTTCTATCTGTTATTAGGAGTACTGAATTTCAAGTATCTCTTCATGTGCTTGCCAAAGTTTTTGGTATAACCCTGCCACTAAGTCGTTCACTACAAACAATAAATCTGGATCTGGCCGCTGCAATCGAACTGGTAAAAGATGTTGAAGATGTGCTAGATGAAATACGATGCGAAACAGAAATGCAATTTAATGCAATTTTCAGTGACGTCAAGAAAATATGTAACCAGCTTAATGTAGAAATACGAATTCCTCGTCTAACCGGAAGACAAATTCATCGCTGCAACATTGCAGTTGAAAATCCTGAAGATTATTATCGTATTGCCATCTTTATACCTTTTCTAGATTCTACAAAGATGCAAGTTCACGATCGGTTTCTGAAACATAAAAATATATTGCAAAGTTTTATGTTTAGTTTTAAAATATATTTTACGAAAAATCTGCAAAAATCCATTTTGAAAAATATAAAAGTATTACGAAATGCAGCATAGTTGAGGGCATTGGTGAACTGAAGCTATGGTGGCGCAATGCTATAAATTCTTCGAATACGCCAAAAAATGCTCGTATTGCATTTTCATCATGCGACGAATCAATTTTCCCAACTGTTCGAAAATTACTTCAAATATTTGTAACACTACCGGTTGCAACATCAAGCAGTGAACGATTTTTTCCAACATTGAGACGACTCAAAACGTATTTACGCAACACAACGAAAGAAGATATAGGCTAAATGGATTAGCCTTACTTAATATTCATCGTAATGTCGCGGTTTCTGTTTTTTTTGATGCAGTTCTAGATGAACTAGCAAAAAGTTCACGTAAATTAGAAATTCGCTTGTAGTAGGTAATTATGAAAAGAAAAAATCTTTGAACATCAGTCTTAACTTCTATCGCTCTTTAATTGTTTCTGAAAATTGTCTTTTACTGAATCTGCTATTTTTATTCTATTCTATAAGAACAAATATATAATTTTTAATATATTTATTAACTTTTCTTGATGAATTTTTTTATTAATTTTTGTTATATAATTTTTAATATATTAATTTTTCTTTAATAGTTAAGTTCTTTCTTGTATAGTTTATGTTTTTATAGTGAAATAAAATATAATATACATATATTAGCTAGTTCTATAAGGTGTAAATTTTTTTTTTATAAAATATGTTTTCTGCAACCCCCCCCCCCCCCCCCCCCCATGGCTTCATCCTGCGTACGCGCTTGTATACAGTAGGGAGCAAAGGTGGATACATAATGTTTATATTTTAAGTTTTTAATTTCCATAGTTATTGTTTTATTATTTAGACAATAAAAATAACTTGACAGACTAGGGTTTAGCTAAACGCGTTTAGCTAAACTAGTTTAGTTAATCTACTACAAAACCAATTAGGTTGACACACTATGAGGCTTAGCAAACCCTGTTTCAATAATAAAATACGGTAGCGCTATGTTTGTCCGGAATCGGTATTAAACAAATGTCATTGACATAACTATACAGAACAACGATACGACAAGAAAACCATACAACTTTTATGATGAATTTTTTTGGTTATATGTACATAAGATTTCTATTAAATCAAAATTATTTAATTTAAAAAAAATTAAATTTTTAATTTTTAATTGGACCAATTTGAAAATAGCTATCGCGAACTCTACTCGATTGTTTTAAAAAAAAAAACGCAGCTTATATTTGTCATAGTATTATAATACGCACTCTATAGTAAGAGGAATGCACAAATGTGTATGTTGGTCCATTTCACATACAAAAAATAAATTTTTGACATGTTTCGTTTTCGTTACCCACACAATTGTGATGGCCAGCAGGAAAAGCGATATAACCTTGCCCGGCCAGTACACACAATTGTGTAAATTTTGATTACGAGAAACGAATCTGTCAGAATAGAATTATGTTTAAATTGAAGACCAGTATACACATTTGTGCTTACCATTTAATTTTGTTTTGTGCATAAAAATAACACTAACTATAATAATAATAAAATAATTAATGTTATCAAACACAAATAATTAATATGTTATATGATTTATGTATTATCAAATTATTATGCTCTTTTTTAAGAATTCCCATTTAACTAAGATTCGTTAAAATACGGAAAACATTACAACCTGTCATTATTTACATACACATTTGTGTATGCTGAACTTAAATTGAGGCAAAAAAGATTGTGAACTCGTGAGGAATAACCCAAAACGTAAGGGGCATCTATCATTGTATCACAGCACTAAATGGCATTGTCCTATTTATAAATTGTAACCTTCATTGTTAGATGGCGCTCTCGCTAAACCCATTTTTATGCGATAAACTTCAAAATATTGAGAGATTAGTGCACTAAACCGGTTTAGTTACTAAACCTAAAACAAAACCCGTTTAGCTAATCTCGAAGTTGACACATTAAGAGATAAACTCGAAAAAATGACTAAACGCGTTTAGCTAATCGCTAGTCTGTCAAGGGTATTAGGAAAATAACAAAAATTTAATTAATTAAATTTTTTTATTAAAATTCATTGTTTAGGTCATATGTATCCATATAAGTACCTATGCAGGTTTTTATATTTGGCATATTTAATATGTGATCCAAAGACCCTTATTGTTAATAACAGATTTTATACGTCGGGGCATGCTCTCAGCAAGCCCTTGTATGGAGTCATGTGGAATCTTATTCCATTCCGTTTCAACTCGCCACCATAAATCGACTACATTTTTAGGTGTCTCACCATATTCATTTAATCGACGTTTGATGAAGGCCCATACATGCTCTATTGGATGATTCATATCCGGATTGTAAGCAGATTATTTCATAGTTTTGAATTTGTGATCATTTAACCATTTTTGCACTATTTTAGCTGCGTGTTTGGGGTCTCCATCTTGCTGAAAAACGATTTCTACATCTGGATAAGTAGATTCATCCACAAACTCTACTACTTAGATTTGTTTTAAGAATCATTCCCAAAGGAGTAATGGTGAACCACCAGGTGAAGCATCCCCAGGCCATTACTGATCCGTCACCGTGCTTCATCGTATGTGGGCGTTTACAGTAGTAGCACTTCCTATCTGACTGATATAGATTTATTTTCGTTTCGTTAGACCAAATTAACCCAAATCAAACTTTGTGGGGTGTATTTATAAGTTGGTTGTTGTGATTTCTCCTTTTTTCTTTTAAAAGTCGCTGAATTGCACGAGAATCCCTATTATTTAGAAGTTGTTGACGTTTACAACCATTTGATTAGCCCAATTTGTTCCTTTTTCTTACATTGCGTACTGTTTTATCACAGACATGTAATTGAGTGGCAATTTTTCTCAGATAATATTCTTTTTCGGAAAGAGAAATGATATTTTTTTCATTTTTAATTTCTTTTAATTAAAATAAATATAACAATAATTCAAATTTCGAATAAAACTTGAAAAAGTAACGTTGAAACGCAATTTCACTTTATCAATAGTTGAGTTAAAACAAAAAAAAAACAACTATATTTAAAGGGTACGCTAAAACGAGCATATTTGGATACATATGACCTAAACAATGAATTTTAATGTATCTTTTTAATTAATCAAATTTTTGTTAGTTTCCTAAGTGTATCTTATAGGTAATACATATTACAAACTTGCATCCTCATGTTATTTTTATTGTCTAAATAATAAAATAACAACAATAGAAATTAAAAACTTAAAATGTTTTCATTATGTATCCATTTTTGCTCGCAACTGTATATAAATTACCACTATTATTTATTATAACAAAATAACCGAACGATCGATTTTATTGTCTAATTAGCATTGTATTGATATAAAGGCCAGAAAGCCCTCATACCAAAAACAGCATACAAAATATCATTGTGCTCTTGCCGAACCCGGAACAATACAATATAAAATCAAATATTTTATCTAGCTGTGTTTATACTGTCATTAAAACAACATCTTTAGCGTATGTTGTGCACTGATTTGAGATTTAACGAACGAACAAAACAAGGAACTGAGATGCTCTCGTTTTAATTTGTTTCATTTTTTTATCGTTTTAATATAAACCATATGGTGTTATTATGGTTGATATTTCATTGATGAAGATTTTATATTTAATAATATAAACAAAAATATTGGTATAATATGCTTAAGATAATAAATACTAAAATTAAACTGTGATTCATATCACATATTTAATAATAGACAACAAAAACTGTGATCGATATTTTTATAACTTGTAAACCGCATTTACTTCGCTATATGTTATGCAGTAGCGTAGTGTTATAGACTACAAATGGTCAATTGTTATAATTAAACAGAAATTCACACAAACAATTTATTTTATATTTTTCTAAATGTCAGAACTAAATAATTTTTCAGAGTTTAATGTATTAAATGCGTGTAATTACTGCACTTAAACACTCATTAAAAAATAGAACAAATATTACACGATAAATTAATAGTTTTTCACGGTTAAATTTATTACACAAACCAGTCAGACTTTATAGAAAACTAAATAGAATTATGTGATAATTTGTCACACTGCGAGTGATTCACTATACATATAAGAAGCGATAACACTGAAAATTTATTAATGGAAAAATAGAAAATGAAAAAAAAGAAACAAAAAGAAAAGTTTGAAAATTAAATACAAAATACATATATCATATGTTTATATACTACATATATACACTAACACTATACTAAATATAATCCCAGTGTAAACACCAAAAATTATATTTGATTTATATCTAATCTACGAAACGAATAATTTCACTGCTAAACTGACATTTATCACACACAAACTTTATTTTGTTTTATCTTTATAACCTCTCTAATGAATAATAATGGTTAAGGTTTGTGTACGCGATACGTAATCTACTAAAGACTACATGCAATTTTTTTTTACTTGTAGCGGCCTAATGTATATTTAATGTAATGAAATCATTTAAAATCTGTTTATTATTAAATTTTTACGTATATTTGAAAACTAAGAACGCAAAAATATAAATAAATAAATAGCACGAAATAAGCCAATTAATTTTGTACGATTGTATTGGACTAGAAAAAGTACAGGTAACGACAAATATTCCCGGAGGTGCTCGCCAATATGTAATATTAAATTGTAACAGAAATTTCAATATAGTGACTTTTGAGTACTAGGATTCAATTCGCGTTCCGTGAAATAATGAAAATGAAAAGTATTTTCATTAGCAATCGAGTAGGTTTGCATTCCCCATAAGAAATTTTGATTTCACACAGTAAAATTTACGTGCGAATAATTCAAGCTACTAGATGGCCAACGAAAAAAACTTTTCATTTTCATTATTTCACGGAACGCGAATTGACTCCGATCCAACATAAAACTATTTTTTCTAAATAAACCTGTTAAAAGTAGGCGTCTTAATTTTCACGTTTGCTTTCCGAGGTAAGTAACCAGTACCCACACTATATGCAAATCCACTGATATTGTCTATCAGCAATGCTATGTTGTATAGTATATGTTTTTTTTGATGTATTCGTAAATATTTGGCAAAAAAAAAATCATAGCTGGGAATTTTACTATCATAATAATATTTTGCATTAAAGTTATAAAACAAAATCTAGATTACTTTTAGATTTAATTTGTTTTAAATAAAATAATATGGAGAGGCGTTATGAAGTAATTAAAAAATTACGAATTTTGCAAAAGCTGAAGCTGTAAGAACTAGTGAAATTCAAAAACGGGCATATTGAGTTAATCCATTTTTGGTGGGGGTCTTCCAATTTTGTTGAAAATAAATTATTGGAAAGCTTGTTGGGGGGACAAAATAGATCGTTTAAAAATTTTACGAACCTAACTGTTGAAAAATTTAACGAAATATTGTTATTAGTAAGAATTCATGTTTTAAACTTTCAAATACAATATGTCTTTCCGGTACACGAAGAAATACTAAAAAAGCTACTGTCAGCACGAAGTAAGCCCATTGACTCGGCTGGTCATTATATTATGATATCTAGCAACTGGTGATTCTTATCAATCACAAGAGTTTTTGTCTCATGCTTAGAAAAAAATAATATCTCGCCTTATACGTACCATAGGTGCTTACCGCATTGTACTTACAACTAACTACAATCTAGATATTTAAAAGTAAGTTTAATGTTTTACAGGTAATTAATAATCCGTAAATTCTTTCATTTAGTTTTATCAATCTTTATATATTATATTTGACCGTCAAGTGGTCAAAAAATAAATCCAAAAAACGGCGATGTTAACCCATTTGTTCCCAAGGTCTTTTGGATGCGAATTAAATAAAAGAATTTGTTTTTTTATTATCCATTTTTATTTCATTAAGAAAATTTTAATACTTCAAAAAATTCATATTTGGTAGTTTCGCGGAAAATACCATGTGCTCAAATGAGTACACCGGGAACCTCCATATACGGGTTTCATTTCAATATTCAACTTGGTTATTTTTGTTTTCTAGCAGTATATATGTTACTGCGTATGGAAATTAATAAAACAGTCTCGTTTTAAATACAGGGTTACATTACATTTGATACAGTACCATCTGGCTCTCATATGGCATTGCCGACATCTCAATTGTTTCTCGTGTTTTTTGGGCAAATGGCCTCCTTCATTATAGATCACACTTCGCGGAGGATTTCCAGAAGGTTTTGTTGACAGACTTGATTTATTATAAACTCGTAAATAGTGTATAGCTATGCTCCGAGTGAAGTCCAGGAGATCTTTTTTACCATTTGAGAGAACGTGTAGTTTCCAGGCATTTACCACCGCTAAATTGAGCATACGCGTCCCCAGAGGCCACTACCATTTTTTTACCCTGTATGCTTGTGCGATAATTATTGATCACTTGATCCAACAGATCAACGCCCCCCATTGATGTTATCTTTCCATTTGACGAGTAAAATTTTCTGTTTGATTATTGACTGAGAGGGGAATGGACATCGTTTTAATCGACTATCTCGGACTGTTCCGGTTGCTCGGAAACCTTAATCCCTTAACGTTTTCATTAGAGCATGAGAGGTAAAGTAGTTTTCAAAATAAATTTTATGACCTTGTGGGTGCTTTACAATCTATAGTAGTTCTAATACAACTTTTGATCCCAAAGGTAAATTGTTGGTCGGATCAGATTTGCTTTTCTGTTTAGCTCCGCAGTATGTGTCGAAATGATAACAGTAACATCATCCAATCTTTATATCGAAACCGCACCGGTTTTCCTCGAATGAATTGCTTACATGAGTGATGCCCATAGTACTTTACTATTGCTTCGTCGATCGAGACATTTTCATGGAATACACCCCACTGTATGAAGCGCGTGTTCAATAAATTCATTAGCGGACGAACCTTATACATTTTATCACTAGGCTCGATGGTTTGATTATTTGCAAAATGAAGATACTTTTTTATTTCTGTATATCTGTTCCGTGACATGCTATTGCTAACTATTTTAGTTCCAAGATTATCATCTAAACTCCAATACGATTTATCTCTGGGTAGTTGATGATAACCGCTGAACGAAAGAATTCCGATGAAAACTTTTATGTCCGCTTCGGAAACTAGAAACTTATGATTATTATTTTGGTGTGGATATTGTTGCCCCGGTGGCAAAGTGGTTAGCATGCTTGCTCCAGCTACAGGAGGTTCCGGGTTCGATTCCCGGTGGTGACAAGGAAAAAATTTCACGGCTGGTTTAGGATCAATGAATTAATCACTCATTATCCGAAATGAAAAACGATTATGAAACCTCATGTGAGGCGGCCAAATCCCTTGATGGGATATAGTGCCAGAGAGAGAGAGAAAGAGAGATATTGTTGCGTTTCAGATAACGGGTGATTTTTTAAGAGCTTGAGAACTTTTTTTTAAAAAAAAACGCATAAAATTTGCAAAATCTCATCGGTTCTTTATTTGAAACGTTAGATTGGTCCATGACATTTACTTTTTGAAGATAATTTCATTTAAATGTTGACCGCGGCTGCGTCTTAGGTGGTCCATTCGGAAAGTCCAATTTTGGGCAACTTTTTCGAGCATTTCGGCCGGAATAGCCCGAATTTCTTCGGAAATGTTGTCTTCCAAAACTGGAATAGTTGCTGGCTTATTTCTGTAGACTTTAGACTTGACGTAGCCCCACAAAAAATAGTCTAAAGGCGTCAAATCGCATGATCTTGGTGGCCAACTTACCGGACCATTTCTTGAGATGAATTGTTCTCCGAAGTTTTCCCTCAAAATGGCCATAGAATCGCGAGCTGTGTGGCATGTAGCGCCATCTTGTTGAAACCACATGTCAACTAAGTTCAGTTCTTCCATTTTTGGCAACAAAAAGTTTGTTAGCATCGAACGATAGCGATCGCCATTCACCGTAACGTTGCGTCCAACAGCATCTTTGAAAAAATACGGTCCAATGATTCCACCAGCGTACAAACCACACCAAACAGTGCATTTTTCGGGATGCATGGGCAGTTCTTGAACGGCTTCTGGTTGCTCTTCACTCAAAATGCGGCAATTTTGCTTATTTACATAGCCATTCAACCAGAAATGAGCCTCATCGCTGAACAAAATTTGTCGATAAAAAAGCGGATTTTCTGCCAACTTTTCTAGGGCCCATTCACTGAAAATTCGACGTTGTGGCAGATCGTTCGGCTTCAGTTCTTGCAGGAGCTGTATTTTATACGGTTTTACACCAAGATCTTTGCGTAAAATCTTCCATGTCGTCGAATAACACAAACCCAATTGCTACGAACGGCGACGAATCGACATTTCACGGTCTTCAGCAACACTCTCAGAAACAGACGCAATATTCTCTTCTGTACGCACTGTACGCATTCGTGTGGTTGGTTTAATGTCCAATAAAGTAAACTGAGTGCGAAACTTGGTCACAATCGCATTAATTGTTTGCTCACTTGGTCGATTATGTAGACCATAAATCGGACGTAAATCGCGAAACACTTTTCGAACCGAACACTGATTTTTGTAATATAATTCAATTATTTGCAAGCGTTGCTCGTTAGTAAGTCTAATCATTATGAAATGTCAAAGCATACTGAGCATCTTTCTCTTTGACACCTTGTCTGAAATCCCGCGTGATCTGTCAAATACTAATGCATGAAAATCCTAACCACAAAAAAATCACCCTTTATAATCAAATCTATAACTTCGCTGTCGAACATATTTTCAAATATATCTACAGGGTTCAGTTTCTCGATTTCATTTTGCACAATCTGTTGATGATCAAAATATCCGTTAGTTCCATTCATATTTATTGAAATTTTTTCTTGCGTCTATAAGGGAGGAAGCTGCACATTTATTTGAATTTTTTGCGGTGGTCCACTTCTGGTGCGTAAAGCAGCCAATGGGAGATCGTCTTCTGAATCATACTCATCTCGGCTAAAAATTTCGATATTACCGGGTACATCGCGTGGAAGCATTCCGGCTCTCAACTCATTTTCGTCAATATCGTCTTGATCTGTTTGACAATCAGCATCCGGCAGGATAATTACAATATCGATATCTGTTTGTGTTTCATCTATATCATCTATCGCAGCCTCCAAATTGCTATACAATTTGCCATAAAACATGGATGGAGATATCTTATTAATAGTGTTTCTAAAAAAAAAAGATAATTTACTATAACGTCGTAAAGTTCCCATAACATCTTCCAAAATTTTTATTCTTCTCGATCCCGGTATAGGCTGTGGTGGTGGTGATGCGATATTGATTACTGCTGAGTGCTGGTGTAACTTTATGGAAGCGGTTTGTTCTCGGATATTTTGAAGTTTGTTGCTGTGGAATATGAAGTTTCTTGGTCTGGTGAAATATATAGTTCGGGTGAATAAGAATATGAGGGGTATGGCATGTTCTTTTTTATTGAATGGGATACAAGTTGTGTTCCTCCTTGGTTTAGTTGTAAATAGTTGCGAATGACTTAAAAGTATAAGTGGTTGAAGAATTTGACGTTGGCCTTGGTGATATTGTATTAAAATTTTTGGATAAATTTGACCCAATCAAATGTTTAAAACCTGTTGGTGATGGAGAAATGTATCAATAGTTGTTTTGTACGTTGCAACATTAATAATTTTGTTTCCTATGAAATTTTAGATGGTTTGAATATACAGCTGAAAGCTTGTACCACGTCTAGTATGTGAATTTCTTATTTGCGGTATCTGGTTTTCTCGATGTTTTCGAATCATAGCATTCTAATCGTAGCAATCAATAGCTTCTTCTGCGGAACCGTATTTTAGAAGCCGTTGAACAAATTTGATATACTTATACATTATTCAATTGTTAAATCATCCGCCTTTATGTGATAATTTTAAGTTCGAAAATGGTTTTTTTTCCATACAAACCAGTCATTTTGGTACCCATATCGAAAGCTTCAAATTTAGACAATTAGGCCCGTTGAATATATACAACTATGCTATAAAATATATAAATTAAATGATAAAACATTTTAGTTTGGATGGAAACTGAATGGCAGATGCTATTAATGGAAAACATAAGGTTTTACCATACCACCAAATTCTGGGTCGAATTATTGTAACTTTAAAGGCTTTCGCCTAAAATTTTTTTTAAAATATGGATCAATTGCATATCTCAGGAACAAGCGTGTTATAGGGTGAAATCATGCCGGTACACATTTTTTTAATCGCTGATGACGCATTCAAATTGGACCGACGTATGATGAAACCATACATCAGATGCCAAAGATTGACTACAAAACAAATGATATTTAACTATCGATTATCTCGAGCATAATTAACCGTCGAATGTATATTTGGTGGATTGGCGTTACGATTCCAAATCTTGCTCATACCAATTGATATGAAAATTAAAACGGCCAATATGATTATCAAGGTTTGCTGGGTTCTGGACAATTACCTCACAAAACCTATTGACAAAAATATCACCAACCTTTCCCAGTATAAAGTCAAATGAAAATGTGACAAGTTCTAAGTTGCTCATCAACCTCACAGCCAGATTTTTTTCTTATAATTTGTTGTACATATGTAATTATTTCTTAAATTTCTTATTTTTTCTTACATCTTCAATGTTTACGTTTAATTCATCCGCAATTTCCTGTAGAGTCGAAATTTTTGCATTAAAGCCACGATCGTGCGTTTTATGTGTTGATAAAATGATAACACAAAAACAAATTGGTTTGGTTATGTTTTTTTTGATTTTACATAATATGTTTATAAAGAATGATCAGCGAGAACAATTTCAAATGGCAAAACATAGCCTATAATGATGATTTCTTATGACATTTCATAATATTTTACTAATAAAACTACGTGGAAATACCCTCCTGAAAATTTCCTAATAGTGTCCATTGCATATAACATACACACAAATATATTGAAAAAAATTATATCACGATAGAATATCAGTGGGTTTGCATATTGTAGACACTGGGTAAATCACAAATAAAAAGTCAATGGTTACTTTTAGTGCAGAGCTTAAAAAATGAGCTTTTTAGCAATTACTCCTCGCGTAAAAGTTATAATATTAGTTTTAGTTCACCATAATTATTTTTTGTGACATTTCTAATCTGAAATTTGTACGAAAACTATGGAATGAAGAATTACAACACGGTAACGCCAAATACCGAGCTCGTACTATTAGAGGTTAAGGCTGCGGGCCAATCATTGAGTAAATTGTACATTTACCAAATTTTTAGCAGTGTGTTGAGTAAATTAAAATACTGTACTAAAAAGCTGGGTAAACCATATAAAAAATACATATGTAATTTGATTTGATGTTGTTTTATTTTGACGTTTCGTGTTAATTAGTATACGATATATGAAGAAACTAGAGCTTATGAATTTTTGATTAATAAAATAATTTTTATTTTCCCAACCTGGACGATGGAAAAAAAAAAAAATAATAAATAATAATCTTGTGGGGGAGCCCACACACATATTGTATATTTTAGAATTTTGATCACATACAGCTTGCAGTTGGATTGAATAATCCAATTTGCGATTTATGTATTGATCTCGTTGAAATGTCCACCTAATTTAATTTTAACATGACATCCATCTAAAGCTCTCTCCTATTAAAAACTAGCGACCGAGCTTTGTATGCAAATTTTGCTCCAATCTCGTCTATACCCTTTAAGCCATTATTACCATATTTTATTAACAACAGAATTGGCCTGCTATATTAGGTAAATGTGTACTAAAATTTCAATTTACCTTACTGTACAATTTACCCGAGTATTGGCCCGCAGCCTAAGTAACCATATTAAAATAAAGGGTTTTCCAATAAGAGGTTTCATTTTGAATAGCCTGCTATTTGGGCAGCTGTCAATTTTGAAGCTGTCATCTTTTGACATTTGACAAGTAAAAACTACGCCATTACTAAAAATGGTACGATACACGCTTCAACAGTGTATTGAAATTGTTAAAATTCACTACAAAAATGTTGAAAATGTTGCAGTCACAGTTCGCAAAACTAAAGAAACTTTTGGGTCGTCGTGTAGCACCTTCTCCGCCGGTAATAGTGAAACTGGTGGAAAAATTTGAGCTGTTGAGACAAGTTATAGTGATGTGAAGAATCGAAATCGTGTGTGTCGCTCAAGAAGACCTGAAAATATTGCTGCTGTAGAGCGTAGTATTGTGGAAAACACAGGTTTGTCGATTCCTCGTTGATTTTTTGGAATTAGACATTCCACAAATGAATTTTTATGGCCGGAATTAGAAGATATTGATGTGGACGACGTTTATTTTCAGCAAAACGGCACTACGTGCCACACAAGTAACGAAACAATCCCAATTTTGCAAGAAAAATTTCCTGACCGTGTTATTTCTCGGAGAGGTGCCACCGAGATCTTGTGATTTAACACCTTTAGACTTTTTTCTTTGGGGCAACGTGAAAGAGTTTAACACCTCTAGACTTTTTTTTGGCCACGTGGTCTATGCCAATGCTCCACAATCGATTCAAGACCTTATAGATGGAATTCGTGAAGTTATCAAGGACATAGAGCCGCAAATGTGCGGATTGGTCATGGAACATTTCATTAAAAGGATATGGTGATGCAAGTGTAGCCGTAGCGGGCATTTGGCTTATTGTTTTCAAATGTTAATGGCATACCTTCCTCTTTATAATGAAATAAACATTTATTGATTTCTCTTAAAAAGTACTCGTTTTTTTAATATCAAAATGAAAACTCTTATTGGAAAACCTTATATATTCAAATAGTTTTTAAATATAATAAGTTTAATTAAATTTTAATATATAATTAATTTTCTAAACGCCAAAAATGGAATCCATTTGTTTTTCAATTTTTACAACGGTGGAAATTTTTATTGGTTTTTTTTATTCCGTTTGGTACATACACTTAGGCCGTGAGTGAATATGTTAAAAACATTTTGTTAAAATTTTTTACGCTATTTGCCGTACACACTTGGCGAAACACACTTATACTTGTAGCGGACTGTTTCTTCAAATACAAGAAACACCGCACAATATACATAATTACAAACGGACAATATTCCGTCGACTGAATTATTTATTAACGGACAACTCTCTGTGTATAAATAAGCATATTCCAAAAGAATATGCAACAACAGTCTTCCCATGCAAAATCGGTACATACAACAAAACAATTTTGTACACATTACAAAATTAACAAATTTTATTATCATACCGATTTGCATGCCAATCAAGATCGTTACCAAACATTGAAACGAACAATATTGCAATTGCATCATAGATGCCACCATCATATTTTGTGATAACCAAGACACAAAATATTTAAATTAAACGATGGCACGGTAGTTGTTAAAATCTTATTGTAGATACCCCCTCATCAACATTAAATGATTGTGATAACCAATGATACAATCATTTAATGCATAGCTAACATGATGGCGTGGCAATTAGTATAAAGTAAATTTTCATTGCAATAATGTTCATAGGCGTACGCACGTCTATTACCAAACAAATTGGTAACCAGCTGAAACCAGATTTGGTGGATGCAATTCAAATTTTTATTGTCTTGTTTACCAAATGCAACAATACTGGATCAATCCAACTTTTATGATCCAGATTTCAGTACAAAATTTTGTATATAAGTTATACAAAATTTTGAAGTTTTTCTAGTCAGTTTTTGGAGTTTAGAAGCAGCAACAGCTGTTCAACAACCAGCATCATTAAAAATCACTATATCCAAATAAAGTTTTTTATTAATTTTTAAATTAAATTAAATTTTGTTTTTTTTTTATATTTTATTATTATTATTAATTCATCGAAGTGCTCCGCTTTATATTATCTTCACTTCCGCAACAAATCAACAAATACATCTCTATATACTTAATAAACACATTTTTATTAATCACTTGTTTTTTGTTTCGCAGTTATTTTGAATAATTTTCAAAAAGTTTAAAAAATCACTCGATCGATTTCGACTTGTTAGGTCATCATCAGGAGTATCTACTGATTTGTATTAGTAAAAATTTTGTTATATAGCAGAAAAAAGCAAAATATAAATAAAAGAAGAAGGGACAAAAAATAAGCAATAAAAATTAATCTACGGACCACGCAGGTAGGCGATGAGTCATAGGCAGTGTTACTAGACCGAATTGACAAAAAAACTTAAATTTGACGAAAATAAAACTTAATTTCAAGTAAAAAAACTTTTTTTTGTTTGTTTCAAATTTGCTAATAACTCTTTCCTGGCCCGTATACACAATTGTGTATGAAAATTTCGATTACGAGAAATGAATATGTCAAACATAGAATTATGTGTAAACTGTAAACTTAAATCGTTTTCGTGCATACCACAAATCTTTCGTTTTATCAAATTATAATGCTTTTATCAAAAAGAATACTGATTTAACTAAGATCCGTTTAAATTCGGAAGACATTATAGTCTGTCATTCTTACACGTTTTTGTATAGTGGTCTTAGATTGAAGAAAAAAAAATTTCTCTAAAAGGGATATGTTGGAAAAGACCTTCAACTTCAAGCAGAAATTGTTGAACATCAAATTAAGATTTAAATATCCTTATAAATCGTTCATAAAATATGTTTTCTAAACAAAATTAAATTTTTACTAGCTAATTTATATTTTTTACATCTTATTATGCACATTAAACAAAAAACTTTTTTTTTTGGACAAAAACTTAAAAACTTTTTAAACACAAAAAAACTTGCAAAATAAGTTTTAACTTCCAATATGGCAACGCTGACATAGGTTGAGTAACAAAATTCAAGGTATATTATTGCGTACGTGAGAATAGAGAATCTATTCTCACGTACGCAATAATATACCTTGAATTTTGTTACTCAACCTATGACTCATCGCCTACCTGCGTGGTCCGTAGATTAATTTTTGTTGCTTATTTTTTGTCCCTTCTTCTTTTATTTATATTTTGCTTTTTTCTGCTATATAACAAAATTTTTACTAATACAAATCAGTAGATACTCCTGATGATGACCTAACAAGTCGAAATCGATCGAGTGATTTTTTAAACTTTTTGAAAATTATTCAAAATAACTGCGAAACAAAAACAAGTGATCAATAAAAAATGTGTTTATTAAGCATGTTGTTAAAATTTTTTTGACCAAAAATATATTACGGTGTTTTTTTTAACGTGTGTAACGGAGTTCCACCAAACTCCGTTACTAACCCATCCCAATAAATAGATAAATTCTTTAAAGAATCTTATCAACATGACCGTGATGATAAATCTTCACCTACATACTATATATCTAAATAAAGTAAACGTCATGCGCCAATGCTATGTCACACATTTCTGTATTGTACAGATTAAGATTCAATTATTTATTCATGTTAGAATTTTTAAGAGTAAACTACATACATTTGAATAAGCATAAGTCTACTGTAGTAATTCCATAAACCTTGATGATCTTCATTAAATTCCATATTTGTCCCAAACCTGTGTCACCCAATAAAGTGATATACATACATTCGTGTAAATGCACTAATTTTTTCGCTGTTCTTCCTAGATCAATTTTATTTTATTATAGTTTATTGTTTGTCTAACGGGAATTTGCCTGCACTAAAAACAAAATAGCAGTACGGCGAAATATACAAAATAAAACAAAAAATTTCCTAAGTAGTCAGTATTTGCAGAGACATTCGTTTAAACGCAATAAGTGAGAAGTAATTTTTTATTCAAGTTTTTATTTCTAATTTTTTCATACACATTCAAAGATAATTACATACAGCATTTTGGTAATCATTTAACTGACGCGGAGCAGTTACCGATAAAAATATGTAGAGAGGAAGGATATTACAACCGAAAAACTGCAAGACAAATTCTGCGATCTGAAAGCGTCATCCACATTTTTTTTTAAATGGCTCAAATTATGGTGTAAAAACCACAACAAAAGGCCGAACCAAGACCTAAGTACCTCAAACTAAACTGACTAAATTGATAAATAAATCGCGCTTAAGTGCCGTCCATAAAACGAGCCGCCTCAATTTGCTCGTAAATACATGTCGTGGACAACTAATTAGCAGAAGGTGATTTTTTCTAACGAGAAAAATTTAATCTTGATGGTCCTGACTGCTGCAGTTGCTACTGGCATAATTTGAGAGAACATGGCGTCATCAGGTCGAAACGTAACTTTGGTGGAGGAAGTGTAATGATATGAGAAGCCTTTGCTTACTACGCAAAGCTTCCCATCCCCCCCCCCCCCCCCCCCCCCACTGCATATTCCAGCAGGATGAATCCAAACAGTGGTTTCACGATAAAAACATCTCTCACCTTGAACCAGCTTGTAGTTTTGCATGCATCCCTATCGAAAACCTTTGGGGTATCCTGACTGGCAAAGTCTATTCAAATGGTCGGCAATTTGATAATGTTAATGTCTTGAAAAGTGCCATCCGTGATTGTTGGGCGAAAATTGATCTAGAAACACTGAAAAATTAGTAGATTCAATGCCCAATCGAGTTTTCGATGTAATACAAAATGGTGGAGATCATACAAAATATTAAATAAATGAAAAATCAAATTTTTTCTTACTGCAGGTCGATTCTGGTTTTCCTATAGAAAAATGACTTAGGAAAAAATTTTTACGAGTACATAGCGTTTTTGTCAAAAATATCAATTTCTGGCCTACCAAGAAATCAAGTTTGATCTAAATTTTTATAATTTAGGAAATATTTTTCCGTATCGGATAGGAAAAATATTGGATAGGAAAAATATTCCCAATTTAATTTTGATTTTGAAAAAATTTACATCAAATGTTTACAATACCAATACTATGAAAATGTTTCTGCTAATTCCTTTTTCCTATACAAGAATCGACCTGCAGATGTTTTAATTACCTCGAGTGCGTTTATATGAATACCTAAATTTTAGGTTTTTCAATTTTATTAAAGTCAAATATTAAAGTTGCCATTAATTTGTTATCTTAACTACATATTTATTAGATGAAATAATTTAAATTGATTGGAAATAATTAGGTTGGTCTGGTTTTAGAAATATAATTAAAAAACGGTGCGTTCATACGAATATCTTTCACTAGTATGTATAGTAGAAAACATATGTGAAAAATGCAACGTGTGAACAGACATAAGTATTTTTTTTTGTGTGCGTACTTTACGAAATCCAAATCTCTTTTTCGAACAGTGAAGAGTTGCAAATATGGTTGCTCCAAATTCTGTGTGTGAATTAAGCTTCATACTATTTCGGTTGATCGGTATTTTTGCTGACGCCGAAAGTATATGGTTAATTGACTGTGAGAACATTTCAAATAATTTTGTTTTGTCCCTCTCCCCATTTCGTCTCACCTAGTCAATTAATTTAGTATAAAAACTGAAAAGATTCAATGGAAAAGAGGCAGTTAGTTCTAAGTTGATGACTCTTATAGTAGCTTAGCTCGGCAGATAGTCAATTCAATAATTAAGCTAATAAATAATAATTTTGTTAAATAAATATTTTTTTTTCTGATATTAAGTTTAGTTTAATAAATAAATAAGTTTTGGTTTTTTGCCGTTTCTATGTTAGTTCATACCAGTTCTTAATAGATGGCGTTACACAATACATAACATTAAATTTTTATTCTAATTTCATAATTTAATTTAAGTTTTATCAATTTAATTTAAGTTTTATCAATAAATACTTCATTATCGATGGAGGATCTGAACAAATCTGAACTAAGTTTGCAGTTTAGATGTAAATATTATGCAAGTTTTGGTATAAAAACATTAGAGACATCTATATATAACTCGTATGAACTAACAAAGATGTGTCTATGTAAGGCACACAGTACAAGTAACTTCGGGATATATTTTATAGTAACACTAATTTACATTAACTAACATCTCCGGAAACAGAAGTTTTAAAGATGTATTTACGTGCTGAGTTACAAGTGGTTGACGACCTTGCCTACGAGTAGTCTACGTTATGAAGGTATTGTCTACGCAATCATGTATAATTGAGTAGATGGCGCATAAACGTCCATCTCTGATTATGAGGAAGTGGTTGTTTGTAGAAAAAATCTTAGTTGATATACGTGTGAAAATAATTTTATTATGTTCGAAGGAGTGGTTCAACTTTAGCCACTTTTAACAATTGTGTTATAAATAGCTATTAAACATTAAATAAAGTACCATCGACATTAAATCGCTGTACTTATTTTATACTTTTACCAGACAAAAAAAACATTGTGAAATTTAGGAGACTGACAAGGCAAACTGAAAAAGAAGGTTTCTCGGAAAATGTTTTGTTTTTCAGCAGAAGACAAAAAAGGATAATAATCTTAAATTCCATTATCTAGGAAGGGGCAGGCATATTTAAAATTTATGACATCTCAAGCACCTAATAAACAGAAAAATTACTGAACTCTTTGCTGTGCTTATAAATAAATCTTTGATTTTATTTTATCCCAGTCGCTTCTAGACATTCTTGGTAAAAGGCGAAATAAAACTTTATTTTTATACGCGTGAAGCTTATTTTACTAATCTTGAGTTTGGCCATATATTAAGTAACAAATATATATGCTACTAGATGGAGCAAATTATTCTTTGATTATACTCTAGCCGGCGAAAAATTCGAATAATATAACAATTTTTAAAGCATATTATGTGGTATACATACCTTGGATGGCCATTATGGTTGGCCTGTACGTTTCTTATCATATTATGTCATATCAGTATCTTTTTTGTTTAACGTTCAAAATTATAATATTATTTCGTTAAACTTAAATCAAATTCATTAATTTCCCAATCCGTACCAAATAAACGTTAAAAGTTCTCTAATATAAAACTTTACACACACATTTCATCACACGTTACTTCGAGCCATTTTAGACACGCAATCTGTCATTTATAACACTTCGAAATAAACTTGTGAACAAAATTATTATTCATTAGTGACTTAATAGAATTAATTTTGTATCAAGTATAAGTAGACTACCTAATTATTAATTAAGTATATCGTATACATATGTAAGCAGGGCTAACAAATACATAGATTTTATGTAGGTTTATACGAATATCTGCTTCTGGAATAACCCCTTTTTTGATTTTGCAAATGTTGAGTAGCAAAAAATTATAACACGAAATGAAAAATGTTGTTCAGTTGGCATGTCATGTAGTAGTAACTTTTTTTTTACCTACGATGTATGTAACTAATTATATGCTTTAGTACACATATACAACCTTACACATACACATACTCATATAAATTAAAGCTGTAAAATGTAAAGGAAATTTTCTAAATACATACGAGTAGGTATTAATAATCCCTACGGAATTTTATATTAATTTTATGCTGACGACAATAAAAAAATGTTTTCGTACAAATATTTATAATATATGAAACTTATTAAAAATTCTGTTAGAACTGTTTGAGTTCTATATGTTCAACTGGTAAACAAACCGTTGCTCTTTTTGCACCTTTTTAATACGTAATTCTCATGCAGCTGCAATGCATGGTATATAGTTCGTGTATTTGGATGAGATTTAATAGTATAACAAGTACGCAATCATCAAATCAAAATAAGTAAAATTTGAATACCAAACGATGAACTGTACTCGTAATATTTAGGCATTAGAGTGCCAAAAGCAATTTTATACAGAAAAATATTGATGAAATTCAAATTTGCGTTCGTATAAACAACAAACTGAAAATGCAAATATTATCAATTAAAATAAAGCATCACAAAAATCCCTAGGGTTATAAATAATACAATTTTTAATATCGATAAGGATTTGCCGAAAATTTTTGTACCATATTCAATCGGTTTGATATTCGGTTAATAAACATAACAGCAGTATGTAACATCTGAAGTACGATAAAGGTAAATTTCAGAAAATTTATGATGCATTTATGATATCTTGAAAATAAGTTCATCAACCACTTTTTTTAACCTTCACAAGATGAAATTCTGGTTTGGTTTCAATATTACGTATACATTCAGTGTGTTCCGCACTAAACCTATATTGAAGGAGGTGATAGAAAATATCATTTCACGATTTCGAGGGTTTTCAGTGGCACCCTACTTTGAGGAAAATCGCTGAAACAAAATTTTCGAGTACCAGGAATCGATTAGATGGATCCCAACTTCGGGAAAATTGGTTTACGGGAATGTCGAGAGAACCGAAGTACTTTTTTCATTTTTGTTTCTCAGCTCAATCGTATTTGAATAAAATCGCTGAAAATAGTTTTCGAGTTCTAGGAATCGATTGAGATTGAACCATAATAACGGGAAAATACATTTAAAGAGCTCGTCGTGAGAACTGGGTTTTATGATATTGTTTTTTACTTAGCACAAACGACTTCAATCCAAATTCGTCGAATGGGAGATTTTCGCGTACCAGGAATCGGTTCCGATGGGCCCTGATTTCGTGAAATTTTTTTTGAGGGTGTCTGGTCTCAAAAACAGATGTAAAATACGCAGAGTTTTCATGGAAATCCGACCACCCCCATAATACCACCTGCACAACAAGGAGGTATAACCGGGACGGAATTAGGCGTGTTTATCAGCAAGAATTCTAGCCTCAGGGATAGATATCGCAACGAAAAATGAAATATTTAGGGTTCTTCATCCGCTTAGTATCGCATCTTTATAATTCGGAGAACTGCAAAGAACGTCAACTTCTAGAAAGTGAAAATGTCTAATTTTTAAGTGCCAATTTCTCCGTCAACCAAAAAACTTCAACCGTGGATGTCTATTAAATTACTAAAGATTATTTATATTAAAAGTAAATGTATAAAGCGACTAAGTAAACAAACGAAGGGTTTGAAATTAAGGAAATTAATAATAACTATACAGTCCAGAATAGAATCAAAGATGGAAGTAGTGTAATGATCAATTGAAATTTATAAATATGAAAAGGTATTAAAAGTCAATAGCGTCCAGTTGATGGCATAATTGGTTAAAAATTATCAAGTAAAGTTATGTCAGAAATAACTAAGTCTAGAAGAATGCGTTATAATGGAGCCACGCCTATTCACTTAGAATTTTAACAATTATTTCATTGAAGCTCCTAATAACCTGACAAAGAATGACAGACAACATCCACAATAATATTATTAAAAAAAAATTCACAACATTTCTTTTCTTGTACATATTTTTAACTTAATCCTTGTTAGTGGAATTTTTCCCGAGAGTTTAGAAACTGTTACCATATATTCATTGTAGTATTTAAAACAGGTAAGAATAGCGACATGTCAAAGGGTCATTCCATTATTGTCGATTTTTTCTAAGGTATTCGAAAAATGCATTAATTTCTAATTTTTCTTACGGAAAATCTTAGACAATAGATTAAATATTGTCTAAAATCTATGTTAAACACCGTGGGCTGCTAATTGGCGCTTTCTTATTGATACTGAGACTGTGTCCGAATTGAGTGATAAATATTTTCTAACAAAAATATTTGACACTAACGTGAACAATTTTTCGTTTTGTGAAATTTTTGTCGTTTTGCTGCCCGAATTGTGTGATAAATTTTTTTGATAAAAATTCCGGCTATTTAATTTAATTTTGGTTTAAAAATTATGATTGTTGTTATTTAAAAATTTAAGATAACTTTATAAATAAGAAAAAGATTTAAATCATAAACACAATTCTATTTATTTTATTTTAACCTTATATTGAACTAATTTTATAAAGCAAAATACAATATTGCTGTTACCTCCTTGAATCCAGATCTTACATTACCACGCAACTGTCAACAATTATTATCCCTAACGACTGTGATAATTCGAAAAATTTCAAATTTAGTACTAAAAAATATTTATCACACAATTTGGAAACAGTATGAATATTAGAAGTGGTGACCACTTCCTTTTATAGGAACGTATCATATTCGTCTGAACAGGCTCAAATGACGAATATACTTGTCTCGCGAAATCCCCCAGATATGAATAAATTTCATAAATAAAGGATTTCGCTTTGTTAATAGTGGGACACAGTGTATATTTTGTTTGTTAAACCGATTCCAAACTACCATTTGACAATGACAATAGAAAATGATATAGTTAGGTGTATCTAACCCATGTAGGCCTCACTAAAAATAGTAGGCCTCACACATATTATAGACTGGATACAAAATATCTAAATAAACAACATGCAGATATCTCAATGTTTAGTGAGGCAAACATTTCTGTCTATACTTCTGAGTAAATAATTTTTGGTTTGAACCTGTACTTTGACAATTTATTTCGTTTTATTCTTATTTGTTTTATTGATTTTATCTTCACGGTATGAAGTTTTATAGATTAACACGTAATAACTTTTATAATTGCAATGATATTTCGTCGCAGAAAGGAATGTATTGTTGAGAATTGAAAAATATGTCGTCTTATTTCTCAAAAAACGAAAACATTTTATGACTTATTTGCGCGAAAGTGTTAAAAAACGATAAAGTTGTATGAATGCTATAGCATTCACGTCCGCGAACGTGTTAAAGAATGCGAAATAACAGGGTTCTAAAATTCGCTCTACAAAATATATTATTCTTTCTTTACTGATCGAACAAATATATTTTACTACTGATCGTCGCGAATAGTGAATAGAAAACAAAATTTTACTGATTATATTCATCTTGCATTGAACAGAAAACAAAAAAATTTATTCTCTATTCCCACAATAGTGGAATATTCTATTATCTATTCAAACGAATATGAAAAATAAAACAAAAGAAGAGAATAAAATTTGGTTTTAGTTCTCACAAACAAAAAAAATTGTATAGTACTACAATCAATTTACACTTGGAAAAAAATTTACTCTAAAATACAAAATGTATAAAATATTCGCCAACTATTCGTTTAACAAGGAGCAGAGAGTAGAAAATATAATTTCTGATCTATTCAAAACATCGATCTGTTTGTTTTTCATTATTCGCTCACTATTCGTTGAAAACTGAATATTATTCTTAATTTTTTATTTTACTTTTTACGAACGAACAAGTGGGGAAAAAATTAAAAAATCATTTTGAGAGAATATAAATAGAATAGAAAGAAAGTGAAGAGTAGTTTTGAACGCTGCGAAATAAATAATATTAGACATAAACCTAAAATACATGAAGATGTTGCAACCAGCCCAAAAAGAATTCTACAACTCAGGCAAATCTACAATTCAGATATCTCAAATATGAATCTTCTTGGGCTGGTTATAAAATTGGACGCCAATGGCGATTTCTTCTTTCTGCGAGTGAATAATCGCCAACTAACAAGTATAGCAGCTTTTTTGCATATATATGCTGCTTTAATTTTAAAGTCTGTAGATATGATTATGTCAGTAATGTCGATGAGTAATAAACTGAAAATTGGGATTTATATATCTACAATCCCCCTTATGGCGGTTTACATAAGTATTTGTACACGCCTTAGAAAATTGGAAATATTATTCATATTATGTAAAAAAAAACATTCCACGGTTGTTATCTAAGTAACGCCACATTTCATTTAATCACTTTGTCATACTGATAAAAATATGCTTGTGAATTTTCCCATATCACATCGTGCTCGTAAATATTCATGAAGTAAAAAAAAATTAAAAGGAATTTTCCCTTAGTTGAAATATTGATTTTCCCTGGTATAACGGTGGAACTGTACATTTTCAGTTATCAGTCATGTAAACTGAAAGGAAAATATTATTGTGATTATTTTTGGTTTTTTTTTATTTAATTCTTCGTGTTTTTAGTAAAACGATCAACAAGGCAATTAATAAAAATTTTAATTTTTGGTATAATATAATATTTTTTTTGGCAGCCGCTAGCTTCGTATATCTAGAAATGGAAAACTGAATAATTTGAAAATATTTTATATAAACGCCATTAAATTACTCGATTATTTTTAATGTCTTAAGTCTAAGGATAGGTTTGGCACGAATCTACTCTATAAATTATCTAAACACGTTTTAATGTTAGTCTAGACAACCAGATCATTTTGGTACATGCCTAACAAAATTAGGCAGTGTTTTTTTTAATGGTAGTGTGCCACATAATTTTATCGTCCTTATAGTTATCCAATTCACCGAACACCTGACACCAGATTCTTTCACTTTCAAGGGAAAATGCTTTACATAATTTTTTAATTTATTAAATTATTATAGCGTAATAACAGCTTTTTCTTTTTATTTCATACAAATTAGGCGAATTTATAATATAACAGAAGAAAAAGTCAAGATAAAAGAAATAAATTATCTGTCTGTTTGTTCCAAATGAGCATTTCAGGCGCTCAACTGATCGCAATGAATTTTTTATATTGTATACGTTTTGTTGCATGTGCAAAACCAACCTTAGGATATTTATGAAGGGGTTGGACGCCAGGGTCTAGGAGTCTCGGTTCAAACTTTTCCAAATACATATTTCAATTTTTTTCGCAGGAATGAGATTATATGAAATACTATAAGTGACACTTATTTCAAGAGACCCATCCTTATATGTCTCCACATCATTTATCCAATCGGATTCAAAATTTGCGTACGAATTTTATACAGAAATGGGCAGGTTTTTGTAATATTTTTGAAGATGTAGAGCCCCTAGGTCTAGGTGCTTCTATACGATTATTTTCCATGATAACGATTCGTGTTAAAATTATATTTTTTTAAATTAATGACAGAAATTCCTTGACGTCTCCATTTACTCGAATTTTCGTCGTAAGCATGAAGATAGTGACCACACTCACAAATTACTTCGCCGTTTAATCAGTGATTGTTCGTTAGTCCAGTTTTATCTAAAATATGTGGAGTCCAAATAAACGATAAAATAAAAATCAAACAATTTTATTACAACGATTTACAGTCACACCACTAAAATTTTCAAAATTGAGATAAATGAAACGAACCAAATATTGTAATATTAATTAAATAATATATTTAATTATCATATTATTTCATAAACATATTAAAAAAAAACAATAAAATTGGTTTTAGAAAAACACAAACAGGTTTATTTTTTCTTAATGTTTTTTTTTATATAAGACCGGTTTCGGACGTTCGTCCTTTGTCAATTAATTAACTACTCGAGTGGTTAATTATTTGACAAAGGACGAACGTCCGAAACCGGTATTACATTAAAAAAAAAAATATTGTATATCACATCCAGAAAAAATAAACTTGATTGTGTTTTTTTAAAACCAATTTTAATGTTCTTTGTACTTTTGAATTAATATTTTTAATAAGAAATATAATAATATTTAAAAGTGATATAATAAATACACTGTGGGAAAAAATAAATATGGATTCATACAATCTATATTCCCCGTAATATCTTTAAGCAAGAAAATTATTATTGGACAAAAAAAAATTTAACAAAAAATAGTTTTCAAAAAAATTCATAAAATTTATATCACAAAAGTCTACATATAGTTAAGGCGGTGATGCATGTACAGATTTTGCCTTTAAGGCAAAAAAATTTACCTTATACAAAATTGAGAAATGTTCAATTTAAAATATTATAATATATATTTAAAATATTATAATATAATATTAACTTTGCATTCGTCTTGAGTGAGAAATATTTTTCGCCTTTGGTATTAAAAAACGGTGAGTCGAACGTAAGTGTCAATCGAAATATGAAGCTTAATAATAAAGCTACGGGAACAGAATAAGAGTTATAATGAAATATCTAAAATTATTGGTAAAGGTTGAGCAACCATACAAACAATAGTGCGAAATTTTGAGGAAGTGTTCAAAATAAATAACGATCTGGGTGTCCTAAAAACTTAACCCACGGAATGCTCGAAGCATACTAAAAAAGTGGCATCCATTCCGAGGATAAGTGCTTCAGAAATAGCGTTCGAGATTCGGAATAGCGCTGATAAGGATGTTTATCCCGTAACAGTTCGTCGAAATTTACGAAACAGCCGCAACATTTTTTTTTCCCTGCACCGTTAAACACGGCGGTGGCAATGTAATGGTTTATGGGGATCTATGGCTGCAGCTGGTGTCGGAAAATTGGTATTTATAGAAAGTAATATGGATCACCGAATGTATTTGAACATATTGCGTACGTCCGTCGAATGCATAGGACTAGACAACCAGTGGATCTTATATTAAGATAATGTTTCAAAACATACGGCGATGGCAGTAAGACGTCTATATAATATGCCGAAACAACTTCATCCGCCTCCCCAATCACCGAATTTGAATGCAATAGAGCATAGCTGGTATGAACTGGAACAAAGTGTCTGAAAATATAGGATTACCAATAGGGATTCACTAAAAAGTGCCCTTTCGAGTGCCTGCGGTTACTGAAAACCTGGTTTTATGAATGCCCAGGCGAATAAGCGCTGTTATTGCGTCTAATGGTGGCTCAACTAAATATTAATTTTAGCTCTTAAGTGTGTCTGGACATAATCCTTTTGCTTTTATTTACTGTATGTAGACTTTTGTAATATAAATTTTACGAATTTTTTGAATTTTTTTTTCTGTCCAATAATAGTTTTCTTTGTTTAACACGTTCACGACCGAGCTGCTACCCTAGCCTGAAGTGGCCATAAATCAGATGATAAAGAGTTGATTGCACGAAATGAGCTAATTGAAGTCTGATGGTAGAATAAATGTTTTATTAATGTGTTTTGTGAGGCTTGTTACGTTATTAATAGTATGACATAAAAACGAGTCGCCGGTTTTTTAGAATAAAAATTCGTTGTATAAACCGCATGACGCACATATGCATCGTGTGGTCGTGAACGTGTTAAATATATTATTTAATTAATATTGGAATATTTAGTTCGTTTCATTTATCCAGATTTTGAATATTTTAGTGGTGCATGATGACTTTTGTGACTGAATGTATCAATTGGGAATTGGATAGCCGCTGAACAGAAGACAATACTGTGTTAATTCTGAAATATTATACGGAATAAATTGGGCTATCAATCAATTGAATTGATCTGCGAAATATATATATATAACTATATATATATATATATATATATATATATATATATATATATATATATATATATATATATTATGTAATCTGTTCTGAGGCCGAAGCACTCCCTACTCTTTCGCAGTTCGAATTTTACGTCCTACTTTACGCATTGCTTGCCAAATCAAGGACGTACGGCTATACGTCCGATTTTATCAGCCTATACTGGCATGGAAGATGGGTCGGCCTATGAGTTTTGCACTGCGACAGGGGGTCATATGTAGTTGTGTTCCATTTCATCACGAAATATATTGATAGACTCAAAAACATTTTTTATGAATTTAAATCTAAATTTTGGTCATTTTTAAGCTGTTTTCTGACATTTAAAACGGCGAGTCTTAATCAAATAAATTAAATAAAGAAAACTAATATTTTAAATATTAAATATTAGAGTAACTGAATTTTCTAATTATTTTAACAAATAGAAATAAAAATGGTAAAGATATAATTTCCAAATAACATCTGAAAGCCATTTATTTGTTGTATATTAAATTTTCAATTGAGAAGAAAAGTACTAACCTTATATATTTAAAAAATTGCATCTTCTACATCAAATTCTACTATAAAATGTTGTATGTGTAAAATAGGTTTAATTTGATTAATTTCTTTTGTTTTTCGTAATGTCATAAAATAAACACAGTTCACGGTGAGACGTATCGAAGTGGACATATTATTTTTTAACCGTTTTGTTTAAATTAACACTAATTTGTGAACATATGAATGTCTGTTATTCCCGATTACTTAGGTACATTGGAATAAAATAATTGTTGGTGACTGTTTTTCTGAATAAGTATTAAATATTGTTTCAAGTGTAAGAGTTTACGATTACTTTTGTTTGTAAAGGGTGTTCCATCAGTTGGTTTTTTAAGCTCAAAACAAATATTTATTGTGCGGTGGTAACCCGAAAATGTTTTGACAAACGAAAAAAAAGCCATTTTAAGTCATGTGTTCGTTTACAACACAACAACGCATTTTGACTATCCAAATTTAAAAATTATTCAAAATTGTTGAACGTTTTGAAGAAACTGAATCAATTTCAGTTCGTAGAGCATATGAACACAATTCTTCAGTTCGTACTCGTGAAACAATAACAGCTGTAAGTAAAACTGTTCGTGAAGAGCCAAGCATCTCTTTGAGTCGTCGTTCACAAACATGTCGTTAACCATTATACATCTAAATGTATACGTTGTTTTACACATACATCCTTACAAAATTTAAACAACTCAACAATTAAAGGCAGCCGACCATCACCAACTTTGTAGTTTTGTTCAATTTTGTAACGTAAAGTGTATAGAAACGATCCATAAACAGTTCAAGAGCTTAAGAACAACATTCGAGCTAAAATTAAGGCCATTGAACTGCTTTTATTGGAAAAAGTAATCAACAATTTCAATGTTCGGATGCGGGCCTGCAACGGCCGTGATGGTCACATGAACGGTATAATATTCCATACATAAATGGCATAGAACTTAGTTTCTTTTTCAATAAAAGTTTTGAATTTCCAACATACATTATAGTTTTTTTTAATATAAAGAGAAAGTAACAGATAGAACACCCTTTAATTAACATTTCATTTTTTGCTTAAAAATTACCCCGAAGAAAAGATCAATTGGGCAGGTCCTCAAGAGTGGCTGAAACATGTGAACACCCTGAGATACGGCTTGAAAACGTCCGAAGCAGAACGTCTTCTGTTAGAGCCTGCTATAACAAGTGAAAAACGTAAGAACCGGCTGGAAAACAACCGTCTATCAATTGACATATTCTGGAGCAGCGCAAACTGTTAAAAATGAATGGTGTTGTGCCTACGTTTAAAGTAACTACAAGGACAGGTTAACGATAATGAGGGCACCCTTCTCCCTCTACATGACAACGATTCCAAGCTTCTATTTCATGAGCAACGATGAGACGGGCACAATTCAAAGTTGTGCTATAGTCTCAGAATTTATTCCATGATAGCAATCATTCTTCTTCAAAACTGCATTGAAGCAAATGCCATCAGATGGTGAAAGATTAGTTATTCGTGCCGACAAAACACCGTCAGGTGTTGATAGACACTTCAACGCTTGAATGATCAACGAAGTTGTTATTATCATGGTCGGAACGGATTTTAATCGACGTGTTATTATTATCCATAAACGAAATGAAATGTTGTAGGAACGTGTTACTGAACCACACAGATCGTATGATGCTCTTAACCAATACGTTTTGGCAATGAGGCGAATATCGTTTTAACGTGATACAAACTAATCCAGCAACAGGTGCTGTGATAACGAAAATTGGTTTTTTATGAATTTTTATGCGTATCATATTAGAGCCAAACATTAAAATCATATCCCGAAGTGTCGTCAAATTGTCCACCAATTCTGGTAATATGTAAGCTAAAATCGAAACTGAACAACTTCTTTTCACTTTCGGGAAGTTCAAGAACTAAGCACGAATACGCACGATTAACTATGATTTGGACATCCACATCTTTTTATAACGTTTACAAGTAACCAAACATGGGCTTAGATTAGAGATTTACTTCTAATTGGACAATCATCGTTCCATCGGCATGATATTACAACTAGAGGGTTCAAACAGAAACTCCAATAACTCATGCATACCATAACTAAAAATCACGTTTAAAGAGACAAACTCACTGCTGGATGTATTATATACCGGGTAAGTTTTTTAAGCTGAAACTTTCAAATATCTCGGAAAATAAGCCCTCTACGATAAAAATGACCATTATCAAAATTAAATCATTCTGGAGGGGAAATACGTTAGTGCTATAATTAGGACCCCCGCCCCTGTTTGTAGGGGGGATGGGGGTCAACTTGGAAACTAAGATATGAACCCGGACAAGTGGTGCAGTGGTTAAACCGGACAAGTGGTGCAGTGGTTAAAGCTTCGGCACTTGGACCGGGAGGTACTGGGTTCGAATCCCATCAGAGGCTGGATGCAAAGCGAATTTTCGTCATCGATTACGATCGGTAATGTTAATAAACACAACTAAGACCCTCTGTTGCAGTGCAGAATTCAGCGCCGACCCACCGTCCATGTCAGTTTACAGGTTGACATGGAGCTGGCAATGTGCAGGTGGTATACTGTAATTGTGTGAATGGGTGGTCTGTGCGTGAATGAAAGGGGGGTATTAATTGACCTTCAAAGGACATTAAATCCACTGGACAATTAATACTTCCTTTAAAAAAAATAAAATAAAATAAAAAAAAAAAAAAATAAAAAAACCCCTATTTTTTATTGCAGATTCGGATTCTATGGCTAAAAGTACGTAAGATTTCCTTGAAACATTTTTGTCGATTCATGATAGATTTCTTTTTGTGGGGCTATCTCAAAGACAAAGTATACCAACAAGTACCAACAACACGTGAGAATATGATTGAGCGAATAAGAAATACTTGTGCTGAAATTCCAGCATACCCGCATCTAAGTTGTGTACATTCATTTGAATGCGGATTGAAGTTGAAGGCCATTATTTTGAGCACTTAATTTAATTAAAAGATGATGTCCAAGTCGTTGTTCCTGGGTTACGCTAAAAGTAGCTTTTTTTAATTTAAAAAATACAATTTGTTTAAAACTAATTTCAATTATTTACATTGAAAACGTGTTAATTTTAATGCAAACATATTGCAGAATTGTATGCATAATGTTCTCAGTAGGAGAAATCGAAAAAAATTAATATCGCCTATTACAGCGCCATCTATCATGAATCGAAAAAAATGTTTCAAGGAAATCTTACGTACTTTTAACCGTAGAATCCGAATCTGCAATAAAAAATAGGGATTCCTATCTTAGTTTCCAAGTTGCCCCCCCCCCCCCCCCCCCACCACCCTTATAAACAGGAGCGGGGGTCCTGATTATAGAACTAATGTATTTCCCCTTGTATTTGGTTAAAGGTCAAAATTACTCCAACTCAAATTGATAGGTTATATCGGCCCAAGAGGATCGGATACATTTTGAAAACATTGAATCATAATTCGCTTTGCATGAAAGATGGAAAATGTTCGAAAATATATCTTCGAATCGTAAGCTGAATCAGCAAATACAAACTACTGACGACAATAGCATCGACGAAAGCTCGATGATGGAAGAGCCACTATCAAAGTGTATTATGTTGACGTCGATATCGAGCTGAGTTGTTCCTTACACTCTGTTACTGTCGACAACATTTAAGGCTCATATTAATGTTGAGTACTGCAACTCAGTTAAGTCAATATGTAAATGCAAGGCAGTGCTATGACACTTTTTGAATAAAAATTCACCATTTGATGAAGTTACGCTATTCCAAATAGTACGCTACATCGGCAGCAATTAGGCTATTTCTCGAATTCTAAGTTTTAACATTCACCGAGCGATATCCAACAGTTGTACATTTTGGCGAAAACTTAGCAAATGAATAACGAGTCTACGTTACGAACGAAAATTTTCTACAGAAAACTGCACAACCGCCGAACACAACATTAACACTCTTTTTCAATTGTGTTAAAGTTCCAAAATACCACATTTGGAGCAATTCGAGAAAGCAGTTTTCCACAAAAAACAAGGTACAATTATTCCGCAGTGTGCTGGAATCCAGAGTTTTGATGCATTAGGTCGAGTTTATAATGTTCATCCTAATAATACTGAGCGTTCTTATTTGAGAAAGCTGCTTCAAGAAGTAAGAAGACCAACATCTTTTCAAGCACTGAGATTATCGATGGCGAAGTATGTCAGACCTACAGAGAAACATGTCATGTCTTAAACTGGCCTTACTTAAAAATTATCAACACTGAGACAGAACACTTACCAAAACACGCGCTTTTTGCAATCATATTAACAACTTGCACACTTTCCGATCCGAAAATTCAAAGAAAGCGTTAGTAAAGATATACTTCGACAAGAACGTACAACAACTACTGATACCAATACTCTAATATGGTGATACAATTTCCAGCAGACTTTTTTAATGAAGCATTAATAACAAATTCGTTTGTCAACTTGGGTTGTCAGCATCAACACGCCATGAAAATATTGTTCGTGATTGAGATATAAAAGGTTTTCCTATAAGGACTTTGAAGTCGGACGGTTTGAAGTGCAATGAAAAGATTTATGTATGGAATTCGACATCGTTAATATATCCGTCACGGGCATGTTTGTAGGTATCGATTAGCTCTGGGCTCCTCTAACGTCGCCGGCTTATCGGCATAGACCAATGATTTAACATTGTCCCATAAAAAAAGTCTAGAGGTGTTATATCACACGATCTAGGCGAGCAATCGAAAGGACCATTTCGGGATATAGCACGTTCATCAAATATATATTTCAATAAGTCGATTATTAGAATATCTCTCTGTAGTGATCTCCATTGACTGTAACGTAATGGTTATTTTCATCAATGAAAAAAACGATCCAATGACACCACCAGCATGAAAACCCCACCATACAAATATTTTTCGTGGATGATGTGGTGTTTCTTGAAGCATGCATGAGGGTTTTCACCTGACCATTAACGTATATTGACGAAGCCGTTTAGCCAAAAATGCGCTTCATCACTGAAGATCCCAGAGCCCAATCCGAGAACATACGTCGCTTCATATGATCGAGTGGCTTTAGTTCTAATGTTAACTTGATCTTATAAGGGTGCAAGCCGCAAGATTCTTTGAAACTGTTTTGATTCGTTTGCGATGGACGAATGAACAGTAGCAATATTCTCGGCACTTAGACCAACCCGTTGTCTCACTGGCACGGGAACATCCACCAGCGAATATTTAGACTCAAATTTTTTCACTAGACTATGAATTGGACGATAATTACGACCAAAAATTGGAATAACGCTCTTGAAGTTGAAGTCACCGACTCGGAATTTTTGTGACAAATTTTAAATATTTGTAAATGTTGTTTGTTCGTGTGCTTTACCTTCAACCCGCTGCATATTGGGGTTTTTAGTAGTGTTTAGTCCCAAAAATGTCTAGAGCCTAGAAAAATGCACCAAATTGAGTATTTTTTTTTTTTTTAAATACTCTTTATGAGATTCTTAAAAGATCCCTCATGAGTATTTTGTCTGAAAATTTTTTGTGTGCATAGAAATCAGTACATACTCAGATATTTGTTTAAAAAATCACTTTTTTCTTAACCCATGCTTCAAAGGGTGTTTAATTTTGTGTTTAATGTTTTTTTTCTAAAATTTGGTACACATAGTTTTTTACGATCGCTACGTTCAAATATGGAGTTAGATTTTCGATACTGACAGCTGTCAATTAGCAGTCAAATCACTTTCACTTGTTATAAATCTTGAATTTATTCTCATTTAGTACGTTTCTTGGGTCTGAGTATGTACTGATTTCTATGCATACAAAAAATTTTCAGACAAAATACTCATGAGGGATCTTTTAAGAATCTCATAAAGAGTATTTAAATACTCAATTTGGTGCATTTTTCTAGGCTCTAGACATTTTTGGGACTAAACACTACTAAAAACCCCAATGTGCGCTGGTACGAGAAAAACATTAAGTTACTTAGTGGCTGATCAAAGAGTTGCATACACTAAACTCATCTAATATAAAGCAAAAATTAACAGAGGAAATATTTTTCTTGATGAACCGACATCATCTGAGATAGCAACAACTTTACTTGATGGAGACACAACCAACTATCAATCTTCCATTGAATTCGAATCAAGCAGATACTTTTTCTTGCAACATACCTCGAACATAACAATTGCCACAGTATAGACAGATATCGTTCTCGCCTGATTTGTTCAGGTTTTCAAATGTAGTCGTCAAGTCAGGACGATGTAATGAAAATTTTTCCAAATATTTCAAACAACTCAATTGATTGGCTTTACGAACGTGTTCCCAAGAAAGACGGTCTTAATAAAAACTAGTAAGAGCGGACAATTGAAATTGTCCGATAAGCGCTCGATAAAATAGGAAAAATGCAACAGACGGACGGACAGAGGTGTAAAACCTCTGAAAAACTAAGGTGCTAATACAACAAATTAGCCCAATAGACAAAAAATGAATAGAATCTTAAGCAAATCAAAAAAATTACAGAAACTAGTTTTGAAATAACACTCTTTTTATTATATATAAAAGTATGCTTAGAATAATAATTGAAAATTTAAAAAAAAGTAGACAGCCGCATCTGTGTGACCTGTATTTTTAGAAAAAGTTGAATATCTCGAAAACTACTTGACCTAGAGTTTCCCAAATGTGACCTTTTTAGAGTAGTATCTCTCTGTGTGCCAATTTTGAGCATGGTGTGTATAGTTTTTGCTGTGATATTGCCAACAGACAGACGAGTCTTTGTATAAGCTTGCTCGCAAGAGCGAGCGCTAATAAATAATGGAATTCAATCGCACGAAATTATGAAACGGAGCAAGACTTGGTGAATAATTCTATACTGTTCCATTTCAGAATCTTTAAATGATCGATAATAGTTTGATTAATAAACAAACTACAATTAAATTTTTTTATGTCAAATGTAATTGAAACGACGATTATAACTGGCAAAAGTAAAGGAGAAAATGTGTTAGTTCCACTCATTCCAATGACTCCCACCGATTTTCCTTTCAAATTCAAGCGACTACAATTTTCACTGCACCCTGCTTTAGCAATAAATCACTTTAAAACCCAGGACAATCACCGAAAATTGCTGGTGTGAATTTGGAAAATTCGTGCTTTTAGCATGGTCAACTACATGTTGCTGCTTGCTCCAAAGTAGGAATGCCAAAAAATATTGATTTTCTCATTAAACTATTTTATTTATTATTCACATTGATTAACAAACAAATTGTTTACATATGTGTAAGTAGGTCACCAGTAGGTATTAAAATGTGAAAAAATATTTGTAAAGAAATTACAATTGCAAAAACAAAGGAAATATTGCAAAAAAGTTAATAATGAAAGTTTGTAAGAAGGTAGTATAATTATTTGAAAATAAGTAAGAAATAAAAAATAATGAGCCTATCCCGGATGTCAAACGTTAACATTACAGAAAGTTCTAATATTCAGATGTTCGTCTGTAAGGAGGCATTAAATATAAAGGCCAATTCGCCTATTTGTTTTCTAAAAGGCAATTCAATGTAATGTGAATAACTTATGCATTACGATGGAACTTACCCCTAAAAATGTATCTCACGACTGAAAATTTACTAAAGTTCATCTTATTGATGAATGATTATTTATACGATTTAAAAATTCCTTCTAAGGTTAATTTAGTTTACCGTTGTGTCGTTTTTACTGTAATATTCTAACCGAATTCTTTATATCGATACAAAATTACATTGATTTGTATATGGCATGCCAAAAGCGTTGTTATCCAGTCGATTGATTTTTGGCCTTGTCCTATGCATAACCTATGTGAGGTTATGCATGTGAGCACCCACATTTTGAACTTGATAACAAAAATAAATGAACCAATTTATTTCCAGATGAAGAGTAGTAATAAAAATACCATCCCAAAGGTGTTATGAAAATATAAATTTAAATTTATAATGTAATTTTGCATCAGAAGAACGAACAATGTACGAGTATATACCGGCCGAAAAGTTATACCATAAATTTTTCGAAACGAATATAAAATTTAATTATAATTAATAAAATAAAAAATTTCATATAAGCAAATATCAATTAAATTTTTTTTATAGAATTAACATTCGGTGACGATTCGTTCATTGTGCTATATGGTTTGTTTAACTTGTCTGCTCTATGTATGTAATAGACGATTAGTTTTTTTTTCAGAAGATAGTAAAAATTCAGATGGTTTTTTTTAAGGGCACCTCAATCTGAAATCTAGTCCTTATGAAGAACTTTAACATATTTCGAAAAGGTGGATAACCAACTAGTACTTACATGCTATTCTTACAATATTTCTTAGGTGTCGCTTTCACTTACCTGAAACAGAAAAATAATAATATTATTATCACTAATTAAGAATTAAATCAAATCTTCAAATCAAAGTTATCAATCGCGCGAGTTATCTTAGGTTCACACCTAAATGGCTTCGTAATTATTCGCATTTTATTTTAAATGTTTTCACATTTTACATGTCGACTAGTGGGCATACTAGCAAATTTTACATTTACAAAATGAAACCAAAAAATTCCATATAGATAAATTGTATAGATAAATTGTCAACCCTGCAATTAACACAGCAATTTGATTCTGTTTTGAAAATAAACATTTGTATAATGCTTTAAACCTGCACCGACCACATTAGCGCGCCTCAATGAACCCCACTCCATAATTTGTTACATATTTATTACAATTTATTACATCAAATCCCGATTTAATTACAGTTACCGTTTTTGAAGAACGGATGGTTAGTGTAGCTTTCAATAAAATCTGCATCGCCAAAATTGTAACTTTTTATGTAGCTGCGACATCGGATGGATTTTAGACCAGAATTTATTACATGGAATTATTTAGTTCAAGACCACTCCTATAACTTGCCTAAGGGTAAATTTCACCCCAAACGATTATTTATAACAAAAACGTCAATTTCACCAATTTAAATAATTATGATTACACAAGACTGCCACCAGGTTTGTGTCAGGTTAGACGGAGTTTCCTTTGAATGTTAAAAGCTTCAAATATGCAATTGTAAAAGTCGATTTTAACACATTTAATAATTTATTTTACTAGACTGCCAGCGGATAGTGGGTCGATATCCAGGTGCGTAATAAATGTAAATGCTTCAAATGTGTAATTTTACCACATTGAATAATTCATTACACCATCATTTACTACCGTTTACCGTTTGAAACCAACTCCTTTTAACCTGACACAAATATAATCTGGATAAGGTTGACCTGCCCACCTCAAGGTCCATGTAGTAACATTTGACACCATATCTGGTCCGCAAATTTCCCTTTGCGGATTTTTGCAATCATGTTAGGTGGGAACGGTATGTTAGTTCATAATTTCTTAATCGAGATTTATTTTATGTATACAATTGTGTATACCAACTACAAGTAGAACGGGTTAGTTACCAAAATTTAATTAAAAATAAAATTTTGCTTTTTAAAAGCTTCGTATTTAATAATAAAATGTCGTTACAGAAAATTGTTGGTCATTTTGCTTCACAATAAGCTTATTTTACATCAGTATTATAAAAAGTTAAATCTTTTTTACCGACTTTATTTTAAAACAAAATGGTAGCTTATTTTTATGTTACGACTTTACCTAAATGCTTTTTAGTGCATAAATACAATTTTTAAATATTAATTTTTATTAAATTTTCTTTATTCTTTTAAAACCATTAAAATATAACAACAACAACAATTATGCTAAGAATATATGTATATAGGTTACTTTTAGGAAAACCGTTTTTAATTTTGTTGTGTAGCTAAATCTTAAAATTAATTTTAACAAACAATAAATCATATTGCGATAATTAAAAAAATGCTATAAGGCATAATTATAAATAAAACAAAGATTTATACAAAAAGTAATTCCGTTACGGCAATGATTTATTATACGATATGGTTTTCTGTTGCACGAATCCACGTATTTATGAGAAGCATTATTTGGTCCATATAACCATCACTTTCAACCTATTCAACAATATTATGTTGTTTAAAGGTAAAAAGTAAGCAGAAGCAATTAAGTTTCCTAGCCTAGAACGAACAACTCAACCAAAATAAAACAACTCGTTTGAATCTCTTTATACGCCTTGAATAACTAAGGATTAATAACAGCGACCTTATCCTCCGCAACATAACAGGATGATAAGAAAAAAAACGCTACCATCGTCTGTTGTTGTCGACGGTTTTACCAACTATCATGATTTTTAATATATAGTATAAGAAGCAGATTATTACATTAGTAATGACAATATTAAAATAAACATGAAAAGCAGAGGCGTTTATAGTTAGATACCCAAAAAAAAAGTTTGAGTGGTATGGCTGATTTGGCTTTGGCACCTATAAGAATAGATAAGGAAGACATTCCAAAGTCATGGCGCGACGTCTTAATAATGCAAATAACACAGGAAGAATAAGGGCTAAATTATATCAAAACATCTCAAAATAATCAACCAAATTGGTTACAAAGTGGAAATAGGTTACTACGGAAATCTAAACTTATTCCGCGATGCCAAAAAATCCAAGTGCAGGGACACACAGCGATATAGCGGTGAACCTTCAAGATGTGTTAAATGTGGATACAAAACAACAATAAAATGAATAAAATGTTAACTACCCCCAAAAGAAACAGCAAGTTTAAAAATAGTTTAATCAACGATCCTTCCGATTTATGTAGAACGGAAAGCTAAATCATAACCCAATAATTAATTACGATATCTAAACACGCATGGTTAAACTTCTTCAAACCAACGAGAGATTTTAGTTTAGTTTTGTAAGTACAAAAGATTTTGTAATACCAAGGAATGGTGATTGACAGTACAGAAAATAATGTAGAATGTAAATTTAAAAACCATTACGCTTGGAAAGCCGTTCTACATTTGGTTCTTTATTGGACCATACGGTACAATGTGTTTTCGCTGAATTTTATTAAATTGAACCTGGTAATTATTAAAGCTGGTTTTCCAGCCACCGTTTACATATACAGCCAATATCATCATTAATTTTCTTAACTAACCTATTTATGTTCGTTAGGTTAATATTGATGATATTGAGATTTCGTTAGAACAAGAGGTAAATCATTAATTTAAAGAGAAAACAATATCGGTCCTAAAACTGAACCCAAAGTGAAATCGACAACGCCAATATCGAATTAATCTTTAAGAGATTGTCAAAGATTCAAATAGTTTTAATTTGATTTTTGATAGGACGTTCAAATATTTACCAGCAATATACTAATCAGTAGATTTGAGAGACTTAACAAGACGAAATCGATCGAGTGATTTTTCAACTTTATCGACAAATTTGTATTCGATACACAGAGTCGCTGATCTTTTGGCAATTTCCAACCTTTCCAATCTCGTTATGCATCTTGAGATCTCCTTTTCTGTTTCCTGGAATTCAGCCACACTAAATCATCTCGCCGAAAATTGGAAAATCTTTCATTCTGGTCGTATTGCGTTTCTGATTTATGTTAGGCGTTTGTGTTGTTGCGCTCTACTGCGGATTGATCTTTCTGACTCGATTTTTGTCAATGACTATTCCCCTCACCTGTTTTCATGTTGTTTATCTCGGGAATCAGGATGCCGTGCAAAACGGTCATTCCATCGTTGCGTACACTCTCGTATGTAGTGACCTTACTTCCGGCATTTAAACCATCTTCTTTGTCTTTTGATGCCAATTGGCTTCACACTTGACCGACGCAATTCTTCTTGATTCGCTATAGGAAAATCTTTTCATTGCTCGCTCCATCAGCGCCTCGATCACTGTAACGATGTCAAAATTAAATTTTTACTCCGATGTTGGTTCAGTAGATAAACTATCCGATCCTGTGTTCTTTGTCAGACTCAACTCTGTTGCGATTCGATCGTAACATCTCTCTATCTTAGGACTCGTCTGCAACACATCATTCTTCAAAACTTAATTCGAGCTCCCGGCAACAACGTTCAATGCAATCTGTAAACCTCTTTCTTTTTTTTGTGAGTCGTGCCTTCCTAAGCTGTGATCGACTTCTTTCTTGAATTTTAATTCGAAATCTTTCACTCAAGCATCCCATAGGTTTTCAATTTCTTGTACTTGCATAATAAAAGGCTTAATCACAGCTTTCAGTCCTTATCTATTTCATTCTCCTAGACCCGTATAAGTTGGCCCATTTTCTCGATCTGCGCGTTCTGTTGTTTATCCAGCACGGCAAACAGTTTATCTTGCTGTTCAAAATTGAAATCTAGTTTGTTGAGTTTACAGTTGATTCTCTCTACTTAAAGCAGAATCGCATTTATCATGTTTTCTACATCAATTGCGGGTTTATGTTGTTCGGCAGTAAGCGATTGTACAAAAATGGTTCCTTTTGTTTCACACTTTGATTCGATTTTTTTTCTTTTATGTTAACCATGCGACCTGCTTTGGGGCTCAAAGCTCACCCTGTGATCTTCCGTGGTTATGCTGTTTACGTCCTTACTTTACGCCTCTCGGCCAACTCGAGGACGTACGGCTATAGGACCGATTTAAGATTACTGATCCGATTTCCCCACTTTTTGATAGTCTTCTTTGAGTAACGAAAAGTGTAGCTACACAAATTAATGAAAAGTGTAGCTACACAAATCAACGAAAAGTGTAACTTCTAAAAAGTGTAGCAATTAAAAGTGTAAATAGCACACCTTGAAAAAAAAACCTGGAACAAATTAACTACCTGGGTAATTAAATAAAATTAATTACCTGGAGAAAATTAAAAGACCTGGGGTTGTTTCACGGCAACTTATACATATATTGGTAAAATTAATGAATATTCTAATATTCGTCAAAATACCTGCTACACTATGGCCGATTCCAGAAAACTCAGAGATGTTATCAAATGTGAGCATATATTTTCTAAAAGTGAATGAACCGTACTGATCAAAAAAGTTAATGTTTCTTTTAATAAAAATGTAAAAACTATGTTTCTAACCGAAATTCTGATTTCATTTATTTTGCTTTAAAATGCTTTCACGTTGCATTCGCGATTGGCGTACATTCGAGGTAAAAACATGATTATTTCTTTACTATATGATATTTGCGATAATGTAAGAAGTTTTAGTGAGTTCAGTTTCTCGATTTTCTTAAAAATGAATTCGGTGTTTGTTCCACTTTGCCGCAATAAGCCTTCTCGGTAATTTGTGTGCTCCGACGATTTCTCATTAATGTTTCGCTTAAATGACATTAACTAGTTAGTAAAATTGTAAATGCACGTTTTCTGGAATCGGCCATAGTGTAGCAGGTATGTTGACGAATATTAGAACATTCATTAAATTTACCAATATATGTATAAGTTGCCGTGAAACAACCCCAGGTCTTTTAATTTTCTCCAGGTAATTAATTTTATTTAATTTCCCAGGTAGTTATTTTTTTCAAGGTCTTTTTTTTAAGGTGTGCTATTTACACTTTTAATTGCTACACTTTTTAGAAGTTACACTTTTCATTAATTTGTGTAACTACACTTTTCGTTAAAAACTTCACACCAGTCTTTCTCCTCCCATCTAACATTTTGCAACCTCTACAATAACTATTTCCTATTTCCTTCGGTGGAAAGCCCACGACTCAGCAGCATTTCTCCTATTTTTTGTGACTTGTATAAGATGAAAGACCACAAAGCTCAATTTTGCCGGTATTTGCAAAATTCCACTTCTGATACCAAATGTTACGAATTTCGGGCGTACGATATAGATTCGTACATGATTTTGCAAAATAAAACACTCAGCGATTTGAGTTACTAACTTTATTTTTCCACACCTTTAATTTGTACAGCAATTCGCTTTGCTCTGTTCAGTGGTTTAATTACAACTGCCCTGCGTCCCGTATTGGTCGCGCTTATATACTTGTCTATCGCTGTTCGAGATTATTCTTTTTATTGTATCTGGCGATGTATGCATGTATGCATGTGTATTGCAATTGTAAATCACTTTCATGTAGTTGTGTTCGCAAATATTGTACGTCATCATTTCCCCTGTCTTGATGATTAAAGCCCGTTGTTAATTCCAGTATTTTACATAATGATTATCCCCGCGGTCTACACTTGCATTCGTTAACTCCATATTCCCCTCCACTTGGAATGCCATTATAAAATCCAATTCCCAATCAGTATTGGAGAAATTCTTGATTCGACAAGATCGATGATGTCAATGAATAATAATTGCCTCAATTAAATTATCGACTATAACACGATTCGAACTCGCGTTCTTTGAGCTAATAACATTTGGTGTTGTACTCGAGTAGAGTAGAATTCGTAACAATATCATTGGCACTTGTAGTCACTACAGGTGCTAGAATTTTTCGATTACAAATTCCGTTTACATAAATATACTGCATAATGAGTTTAATTTAACTCCAACATCACATCAAGTGAGGAGAACCACATAATTTTACAAATGTACTAGGGTTTATCTAAGCTTGGAAAAATTAACAAATAAATTAAAGCTTTTATCTTTTTATTATCGACTTGTTTTTCATGGAATATTTTTTAGTTAAAGCGCACCACTAAATAAAATAATAAACCCATTTGAAAATAAACTAAAATATTTTGCTCACACAAACTTTTAGAAATATTTTTATAGGTGCGAGTACGAGTACGCCATTCAAAAGTTAAATTTATGCAGAAAAACAAAATTTTCTCGTTAACAAAACAATTTTATTCCCTATTGTCAATTAGATTTCCCTTTGTTCAATTCTATTCCATTCCATATTAATAACGGTTTTATTTATATGTGTACGGAGTATGCTATAGGTAGGTACAGAAAACGAGGTTGAAACAAATGAAAAATCATTTCTGCGTGAATTTTTAAAAAAATAACAAAAAAAAAAATTTTCACACAAACGAAATACGTACAAATAAAAAATTGTTTGTTCAAGCAATAGTCAAAGTAAAATACAAAAGAATCAAAAAGGATCATAAAGGTTGTTCTAAATTTTATGCTTTCCTATGTTGATGATTTTTGTTAAGTGAAAATGGTTTTTGTTTTCACTTTGGCAACAAAAAATAAAAATTATATTTATTAAAGAATTATTTTTATTATTCATTCATATTTAATGTATTATGTGAAGGAATGAAATATGTATAGACCCCTCGTATGCTGAGGAGCAGAACAAATGTAAAATTTTAGCTTTTTTGGTGCTGTATATTCGTATTTGAAATGTACTTATGGCCAACGAGCTTAATGAATGTAACATAATAATATAATAATAGCCTGGAAACTGAAAAAAGGTACTTAATCTAACTGCCCGTAAAATCTACAACAAAAACAACATCAACAAAACAATACGGGCATGTTTAAGAAAAATAAATTTCAAATCTTTATTATTTTTATTATGTGAGATGTGACACATTTATAAAGGACGATATCGTATAAGTGTTAAATTGGTTTTGAAGAGATATTTATTTTATGGAGTAATCTAGAAATTAGATATAAAATTGAAAATTTTCAATGGCCAATTTTAACTGACCAATAAAATAAAAAAATCGTCAGTTTGTTTACCAACAGCTAAAATCAGCCTTCTGGCCTGTAACAACACGAATAATTTATCAGGTGGAATTCTTAGACTTTAAAAAGCCGACAGAATGACCAACAGAAGTTGTGTACAAATTTCATTTTATATTGTAACTGAATTCAATATAATTTTTTTGCTGTATTCGCTATTTTATTAAAATCAATTTAAATTTCTAGAAAACAAAGAAAGCTAATTAAAATAAAATAAAATACAAATAGTCGTGTCACTTGAGTCGGGTCAAACCTAGCTTAGAATGTTCGAAAGGTAAGTACGTAAATTTTTTTTTTTTCAATTTATTTAGACTTATAAAATATAGAAGCTCTTTGATTCGATAAAACAGTTTATTTAAAATTCAGTTTCGATAGCAAGCAAATAAAGGACTTTAATTTGAAAACATGCTTTGATTTTTACTTCCAGTACCTCGGTAGAAATCCGATCTGACCTATGATTTAGAAATCTTTAAAATATGCTTCTTATACTTCTTAAGATATGTGAACATTAACCACACGATACAGAAACTTCAGTTTGGAAAAATAAACTCGGTTTTCAAAATTGAAATTTTGGTATATGACTAAAATTGAGCAATACTGCAAGGAACTAAATCATTTCTGAGATGATCTAAATTTGAAAATTTAAAAAAGTTAACTTAGTAGATACATTTCGTAATGTTCAATGTGCCAGTTCATGCAATGATGCAAACTCCTGCTTTTTTCATCGTCTCTTACCTCTTCACAAACATAGACAAATATTTCAAAAGCGGGGATTTGTGCAGCGCGTTTACAGCAATAATTTTATGTGCGGCTCGTGTTGTACACCAGTGCACCTAGAATATTTTTAAATTTTCACCCGTAAAACAATTTTTCCTAAAGGCCGGTACGCATTTTCGTAAAATTTTAACGCAGATAGTTTCACGTTGAATTACTATTTTTAATAACTTCATGTCAAAATAATTTTTATGTTTAACAACAAATAAAAATAATTGATGAAATGTCAAAAATTTAGCTTGCTCTTATCTTATCTGCAGATAAAAATGCAGTAAAAATGTGTAGAGTTCAACAGAGACATCTATATTAGAATACGAAGAACAACAATATCACTAGCTACACTGCGTACCGCAAAATATAATTCAGTGGTGAAATTTTCTTTTACGTTTTCGCTTTTGTCATTTTCATAAGGAACATTTCATTTCACTTCAGCTGCGTACTAGGCTTTCGAACCCTCCCTTATTTTGCTTTTGTTATAAATTTTACAGCATATATCTGCCATCTATCAAGCAGTACTGTCTGGTAGCCTAGGTGCATGGTGTATACTCACTAATAAAAACAAAAAATCAATAAAAAATATTTACTGTCAGCGGGTCGATTCTGGTGTCCTTAGGAAATAGGAATTTTTTTTCCTATTTAGGAAAAATTTTTGATAGCAGGTTTTTCCTAAAAAAATCTTTCCTATGGTTTATTTTGGTACACATTGGAATAAATTTTTCCTAAATTCTTGATAAAGTTGAGTATTGAAAACCATTGCTCTGTAAGCGGTTATTAAATGTCAAACTTACATTAATTGTGTGTAATTATAATTTATTTTGAATAATAAAAAAAAAATTCATTTAAACTGCTCATTTTTCTTATTATAAAATCTTTCCGTATCCAACGTAGGTATGGAAAGATAAATGTCAAAACTGCAATAAATAGGAAAGAAAAAATTCCCATAAGGCACACCAGAATATGCTTATAGGGGGAAAAAATCAAAACTGCTATAAAAATTTTAAATTCTTTCCTATTTCCTATTCCTATAGGAAAACCAGAATCGACCCACAGATATTTTATTATTTTACGTGATTCAGCTAAGTATCCAGTTCGAGCTAGAAATAAATTTTGACGTTTGTTTTATTTGTCCAACAAACAAAAATATAGTTCGAAACTATTTTCATAGTCTTGAAAATTATTTTGTTCATCCATTAAAACAAAAATAAATTTTCACGTTTTGCTGTCAATTTTTTTTTTGAAATTTTCTTGTTCTAGCCAAATAAATTGCTGTGAAAACGTTTGTAGAGCTTTCACTAGCGCAGTCTGTATGTGAATGAAATAACTACAAACTTTTGACCTTGATACTGAACTTTAGCATGTAATTGAATTTTGACAAAAAATATGTTAGATTTTTAATTTTTTTGCTTTTCCTATTCGTTTCCAACCGGACAAGTGGTGCAGTGGTTAAAGCTTCGGCACTTGAACCGGGAGGTTCTGGGTTCGAATCCCATCAGAGGCTAGATGCAAATCGAGTTTTCATCATCGATTACAAACGGTGATGTTAATAAACCCATGATGGAGTGCAGAATTCAGTGCCGACCCACCGTCCACGTCAATGTACAGGATGATATGGAGCTTGCAATGTGCAGGTGGTATACTTTAGAGTATACGAGTAGAGTTGAGTGAGTGGGTGAATAAGTGAATGGCATAAGAATGTGGCGTGAATGCGTGGTATCATAATGGGCCAAAAGTGTCAACCACTGAAACTGAATTAGATTTTTGATTGTTTGGTTATGTAAAAACTTCTGTTTCTTCCTAATAAAGTGCATTTTTACTCTGTTTTATACAAAAATTGCCATTTTGTGCCTGTTTTACAACTAGTAGGCTCTTATTCAATTAAACATTCAGGAACGAAATTTTTATATATTTTAATAAGTTGTTGGTAGATCACTAATTTGTACCACAAAGAAAAACAAATCAGATATTGATCAAAATTTTTTATTGCGGTACTGAAGAGAATATCAAGTTAAATTAAAATCAAACAAGAAAAGTTATGAAGTTTTTTGTTCAGTTGGCTTTAAATGCGACCCACCTTAAAGCAAAAAACAGTTCAATAAATCTAAATTGGTTGCCCTCCGTTAAATATTTTCGAAGTTATAAATAATAAATTAATAATAATTATGTGAATTACCAATCTAAACGAAATTATCAGATCACCCCTATGGTAAAGTACATGATCGGCATCTTCAAGAAAGATTTCACTAATTTTGTTTTTGCTAGGAAGGCCATTAATTGGACAAGATTGAGATTTGCGTTGGAATATCAAAAATTAAACAGAAAATTGATAAATTTATGCAGATTTGAATATTCAGTAGCGCAATCACAAAGGCGAATAACGAATAGTCTATATTGAGAATTTCTGCAGTCAACTCCGTTATTTGTAAGGATAAACTTTCCATGGTAGTATGTACATATTTTTTTTTTAATTTGAAATACATCGTTTTGAAAAGTAAAACACTATAGGAGTACCAAGAAATTAGAGATTTGCTATTTCCTTTTTAATTGTGGATTTATGATTATTATCTGAATTTTGAATACAGTTTTGGAATTTAGTCACAACTCACAACTAATAGAATGGTTGAATGAATTTGCCGGTTTTAAAATTTAATCTTTCCGCGAATTAAGTGATACCATTACTATATTATTACATTAAGTCTTCTGACAAGATATAGCGCCGATAAAAAAAAAAAAAAACAAATTGTAAATTCCTTTAAATTGATGGGTATTTTTCTGGTTTTCTATGTAACGTTGTACACTCTGCAATGATGCACAACAAACATTAAGTATTTTAATTGTCTTTGCTGGCAAATAGTGCAGCTCTCTAGCTGCTAATAGGCAGCGAAACCGACTTTTTAACATTCCAAACAGCCTGTTGATTTGGAGAAGCGCGCTTTGGAGTGCGGTTATTGTTATATTTCGCCTCTGCCCTTCCATCTGGGATTACCCGAAATGGTGTTAATAGCCACGGCTCAAGTGGGTATCCCGAATCTCCAATTAAATTGAAACAAAAATAAAACATAATAAGCTACGAGTAAACATTTACTTTTTACGCTGTTTGCCGTAGGCACTTGGCGAAACACACTTATACTTAATAAACACATTTTTTATTAATCACTTGTTTTTTGTTTCGCAGTTATTTTGAATAATTTTCAAAAAGTTTAAAAAATCACTCGATCGATTTCGACTTGTTAGGTCATCATCAGGAGTATCTACTGATTTGTATTAGTAAAAATTTGTTATATAGCAGAAAAAAGCAAAATATAAATAAAAGAAGGAGGGACAGAAAATAAGCAATAAAAAATTAATCTACGGATCGCGCAGGTGGCGATGAGTCATAGGTTGAGTAACAAAATTCAAGGTATATTATTGCGTACGTGAGAATAAAAAAGGGCGGGATCTGTAATTGGTGAGAACCGGATTTCTCTCTGTTCGTTAAGGATATTTTGGTTAAGAAATATTGATTTCCTAATTTCGTAAGATTCTAAGGTATCTAAACGTCTGCCTTTGGGTTGTATATGTAATATGTCTAAATTGTTCAAGCTAGCTGTATGATTTTCTGAAGTTAAATGGTTATGGAAAGTTGATTGATTGCAACCAGATAAATGTTCTTTAGCTCTAACTCCAAAATTGCGCCCAGTCTGACCAATATAGGAGAAACTACAATCATTGCAATTGATCCTATAGACACCAGATTTGGAAAGGCGATCAACTCTAGGTTTATTGTTAAAAATCATTTTCTTTATTGTGTTATTATTATAAAAAGCAAAACTAATATTGGTATAATTGGACACGATGTTGCTAATCCGTTGGCTCGTTTTTCCTATATACTCTAAGCGACGCCAATTTTCCCGCGTTGGACTATCCGGTGGATAAATACCCGTTAGAGTTTTACGCTTTAGCTTTTTATTCAATAACTTAAATATAGTCCTAGTTGCATATCCGTTATTCGTTGCTATTTGAAGAATTATGTTAAGCTCAGTGTTGTAATTTGAATTTGTCAAAGGGATGTTTATTAGTCTGTCTATGAGTGAGTGGAAAGCTGACATTTTAATATTATGAGGATGGTTTGAAGAACTAGGGATAACAGCGTCTGTATACGTAGGTTTCCGATAAATTTTGAAGTCTAAAGATGAATTAATCCTGGTTATTGTTATATCCAGAAAATTAATACATTTATTTTCTTCTTTTTCTAACGTAAAATCAATGGTGGGATATTGAGAATTTAACCAAGTAAGGAAAGAGTCTAACAGTCTATCAGTTCCATTCCATAGACATAATATGTCATCAACATATCTATACCAAAAGATTATATGACGAAAATAAGGATTGTTATTTGATATGATCATTTGTTCGAAGAAATTCATGAAAATTTCAGCCAATATTTCATATTTACATATACATATTTCAAATTCGCTGATGGTCTACCCATGGGCTCCCCTCTGTCACCTTTGTTGGCTGAAATTTTCATGAATTTCTTCGAACAAATGATCATATCAAATAACAATCCTTATTTTCGTCATATAATCTTTTGGTATAGATATGTTGATGACATATTATGTCTATGGAATGGAACTGATAGACTGTTAGACTCTTTCCTTACTTGGTTAAATTCTCAATATCCCACCATTGATTTTACGTTAGAAAAAGAAGAAAATAAATGTATTAATTTTCTGGATATAACAATAACCAGGATTAATTCATCTTTAGACTTCAAAATTTATCGGAAACCTACGTATACAGACGCTGTTATCCCTAGTTCTTCAAACCATCCTCATAATATTAAAATGTCAGCTTTCCACTCACTCATAGACAGACTAATAAACATCCCTTTGACAAATTCAAATTTCAACACTGAGCTTAACATAATTCTTCAAATAGCAACGAATAACGGATATGCAACTAGGACTATATTTAAGTTATTGAATAAAAAGCTAAAGCGTAAAACTCTAACGGGTATTTATCCACCGGATAGTCCAACGCGGGAAAATTGGCGTCGCTTAGAGTATATAGGAAAAACGAGCCAACGGATTAGCAACATCGTGTCCAATTATACCAATATTAGTTTTGCTTTTTATAATAATAACACAATAAAGAAAATGATTTTTAACAATAAACCTAGAGTTGATCGCCTTTCCAAATCTGGTGTCTATAGGATCAATTGCAATGATTGTAGTTTCTCCTATATTGGTCAGACTGGGCGCAATTTTGGAGTTAGAGCTAAAGAACATTTATCTGGTTGCAATCAATCAACTTTCCATAACCATTTAACTTCAGAAAATCATACAGCTAGCTTGAACAATTTAGACATATTACATATACAACCCAAAGGCAGACGTTTAGATACCTTAGAATCTTACGAAATTAGGAAATCAATATTTCTTAACCAAAATATCCTTAACGAACAGAGAGAAATCCGGTTCTCACCAATTACAGATCCCGCCCTTTTTTATTCTCACGTACGCAATAATATACCTTGAATTTTGTTACTCAACCTATGACTCATCGCCACCTGCGCGATCCGTAGATTAATTTTTTATTGCTTATTTTCTGTCCCTCCTTCTTTTATTTATATTTTGCTTTTTTCTGCTATATAACAAATTTTTACTAATACAAATCAGTAGATACTCCTGATGATGACCTAACAAGTCGAAATCGATCGAGTGATTTTTTAAACTTTTTGAAAATTATTCAAAATAACTGCGAAACAAAAAACAAGTGATTAATAAAAAATGTGTTTATTAAGTAAAAAAAAAAAATGTGTTTATTAAGATTAAGACTACGAGTAAACATAATTTATTTGTATTGCCTAATAGCCATCTTTGTTCGCCTTTTGAGTGGCAATCTAGGAAATAGACCTTTTGTTGGCTTAGCGACCACACAACAGAATCTTGAGACGATCAACCAAAACGACCATCTACGGATGGTCATTTTATGATCACACATCTAAAAATAAAGTATAAATTGTTGAAATACGCAGAGACAATATTACTTTTTAAACAAAATATTACCACCGTTGATGCTAGGTTCAAGTTTTCGCTTAAAGAAAAGGTTTTCATTTTCGTGTAGCCGAATCGATTATATATGGGTTCCATCTATAGCATCTATTACATTGGGAATTCTATAATTTTCAAAGAAATGCCTTTTCGCTTCCTTTTTTTCAGTGGGAGACATCTCTAATTTTATCCATTTAGGACAAATTGTATTTTCAATGGCTTCGGAAACTTCGTTTACTACCTCCAACATGCTCTGTTGAGAGATCACAATAAAAATGTCCTCCCCCACACTCAACTGATATCCGCACTCTGAGCGTAAAAGCGAAGCGCTCTGACCAGCTTTATCATTGGCGGGATAGCAGTTGATCTATGCATTGGTTTCAAGTGGTCTTTTATTTCTTTCCTTACATAGGGAAACGATTCTTTTGATAGAGCAACTAATTTTAAGAACCGGGAAACGCATTTTTGTTAATTTATTATATAAATATTACTGAAGAAATGCATATATGTTAGATGGAATTTCTAAAATATTAGATTTATCCCTTAATATCTTATTTTGAAACTCCATTGATACCTCATTTTCACTATCATCATCACTACTCCTTAAATATATTGCGATATAATCCATTTTCTTACACTTAAAAAGTATAACACTTTTATTTTTAAAATGAACAAAATTTTTATTCACAGAAGTAATTTGACATTGCAAATCAGATCGAAATATGACAACATTTTGATTCGAATTGAAAACTTTACACAGTACCGATTCATATTCAGATCAGATTTAAGTTTCAGATCGGTTTTATTTTCAGATCGGAATACGCAGCATCTATGTCACCATCAATAGTTACACCCTCCATTACAGTGACCATCAGACCGGAGGAGGATTTGGAGTAGGTCTTCTCAAACTTCCGGGGCCTTAAGCAACTTATCTTCGACCTCCGCACTATCAATATGCGGATATATGTACAAGAGTCGTTGTAATTACACTCACTAATTTATTTAATTTGACTGTGAATTAAACATTTTTAAATAACTTGATTAACATTTATTTTTAATTAACATGGAAGTTCAATTATAATATTTACATATGTACGAAGATAATGAACTTTTTCGTTGAATATATATTTTTAAATTGATGAAACAATAATAGAATTTGTATTATTTTGTTTCTCTGCCTACGTCGGTAGGCCGGGTTATTTTTTTGTTTTTTCCATAATTTTAAACGAGTTCATTGGAATTTTATATATGGCATTAAATTTGACGTTCAAACTAGTAAACATCGTTACATATACACGGCCGACTCCGCTCTAAGAAGTTTAATATTTCGATCGGTAAAGCAGTGTGCACTCATCAAAGATAAATCAGTTAACGTTAGATCATTCTTCAAGATATATCTTTGACGAGTTGAAAGTGTTTATAATATCCCGCACCATGACATTAAAATGATCTTGTGCGACTTAAATGCAAAAATCGGAATCAACAATGGACAGCGCGTCACCGATTGACAATAATTTACATTTTAGTTTTATTAACACGTTTCCTGCCAGTCCGTTTTTTGGCGTGTGCGCCCCATGCTTTACAGTTGTATTGTTTGTTTTCTCTGGCATATGCCTTGCAATGATTAAAATAGTGCAAAACAAATACTTATCAAGAAAAGGTGTACAGTTTAAAATGCATAATACAACAGACGAATAAATTTATTTTTCTAGGAATTTGTTTAACAAATACCAAATTGCTTGAACGGAAAGTTCAGCGTGGGGCGTATACGTATTTATCCCCGTTGGAACGTCGATGCTCTACAAGAAAAAGTATTCAAGGCTGCAGAGTTACCAATCGGCTGTCACCGACTATTTAAACCGCCGCTGTCTCATTCACACAACTCAAAATTTAAATTTAATAATTCTCCACTAACTAACTGTTGTTTATAATTATATTTGGAATGAAAAAATAACAAGATTTCCTAATTCTATGAAATAGCTTAACTGGAATAATTTATTATTATATTTTAAGTAGTTTAAAAGTAAAAATTAAAAGTTTTGCAATTTTTCACAACTAAATAATGCTTTCCCTCGTATTTTGTATTCCAATCAATTTATCGTAAAAAAAACAAATAAATATTTTTGTTTTGGAAAATGTTTTTCGTTTGTTTCGCATCGCAAACTATATAGAATTGTAGACGAAGAAGTTTCTTAGTTAACAAAACGAGAAAAATTAAGTAACCAAAATTAATTATTTGCGTTGTTAGCTGAATATCGTAGCTATTTTAAAAAAATTGTTAAATGTTTTTTTTTACTTTCCTTCCTTCCTTCCGCAATTCTTTTTTTATGCTTTTCATAATTTTGTGAAATTTTCTGGTTTTCTTATGTTTTACAATTTTCTTGTTGCGTTTCAGATTTTGCCCCTATATAAAATAATATATTCGTTGTATACAGAGAAATGCTGTGTACATAGTAGAATAAAATACCAAGTTATATACATAAAATGTATTGTACGAAAGTAAATAAAGAAAGTTGTGTTCTATGCTATATAACTTTGGTATACATAGTACCCACCATTACAAAGTATAATTTAAATGAACATTAGGTTTTATTAATTTAAACGATTTTATATTCGGTGGAAAACGTTTTGTTGTTAAACAGGATTTTTTGCAATTAGGAATTATGATAGGAAATTAAATTATGGGATTTTATTATTAGGATAAAATTTGTATCTTGATCGGTTTACCCCACATTTGGGGAGTACAAAAGCGTATCTGACTGGATTGATTTACCATTTTACCTAATTATCGAGTGTATACGGGATTGTTAAAACTGAAATGGTTTGTTATCAAATTCGAAATTTAATACTATGTAATGTTTATCACTTGAAGCGAAAATTTATGTATGCTGGTGTTATACTAACCGGAGTTTATAAGAACAAACGCGATTATATTAATCACCACTTCAAACGACACAAATATTTTACACTTGGTGTTATTTGAAAACGTTTATGTTGTTTGAAGTGACATGCTGATATATAGCAACTAAGTTTCAATGGTAAAATTTAATTCCCTCTTCAAACTATTCGGTCAACGTTGCCTGTAACAACTAAATGTAAAAATGTACATAAATGACATACATTTCCGCCGGCACCCAAAAATTATGGTAAAACATATAAAAAATAAAAAAATAAAATGTAAAATATATTTTTGTGATATTTGAAAATGCATGGAAACGGTAGATCATTAAGGTCTATGCGAAGACCTATTTTTTGATACACAAATTATATTCTCCTTAGTTTGAAATCTGCTACCAGCAATTTTTGATAATCTCTACTACAAGCAAATAATATAAATATCGGGCGTTTGTGGTGTGATTATATCACTCTTCTCATAATTTTTAATTTCCCGGTGTCATTTCTAAATATAATTAAATAACAAAAGTGTATTAAAGTTTGGGTTATTCTAGGTGAAAGCCAGATATTTGTACATCGAGGTGAGGTTACCAAGTCGTTTTAAGTTTGGTATCGAACTATGAAGCCTTGACTTTAAATAAAAAAAGGTGGTACGAAAGGGTTGACAAATGCGTAGCGAAACATAATAATTCGCTAAGTGTGATTTACTTTCATGTAAATTCAAAGTATTTTAGATATTTTTGTAGTTTGGTCACTGCAGTCTCACAAGACGTACGATTTTTTTTTTTATTTAAAGAAATCAATTTTCATTAGTCCGAAACCAAACTTCCAACATCTTGGTAACCTCACTTCGATGTAAAAGTATTTTATTTCGTTTCTTTGGGCAAAATAAAACAACGGAATATAGAATGTCACAAAAAATAGTTGGACAATTTTTTCAATTTGTGTTATACCAGAGCCAACTAGATAAATAGAGCCTCCCTATTCGAGCTTTTTTTTACAAAGCTTAAAATACGGGATATAATAAATGTTAGTTTCCTATAGGAATGTATGGAAAACGACAAATTTTCTTTTTCTTTTCAAGCATATTTAAACAATAAGCTTTTATAATATTTTTGTACGGGTAAATACAGGAAAGTGCAAACTTTAATCAGTTCAAAAAAGGATTCAAGAAAACCCTTTAAACTGTGTGAAAATTGGCTTGGAAAATAAATAAATAATGAGCTTTTATTAATGTTGTTGTTGTATGGCGCCATCATTTCAAATCACAATATAGTCTCTTTCCATTGTCTTTCTAAAAACACGATTGCCATGGAAACAAAAAACTTATTTTTGTACTGGATTTTTATAAATAACGACATGCAGACGCAAACCAGTCACCACTACAATGTGGTTGTAAAAGCATGCGAGTGACAATGTTTTTGAATCACAGATATGTAAAATTACGTGACTAAAAAATTATAGAACAATATTCCCTTCCTAGCGCGTAATAAAACCTGTAAGATTTTCTTTTACAGTATGTACTTGATTTTGTAATATCGTTCGAACACCATACCATAGCTGCCACCGAAAAGACATAATACTTGTATGCAATTTAAAAATATTTTATTCTTAAGAAAATTACGCAGAATAAAGATTTTCTTAGTTATTTAACAAAATAATTTTTGCTTTGCGGTGATTATTTCGCGCGGTGATTTTTTCAGCCGTGATAAATAATGAAAAACTCAGATAGTGACCGTTTCAATAGCAGCTCTTCGATAAGTTATGGATTATGTACTACCAAATGGTTTGATTTGGTATCTCATTCAGTTGAGGAATTATTACTTGTTTAAAGTAGCAACAATGTTTTCAAAAGATTACAAGCAATGAACGTTAAATGCTTGCGTATTTGTCCCACGTATGCGTGAGACGAGACGTCTCTTAATGTTGTAAGCCATTCTTTCAGCAAAAGTGTCAAACATTGATTTTCTTCGGTTCTCATGTGTTATGTACGCGTCGAATGCAAAAGCTCATTCAGGACACTCCTTTATTTTCGAATCACCGTCGATGGTCATTTATCATTCCTCCTCGAGTATCATTCACTGCAATGCATTTTAAAACGGTTTCAAGGGAATGTTCTATTTATCTGTGTCCTTCCATTCAAATAAATCTCGAATAAACTTTTCATAAATTTCGTAACTATTCGGCGTTATATACGCCACGTTGCGTACCTGATTCCAACATGTAATTAGTGTGAACGAATGTGTAAATAATATACATGCATAAGCAATGAACTATAGTGATAATGTAGTAATAATCAGTATTAACGTTTTTTTTTGTACATTCAACTAATTTTGACCTCCAAAATATAACCGTGATCTGGTAAGGTAGATAGTCGTGTTTGTCACCTAATTCCTGCCAGATTTAACAATTTGTACCATATTTTTTTGACATTTTGGTGGTACAACATCAGTCTTGAAATATTCAAGTAGCATATTTATCATAGCGCCAACAGTTCAATATTTTGAACACTCGATTCGATTTGTTTTGAAGCGTAGTAAATTGTTTTCGATTTTAAAAGAGACCGTATTCGTGCTCAGTAGTGCGGATCAGCGAATGATCGTAGCCATACATCGTTCCTATTATGTTGCTTCTTGCAGTGAAAAAATTTGAAGATATGATGGCAAAATGGATATTTCAAATATGTTTAGCCCAGTGGAGCGCTTAAAGTTATATGTTAGCGAAGCAAAAAACGATGAACGAACAAACAAAAGACTTATAGTGACGCAGCTACACGGTAGGTATAACTCAACCATGTCTAAATTAAGGCTAGGTGGAAGATAAAATTTGTAATATTATTATTTTGTTAATATTATAATCAATGCTTCTGTGGGGACATTGAGTTTTAAAACTAAATATTTGGGAGAGCAATTTTGAAACGACTGTTTGCAAAGGAGTCTTTCGATATTTTTAGAACAGATTTCCGCTGAAGCTTAGTACAACAATCGTTCAATAGATCGGTTCTTGAAGCTGTCATCAAGATCTTCCCAGAAATGACATCTCTTACTAAGTGGTGAGTTGATTGATTGATTGATTTGATTGATTCTGAATGCACGACCAAGTTCTTACACAGGAGCTCCCGGGTGACGCCGGGCCCACCGTACACTCTTTTTTACATATAACAAAACCGAAGGATTGGATAGGTTAGTTAAGTGGGACAGAATCGGCCCGGTTACAGACACCTAGGTATAGCCGATAGTTAGTAACACAAAGACAGCACAAAACTAATCTACTTGGGGAAGGATAAAGGTTAAATAGGTTAAATGGATATTGATGGTATTGGTCATCAATAATTGCTTCTTTAAATCAGCAACCTAGGAAAAAATGTTATTATTTCACGTGCATCTGGAAATTTCTTAAAATGTAATTGTAAATTAATGCAAAATTTAATTGATTAAATCGGCCCAGTTGCAGACCCCTAAATAAAGTCGATAGTTATTAATGCAATGACAACACCATTCTAATCTACACAATTAACAATTAATATTTCAAAGAAATATTATTTCACGTCTGTTAATTTCCTGAAATTTAATTCTAAATTAATATTTTCCGGCTTCCTAAATAATATAAACATTTATTAATTTAATCCTCCTGCAATTCCACGACTTACAATAGGATTTCCTGAAACCATAATTATTTAAATTATATCAAACTTAGTCTAAAATTCATTAGTATTTAACCCTTAAATCGAGAAAAAAAAAATATAAAAAAACAAAAAATAAAAATTTCATATGTAAGGCATCCCAAAGGCAATGGTTCCCGGAAAAATATCAATGTTATTCAATGCCAGATCCTACCGGATAGGATATTTCAAGCAAATTTAATTTAATTCGCAAAAATTTCAAATATTTTATTAATTTGTTCACCAAAGAAGAAAATATTCGATTAATTACCAGTATAATTATAGTGCACAGTATATTTATATCATGCTAAATGGAACTTAACTATTCCTCAACCAATAACTGTTAAATATGGTACGCAGAATTGGATTGGCACTCTAGCATGTTCAATGGAACTAAGCCAACTCAAAACAAATGATGATCAAATTCGGGGTGCAAAGCCGAATTTGACGAAATTTTCGGATTCAGCTATAATGAAAGAAACAGGCCGTTTCCAATTGAAATTTTCCAGTTCAGCTTGCAGAGCTGGGCTAGGATTCTAATAAACTAGGATCAACTTGTATTGGGATTTTAATGTTTCTTTTTGATAAAGTTCTAAAATTCGATCATTCTGAATGGAACTTGGCCATATCCCGACCAATTATTGTCAAATCAGGTAAGCAGAATTAAATGTGAATTTAAAAATGGGTTTTAGAGAAGTTCTGTAGTTCAGCCGTGCTAAGCAATGTCTTAACTAATCATGTGCGAATCTGATATGTTGAGCTGAATCGGGATTTCAACATAAATCCCGGGTGAATTACTGGATTTTTCAACAAAATAAATCCGAAAATAATCGGCCAAAGAATTTTCCTATTCCTCCATTTACCCGTCAAGACAACCCGTTGACAGATGACCCAGCCGAACTACGCCTCTCCCAAATTAATGCTAATTGCTAGAATTGCGATTTTATAGAATTATGCCCAAAAATGATTTTATGCATCTTCCGCAGTATACCGTCTCAATCAAACAAAAACGACCATGATTTATGTGTGGTGATGACACGAACGGAGGATAGAACCACGCGGAAGGCTTTTTACACAATTGGTGCATGAGCAGGTCGTTGATTAGGATTTAGAACTCAAATCAATCGATATTCGTATAAATCATTCCCATGCAAAGACGAACCTGTTTCGAGAAATATTATTGAGCCAAAACTTCTTTTAGATAAAATAGTGCAAGCAGTAAGCAATCTAAAAAAACAGTCAACATTAAAAGGCCGAAGGATATCACATCAAAGATTTAATTGTCATTACAAATGGAAATAAAAGATTAAAACCATTTTCCCTTTGCCATGCCGGAACACATATGATTTCTCATCCCTTTAAATCAATCTACAAAAAAGTCATGAATATTTATATATTATACCAGAATCCACCTAAATATAAGTCCTGCTCACTCCTCTCCTCTATATACACATACACATAGATACACATACACACACACATTCATACATACACATACACACACATACATACATACACATACACATACCCATACATACATACATATGATATACATACATACATATTAAATACACACATCTATATATATATATATATATACATATACATATATATATATATATATATATATATACATATACATACATATACATATATACACATATACACATATACATATATATTACAAATTAAAAGAATTAATCATAAACATTTATACATTAAAGTATATTAATATGATAATATATCAAATTAATTTTAAAATATTAAAATGATTATAAAAAGGTAAAAACAATCAATCATATTATATAAATATACAAACTAAACATATACATAAGTATAAATACATATGAACCTACACACACACGCATAAACATACACACATGCATATGCACACAAATCCACACATACGCATATATCAGGGTTTAAAAAAGTCGCTCGTCAAAATGTATTGTTCACTCTACACCGATCGAACAGTGTCATGTCCCTATTCCATGGAAAAAATCTGCTGTCACCAAAAATAAAAGCGAGAAAAAAATATAGATTTTACTGGTTGTGTACGAAACAAAACATGTTGTCAGTAAAATTTTATTGAGAGAATAGTTATGATGTTGGTAGTTTACTGCCAGAATACTACCATAAAAAATGTAAATTGGAGTATTTTTTATGGCAATATTTTTCACACATGTACAAAAAATGTATGTAAAGATAAGAAATTTTTCTCACGCTCATACAAATAAGTCGCCCGCCATTTTTATACTCAGATGTCGATTTGTTTTTTTTTGTGTTGAAATTTGTTAACGTTAGAGGTTTTTTGTGGTATAGGATATTAAAATTAAAATATATAAAAAAAAAATCGAATTGTACGAAAATAATGTACAAATTAAAAATTTTAAGAAATTTGTAGGTTATGCGAAAATGTAAAACCATAAAATTTTACTATAAAATGAAATAAAAAATATTTCTGTTCTTTGTCACTCTTATGAAATTTAAAGTTTTTTTTGCGTATTATCAGTAAAACAAAAATTACTGTCAGCAAATCCTTCCACGGAATTAATGCATTATTTGTAAAACTGATCAACAAGAATAATGTAAAGGAACAAAAAATATTCTGTTTAATGGTTCACGCATGCGATCAAAAAAACGATTCGCGAATCAAAGGAAAACTAAATCATTGAAAACATATACAAATTTCCCCGCCTGAGATGAAATTATTTTAACTTTGGGAAAATTTTGATCGGAAGCATCCAACATAATAAAAAAAACAACATAATTACGCTCAAAGATTGGCTTGATTCGCGAATCATTCCCCGATCGCACACATGAACCAAGCATTACCATTCACTTATCAAGAATAAAGTAAAAAGAAATGATATGTATCATCTATTCGATCGTTCAATACAGACAACAATACATCCTATCCAATCAGTACTACAATGAATTTTCGCTTTCTTATTAGAATAGAAAAGTAAAACCAAAATAGCAATAGATCCCGTTCACTAACACAAAAAATAAGATCAACCTTTTTAGTTTCTCATTATTCGCTCACTAGACACTTCGTTTTTTACTGCATAATATTTCTGAAAATTCATTTTACTATTCAAGAGCGAAGAGAAATTAGCATAAAAAATTCATTTAAAAATGAACGGAAAATGAATGATAAGCAACTGAAGAGTATTTTTATTTTCATCCTTTTTGTCTTATTTGACTTTAAACTAAACTGCGTGAATGTACGTACATATATCCATACACACACACACACAATCATAAACCATACGACACATATTAAAATGCGCATATTAAAAAATATTTATATTAATAAAATTAAAATGTATATAAATTTTTTATAAAAAAGTAAAAATTAAACAAAATATAAATTAAACAAAGTATAAATAAAAAATATGAAACATAAAAAACACTTAGCTTGTGAAGCGTTCACCACTGCTGCGTCAGTGCGTCACACAAATAATAAAATAATTAGTTATAATAATTTAGATATTTTCACGTTAATTCACGTTTTAATTTACTAATATTTATTTATTAACACTTTATATTATATATTTAATTTAATTAAAAACTTTTATATATAACATATTATTTATTTATTTATTTAAAACAGAAAAAAAATTTAAGTTTTAATTTTCTATACAGAGAAAGACAAAAACACGTCTTTCTCGTACGACGATCGATCGCCGACCACATCTCTTACTAAGTGGTGAGTGATACTAAAAGTGTTCGATAAATTTAAACTTATAAAGCTTTATATAATAATAATAATTATATTAATGATATAATAAATTAAATAATTACATTAAAAAATCTCATTGGAGGTGGAGCTTAAATAAAAATTAATTGAGATTGGTTGCTGATAAAAATAGTATCCTTAGAGTTGAAGCGCAAGATACAGATTAAAGTCGAAATCGATCGAGTGATTTTTTAAACTTTTTGAACAAATTCTTTAATTAAAATATTCAAAAATCGCAATTTTTTGCGAAATAGAAAAACAGGTGTTTAACAAAATATGTTTATTAAGTGTAAGTGTGTGTCGCCATGTACCTACGGCAAATAGTGCAAAAAGTATAAAGATTATCATAAAAACATCTGATTTGGTCAAGTGTTTATCAAATGTATCAAAACATAGACTAACTTACATGCTTATTGATGTTGAAATTTATTATAAATGCCTAACCCCATATACAATTTTGTTTTATGATCCCGGTTTGTTCAGCAGGTATAAATATCACTCAGTCGCAGAAAATCAGAGAGGTAATACAAATTAAACCAATAATAATAATTTTGTCTTACACACTTCATCATTAATTAAGTATTCACAGCCGTTATTCTCGTTGAATAGTCGTTTATTCTCGCCACCAAAAATTCTTTCGACAATCTTGACACATCAAACGATTCGCATTATGGTTATACTAGTCTATGTTCAACGTGCACATGGTTCATTATTGCGTTTATGAAATAAAATCACAAATTATAAGGTAAGCAATTTAGATTATAAATTTAGATTTCTTTGCAAACTTATATCAGGAGAATAGTCCACAACTAAAAATTTAGCGAGGCTTCATTCTGCATATTTAAATGATTGAAATTACACTTTCTACGACGATCTTGATACAATGGAATCTAGTGAACCTTTGACGGATCCATTAGGTGATCCATATAACATAATAGTATAACATATGTACATCGTATGATGATTTATAATTTGATTACGGATGGTGTGATTACCGTTTTGGTTTTAAATTCGTTAAAAATATCGGGTAATATCGGTTCAGTTCTAGGAGAGAGATAATCTCTGCATGCGAGTAAGTTGAAACTCTAACATTTCATTAAATGGAAATGACAAATCTAAAATTATGAAAGCAAATTGTTACAACAGACACCAAGACCGGGAGCAAAATTCAATACGTTTTGGAATCTGGGAGATATTGATACATGCATGAGCATATCGAATAGAAGAACAATACTACTCAAAACCGAAAATCGAACATACATACTTTTTCAACAATCGTTCCACATAGACAAAAGTATGTATCAAACATTTTATTAATACTTTAATTGTTTCTTGTAGAATGATACGGAAGCCTAATCGAAAATTGAAGGATGGTTCCATAAAAGTTAATAAACCACTTAAACATTTTTAAAACGTTAATCAATCCATAAAGGATAATATTATGATTCAAATATTTACGATTTTTATTCGTATCTGAAATCGGGACAAAAACGATATACATTCATGACAAACTGCTTATGGCTACTATTTTAAATTAAAGTGAACAAATAGAAAATTATTTTATTTTCGGATTTTAGCTTCGCATGTTATTTCGGATATTATACGGTTTACTTTGTCTTCACCATTGAATTACGATGATTCCACTCTTCATTGTTTTTGATTTCATAGTTCATATTGTCGTTTCTATTTGATTTCTTTTTTTTTAAACACATTGTTGTCTTTCTTATTTTCTTATAAATTTTAATTTACTATTTCTCTCTAATAATTAGTTTAAAATTACGATATTATGACGTCATCAATTTCCCGTATTTTTTAATTGTTGTTGTTGTACAGCGAAAATTGCTTATATTTTCTTTATTAATTTGAAGAAAACGAGAAGCCTACTAATTGCATCATTCGAATGAGTGGAAATCTATTATATACATATGTTATCGATTTATGTAAAAAAAAATCAATTTTACATTATTTTTAATTCATGTTTTATTTATTAAACGTAATGCTATCTCCCATAAAAAACCTATGAAAAGTTAGTTTTTTGTTTGTATTTTATATCCCGTATTTGAAAGTGTTATTTAATAGGCAGGCTTGATTTATTAAGATTGCTTTGGTAATACTCGTTCATAGCCAGATTTTTAATTCAATACATTGGGTATACCCAGCCCATGTAGCTCTAAATTTTATATGTCTCATAAATTGTTAAATTTCACATCTTGCAAATAAAAGCAATAAATAAAGAAATGAAAATAGAACAAAGTAAATCATCAATTAAAGTACAGGCTCAAACCAGAAAATATCTACACAAAAGTAGACACAAAACTGTGTCTCAGTAATCATTGAGAATATCTATACTTTTTAGTGAGATGTTTTGCATCCAGCCCATAAGATGAGTGAGGCCTACGTGAGGCTGGATGCACCCAACGTGATGCACAAAACAATTTACTTTGTTGATTTAGTTTGACCATTAATTTGGTACCCAATAAGTCAAAATTAGAGCGTCAAGGCTCATTATTCCAGAACTTGTAATGATAATATGTTGACAACAAATTGTCGATAAATAATTCACAATAAATTGTCGAGTAGCTACATAAACTAAATCACGATGTCCAATTGCCAAATTGTATCTATTTAATACAAATTAACTGCAAAGAGAGTCTAACATCTAATAATACCATGTGAAAGTTTTTTTAATTCTTGATTAGGTCTGAAATTCAATGTTATTATTGTTGACATCAAACATCCAAACGTTGTGGTTACCTCACTTCGATGTATAAACAAAATCTGGCTATTAGCTATTACCCAGAACAACCCAAAATTTCATATTGAAATTGGATAATAGCCAGATAGTGTTTTTTACATCAAGGTGAGGTTATCAAGACGTTGGAAGTTTGGTTTCGAACTAATGAGAGATTGAATTCTTTATATTAAAAAATTCGGTCATCTCATCAGACTGAAGAAAGTGATTAAACTACATAAATATTGAAAATACTTTGAACTTACATTCAAGTATAATCGCAATGCCTAAGCGAATTTTAATGATTTAATGATGTATGCGTTAAATAGAATAAAATTCGAGGTTCTAAAGTGGGAACCAGTCAGGAATAAAAGCTACACTTCCGAAAAAAATAGGAATGCGATAAATGGCATGTCAGTGTTATTACCCAGCCAAACTTAATTTTTAGTTAAGAAACCCAACGAAACCTTCGTTAAATTTTCGTCACTTACGAAACAAATAGTGGGCGCGATTTCTCGCTCGGAATAAGAAAAACTTAAAAATATTATTTGTTGTTGTTTTTATATACAACAAATGAAGATCAATTTTTGATGCGGTAGGAAGCCAATTTTAATTTTATTAAATTTTTGTTGTTTATTTTATTTATTAATTAGAATTATATTAATATATTTTCAGATTCTGTGATAAGTTTTAGTAATTTGGGATAAAGTAAAAATAGTGTTTAAAGTAAAAAGTAAAAATTTTGTTAGAAATTAATTTAGTTTAAATTCATGTAAACCAAAGTTGTACCAAGACCAAGTAAATTTTTATTTTATATTTTAAAGTCAATAAAACATTTTAGATTTATATACATTTTAGCTAAAGATCATAATTTTTATATAAACAGTAAATGTTATGATTTATGGCAACATTCGTATCGAAAATATTTGGAATATGAATATAACCTAAATAATTTTCTCATGTAAAAGCATTTCGTGTATGTGTACATTTTCATTTGTAATATCAATATTGTATGTCTATCAATGTATCATTTATCAATAAAAACTGACTGTATTGTTTTTTTTGGATTTGTATAAAAATATTGGCAAATTACTGAAAATAAATATGAAATTTATCTTAAAGACATTTCACAATAAAGCTGTTTGTAAACCAACAATTGTCACTTAAGAATTATAATTTTTGCATGGCTGGAATGGCAAAAAAGAAGAAAAACAATTGGATTCGTTAAAATTTGTATTTCTTTTTAAAGTTTTTATTCCGAATTGGTTGGCCCTCAAGCACTTGCGTAGCGAATCATTAAAATTCGCTTAGGCATTGCGATTATACTTTGAATGTAAGATCAAAGTATTTTCAATATTTTTGTAATTTGGTTACTGCAGTCTGATGAGACGACCGAATTTTTTAATATAAATAATTCTGTGTCTCATTAGTTTGAAACCAAACTTGCAACGTGTTGGTCACCTCAATGTGATATTGAGATTATTATTATTATTTTTTTAAAGAAAGTATGTAAAAATCATCCAATGGATTAAATGAATACAATGCCATTATTATTCACCCTGACATATATTGTGGGTCGGTGATGAATTCAGTGTATGACTGTGATCCTTGAGATTCTGGTTAACACAAAGTAAACATATTCAGATTTAGCCCGTTCACTCACTACATTTTTCAAACAAAACTAAAGCAGCACTTGTCTCCACGAAAAACCCAAGTGCGGCACGACGTGTCTATGTATGTGTGAAATTATTTTCATTTTATATTTGATGCCTGAGCGAGAATCTACTTAAATTTTGAAAAGCTAGTAGGTTTCTGAAACACAATTTAAATTCCTCACATTTTGTTAGGCTGTGTAAGTGTTGGATACAGTATTTGCATGTGTAAGTTTCGTGCAATGCTTTGTAAACCGTTTTTTTTTTGTCAACATTTTGAAGAATTAATTTTAAATAAAACAACATTTAATTTTAAAGTAATTTTTTTTTTCAATAAAATTTTATTTATTTTTATTATCATTAACACGCAACCTTTCGTTAATGGGCTGTGCACTCGAAATGAATGAGCTACATTACTGAAAATGGGGTGCGAGTTGCAAATTTTTTTTGAAAAAAAAAAAAAAATATTTTACTCGTACACTTTAAAATTACCTCCTTATTTATTATGAATGGCGTCAAAAGTGAAATTTATATATGGATTTCACAAGCATGTAAATTACAGTGTTGTTATGCGATTTTACAGGTACAATAAATAATGCATAATAAAACAAAAGTATATTTTGAAAGTGTAATTCGATCATCTCCTTTGAAATAAATATTGAATATTTTCAAAGTACCAATAAAACATTTGAGTAATGTATATTTCAAAATGCAAATAAACTTTGTATAAAACAGTGTGAAATTGAATGCAAAATACAATAATACAAAAAAGTTTTATATATTCTTGAATGAAAGATGTAATTTGCTATAATGAAATTTGAAGTAGAGCAGGAGTAAAAGTTTTTGTATCAATAAAATAAAATCTTTATTGAATTAATAAAACAGACTTGTTGACAGTAGTTAAGCTATAGATGCAAACCATGTCTAGTCTTCCACAGCATGTAAAAGGTTCTTACAGAATGCACGAAACCTTCAGTTGGAAAAGGTAACAAAGAGATTTCTAAAATAAATTTGCCACTAGGCAATACGAATTCAACGCGAGAATTCACGGTTTCCTCAAAACAGGAATGCACGGTAGATATTAGCGCGAGGCCCACCTTAATAAAAAATCAAATTAATTTAAAGCTTAATTAATGAATATTAAACTTGCTTTATAAAAACTTATGGTAGGTTACTTTAAGGTTTTTTAACGTAATGTATATCTTCAGTAAATATAAATATACAGTATGTTCAACAAGAGCGTGTACGGCATAACTGTACTTAAAACTATTGAAACAAATATGGGCGGGGCATCATCGGTTTTCTATTGATTCCTCTTGGGACTCTAAAACAGACATTAATTTAACTGAAACTGTTTAGCGGATAACATATATGAAAGAAATGAGTGCGATTTATAAAAACGACTTGAAGCGGCGTTTTTAAGTGCACATTCGAACGGACCAAAAATGTCGGTTGCAAGTGCAGCAAAAGAAATAAAAAAGTCGAAAATATTTGTACAGAAGAGGATTACACATTATTCAATGTAAAATGTTGACGATTTGCCAGAAAGGGGCAAAATCCGAACCACTACAAAAAAGGAGGATGACGCTATCATACAGTTATTTGATTAAATTTTTTCGTTTACGGTGGATGCAGTTGTGGAAAAATTGGCGAAAAAGAATATTATTATACCAAAAACAGCTATACGAAATAGAATTATGGAGCATGGCTACGCATGTAGAAATACTTTGATCAAACCACTGGTAACATAAAAATACATTGAAAAGCGACTACAGTAGGCGAATGAACATAAAAACAAAGATTGGACGAATATTGTGTTTACCGATGAGTCATTTTGGAGTTATAATGTTAAAAAGCGTGTTTGTTCAACTAAGCAAAAAAAAGGATTGTCCGAACTGTGAAGCGCCCGCCCTAGCTACATGTATGGAGATGCTTCACCAAGCAAGGTTTTAGTAAATTAATCGTTTCCACACGGAAGCTTAACGCACTTTTCAAAAATTTATTCTCGAGGTTCATTACCATCTGTCTTTAAATGGTTTAGATCGGGAAACTCTAATTACATCTTGCAAGAAGACAACGATCCAAAACACCATAGCATACTCTGTTCGGAATTTAAACTCAAAAAAGGCATCACAACATTGGATTGGCCGTCTCAGTCACCTGATTCCAATCCGATCAAAATTTATAGGCATAATCATGAAGATTAAGCTAAAAATGTGCCACATAAAAAATTTGACCGCTCTAGCGCGAGTTGTCCGGAAAATATAGAAACCTTAATCACCACAGTACGCATAAAATTTCTTTGATAGTATGAACAAAAGGAGTTAGGCAATTATTAACAGTAATGGTGACGTTACTATGTATTAGTTGATAGCGCCCTAGAAAATACAACAAACTTTCATAATAAAAACAAAACAAAAAAATCATAGTTTTATTTTTACTTAGTTTTTTGGCGTACATGATCTTGTTCTACATATGATGATAAGTACTATGCATGACTGATGTTTGTGGACTCTGTACAGCCCAAAAAGGTCGACTAATCCCAGTGAAATCTCAAACTTTTGCTTTCTCCATAAATTCAGAGGTCTCAGTAATTTTTGGTACACCTGAAGTTTTCGGAGACGTGATCTTGATTTTCCCAATTGTTTTAAGTATTTTAAAAATTACAGCATTTACGAAATATACAATTGAAAATATATTTATAACAAAATATTAAAATTACTAAATTTCGGCCAAACTTGATTCTCTCTTAGCAAGCAAGTGGGGGGGGGGGGGGGGGGGGGGTGTATGTAAAAAAAATGTTGGCTGTTGGCTACCATATCTACCTGAACAAGTTTTAAATCATTTCAGAACATAATTTACTTTAATTTCGTAAGAAATATCATTATTGCTGACACATAAAAAATTTGCGAATATCTGTAATATCATAAGAAAAAATAAATTTACTCGCATTCGCGTTTTAGTAGTCAGGAATAACCCCTGTAGATGGAGGTTTCGCCTTGAATTCAACCACAGCATTCACTGCTTTACGACAAGCAAAAATTGTAATAGTAGTTTAATTTATGATTTCGCCCGCGTCATTGTTTTTTCATTGATCTTGATTAGGATCATCTTGGTCAAAAATCTGCAGAGCTTGATCAATAAGTTGTATAGCATGGACTAAACGTTTCATCGTATACATTTGTTCAGGAATAATTCCTTCAATTTCTTGGTCTAAATTACTGCTATATGCTGGCAGAAATTCAATTTCCATTAATTCGGTATTCGTACAAGTGTATGCAATATTATTCTCACCAAATGTTCTCACGGCAACGAGAATTCTCATTAATTGTATGACAAAACAAGAAAATACAAGAAACAAAATAAAGACGCATAACGAACAAAGGACTTAGAGCGGTTGTTCGTTTTTTTAACCAACAGAAAATCGAATAGACACATAGCTGGACCTTGGTGTACGAATAATGGAGGAGAATTTTGCTTCCAATAAATAATATTCTCTATAAACAAGTCATTCAGAAAACAAATAATTTTTTTATAACTTTTAGGAAACATTTGCAAAAACGATTAAAGTACGTCGAATAATTCGAGTAATATAAAGAATTTTAAAGCAAATTATATTCCACATGCAGAAATTTCAACCGATTTCAGTTAGTTCAGTTTATACGATATTGGAAAGCACTGACTCACCTATTAAACCGAACAATCATCTGATTGTAGATTCAGCATATGGTACATCAAATTATTTGATAACGCCATTTAAAGGTAATGGGCATCTCAATAATGAACAAACCACCGATAATACCAAGCTATGTTCCGTCCATTCTGTAATCGAGCGGGCATATGCTTTGGTAAAGGGTAAGTTTTGAAAACTTAATACTTAGACATTAACAACTGTAATTTTGCAATAAAAATGTAGTTGCTGCGTGTGTATTACACAATTTTATGTTGTTGGAAGATAGTGTGAATGATGTTTCAGAAGATTCAACACAAACGTCTGATGATGAAAACGGTGCAGCTAAATATTATCTCAAACAGAAGTAAAAACCAATATTGGCTACATTATTTCAATAATACGAATAATCCCTTTTATTTTAAATTTATTTGTACATATAAACCTATATAATGAATTAGATTATTAGTTATTTGAATCTTTTATGTTTATTTCATTTTTACCGTCTTCCACTCTCATATTTCTTACAACAACGCCGACCACTTTTAATAGACCGTCTATTTTTGCTTGCTCTAATCATAGTAGTTCATTTCGACATTTTTGTAGTTCACGGCAACTGACAGTACCATTACCGCTCGCACTTGATTCGCTTATGCTTGTCTATGGTAGGTTAAGTGATTGAACATTCTACATAAATAGGAAAATTAGCTGTAAGGTCATGAGAACTACCATTACCAGTTTTTTTTCGGGGATTTTTTTACATTTTCGAATTTTTTTTTGAGGTTGGCGAATTTTTCCTCAACAAGATGTTCCAAACTGCCAAATGTCCCTAACTTATATTTCAATTTTTATGAACAGCATAATACGTGATTTTGAAAGTATAGATAGCTGTGAATTACTAGTTAAATTAAATTAAATTCTAGAAATTAATTTTTCTATATAAATTACTCATATTGGCATTATAAGTTCAGGTGTTTCCATTAAACTGAATTCATTAGTTTACATTAATATTTTTACTATTCGAGAATCCCGACTAAACTGTGATTTTTTAATTTCATCTAAAATTCGATTTATAAATTTGGATTGTTCTGTGATAACCAATTTATTATATATTTGAATTAACTAATTGATCAGTCAGATATCTATTGCCGGGGTGATTTTCATGCTACTAATAAACCTGTCCTATCCTCCTTGAGTTATGTGTAAAGAAGGTGTAGAAACGGGATCAGCGGATCACAAAGTTTAGGATTTGCTATACAGTCCAATTAATCAATCATCGCGTCGTTCATCTTAAATATACCAGCGTCTTCGTTATTTATTGAACAGGTATTTTCTCTAATGAGTAATATAAAGAGAGAGGTCAAAAATAGGTGTTCTAGTAGGTGGAGTTTAAAAAACCGAACTGATTATTTCGGTGAAATCCGTAGAAAGTTGTCTAGCATTTTATGATAATATTAAAATGGACAAAACTCTATTCACAAAATGTGCAGTGACCAAAATGTAAATTTAAGCACGAGCTCTAAAAAAATATAAATTTTCTTATTTTGAAAAAAACAATTCAATTACATTTTCCATAATTTTCATATTATTATTACATTTAAATTCTACCTACCTAGCCAGGAAGATTTTGCTATGTTACCTGAGTCACATATTTTTTATATAAATTTTAAGCAACCATTTTGTGACACTGGAGTCTATTTTACTTTAATAAATATTATAAAAAACCTAATACAATTATTTTGTTTTCAGAATAATTTACATAATACCAACGAAAGTGCTACATAAATAAGAAATTTTAAGATGAGCATTATGTTTATTTTATTTTTTCTACCTCTAAGCAATTTGTTGTAAATGTCCTACTTTTCCCTTACAAAAGCGGGCAACCCTGAGTCTGGTGCAATTTATTTTAAATAATCATCAAAAAGTGTAATAAAATTAATAGAAAGCTTGTAGGTGTGAGACATTACAGATGAAATAGAAGCTTTTGGAATACAGCTATTGGTTGTACAAGAATGCAAAATGTACGGGCACAAAATTATTTTGTATCTTTCGTATTTACTTAGTAGTGAGATGCCGTATACCCAAACAAGGTTTCGTATATCATTCGTTGTTCAGTCTCGTGCACAAAACACTATTTGCTGAAAGAGCCAAAATTGGAAATAGTAGAAATTTTGAAACGGAATTGTCTCAATTTTTGTTAATCGCACTCTATTGTTAAAATAGAAAAAAATGCATATAGACGAGTGTTAAAAATCGTATATTTGGCCATCCTTTATGTAAAGAAATACCACAACATCTATTTTCGAACAGTTCGTGCTACTAATGGGCGGTTTACGTTATATGTTACGCAAAAGAAAATAATAAGTCAAACATGTAACCATACATTATACATACATGTTCGTTATCGACGAAAATAAATCTTTAGACTGTAATAAATGTACTTAAATGATTTTTTTTTTCAAATAGTGATAAAAAATTAATAAAGCAAATTTTATGAAAAAATGGAAAACTTTAACTCAACTAACAAAGGAAAATAACACGAAATACAATAAAACAGTAATTACTATATAGTAAGAACTGTCAACCAATCCTCTTGGAAATGAGAAAATTAGAATAATTTAAATATGAAAATAAAATTCTAAGACACGAACATCTAATATATACATTAAAAATTATTTTCATATTTTCACTAAACGTAATATATAACTAATACAATTTTAGTGTTTTAATTTACAAGTAGCGACCAGCAGGTAAATAAAAACCATAATAAAATATTTATGTGCGACTTCAGGGTTTATTAAACTTAACAGAAAATATTTTGTAAGGCGAAGCTTTGATGGATTTATTATGGAGAAAACCTCTAAGGAAGATATACACTCACGTTTTAAAAAACCATTAAAAGAGAATTTAACCAGACTTTCTTTACAACATTTGTCGTACAATCAGTATTTTTTACTATTTAATCCTAAAATTAGATGAAATGAAACCTATATTATCATCACCCTACCCTATATTTACGTAAAAGCTTTAATCTGTTAAAAATGCTATACATGTAATTTAAATTATTTGCCAAATGCAATCTTGTTGTAGAATAGCACATACATTTTAACATATTTCTAATTACATTTATTTGAAAGGTTTTAATTCACAGATCGACGATAAAACTTTATTACGAACTTCACAAAATAATACTTTAGTCTGATGGGGATTAGTTGTAAAACTTGAATATCCCACACACATATATATGTATATATATATATATACTTTAAAAGGTAATATTATAAATCTACATGAGTAACAAAAAAGGTTTATTTTCTATTTATCAACACCTCAATTAAAATTTTTAATTGTAATAAGGATTAGTAGTATGAAACCCTTAAAAACTAAAAATATGTTTGCCAACGATTTTAATCTTAATCGGAACATTATGTTTAAAAGTAAATTTGTTTGTGTTTACGAAACGTAAGTCAATATATAACTAAATTATTAATTTTTGTACATTAGTTCCTTTCACTCCTTTTCGAAAAAGCTATGCCGGGTTAGACATTCATGTACCTTACACATAGCCGGGCTAAGAAATTTTACCCGTACACATAATGCGGAAATGTATTCGTTGTGTGTTATCACGCTTTAACACGTACATATCTAAGATTAATTAATCGACTAGCCAAATGGAATATCTCAACTCATTTAACGTAAAATTGTTTGGCGAGACTTTTTAAGCACTTCCAATACAAATAAGTTCTGCTTTATGTATTCTGTGATTTTCATATCTAGCTAACATCTTTCAAAATTATTGTAAACAATAAAAATACTTAAACCATTAAGCGCCGCCAGAATTATTTAACATGACCACGAGTCGAATGGGAGTATTACGAATAGATATATTTAAATATTTCGTACGTTTCTTGTAAGTTTGTTATTTTAAAATTTGATGTATGAATTAAGTTACTAATTTAATTAGAATAAAAATATTTGTGAATTTACTTTTGTCACTAAAGGCGATCGTAGAAACACTTTTTTTTAAACGCAGTAGGCTTTAATAAATTTAATTTTGTGGCGTCTGACAAAACAAATTATCTATTTATGGTGAGAAATACGTCAAACCACGAATTTTTGTTTTAATTTTATTGTTTTCTTGTTTTGAATGTGTAGTCTTAAAAATATCTAAAAGTGGTAAAATGTTTAATTTTTTCCTTTTAAAAATGACCGTGAAAATGTTTTTTAGAATTATCTCGATGAACGTTCAATTTTTTTTAATGCTTAGTCTGTGTTCCAAACGAAAAAAATACCGTATAAAAAGTTAAAATTTTCATATTATATTCACCACAAAAATTTTAACTGGTCGCGTCAAATATAGTCGCGTGCAGTTAAAAATGTGAATCATTATCGTCGTTTGTTTTGTACATAACAAAATGGAAAACAACAATCCAAATGTAAATAAAAAATAAAATAAAATAAAAAAAACGGCTAGTTAGGACCGCTTATAGCAAATGTAAATAATTACATCGATCTCAATTTGATGGTACCATAATACTTGCTTTCCAATCGCACACCGCAAGCAATTAGAAGTACTAGTAATGTGTCTCGGCTAAATGGTCGTTTGGAACATAAAAAAAATTGACATGAGTAAATCATAACCTATAAATAAATAATCAATACGATTTCTTCAAATATTTTTATTGGCACAGATGAATTGATAACAAATTTTAATTTATTTAAATTTAAATTAAATAAAGACAAAATACAATCACTCAAATAGCAAAACAAAAATTTAGTTTTCACATATTTTAAGAAATTAACCCTAGCGGATAAATTTATCGTAACTGCTTGTTGCTACTCATCAAAAATAGGTAGAGCAGCTGCGACTCTGCGAGTAGTTAATTTATCGGAGACAGAAACCATTAGTGCTTACAAGTACTTGCGGTGTGCGATTGGAAAGCAACTAATGTACATTATACAAATTATAGTGTTTTTGTTATAGGGAATGAGGTCGAAAAAAAGAAATTAGTTTATCTCACACTAGAGTTCGATGAGATGTTCACAGGGGAAAATGCTAATCAGGGGGATGCGTGGCGGTAAACATGTAATTGTTATACATCTATTAAATATTTATAAAAAAAATTATTTTATAGAAAAATTAGCAAACAATTAAACCAAATACCAGCATTGTGCCGTCAACAATGGCAAGCTTTAATCCGGAAATACAAGGTAAATACTACTGATATTTACCTAAAAATTAATTATTTGTATAACTATTTTTTATATAATTTGTTACAGTCATCACGAGCTTCATCAGGATCGTCTACTTCCCGGTCATGTACAACACCCCGAAATAATTTGAAAATCAACGATGCCCTTTTAAAACAAAGCCGCAAAATTGGGAATAAAATTAGCTCTGCATTGGCTATATTTGGCCAAATCGTGCAAAAAGAATATACAGAGATAGACGTAAGCAGTTTACTTATTTCCGAATCAGAAGACTCATCTTAATGATAAATAAAAATCAAATTTTTATTGATTTAATAATAATAATGCCCTCACCTGAATCGTTGTTTAAATTTATTTCAATTGAATCGGAATTTTCCTCTAATTCATCATAACTGTCCAACATATTATTAAAATCATCGCCCATTATAAAAATATTATGTAAAATACAAGCAACAGTTACAATTTTCACACAATTTTTAATATTTTGTTCTAGGGATTTAAAAAAATTATTCCCCCAACGCGATTTCATTATACCGAATGAACATTCTACGACATTTCTCGCCCGACTATGGATTGTGTTAAATAACTTTTGCTCTTCGGTTGGGTTTTTATATAGTGTTACCACGGCACACGGTTTCAACTTACATAGGTATCCACCATCCCCTCATAAATAATAATTTGTTGGTGGAAAATTAAGGTATCTATATCAGGGGCTGTTTTGTAAAATACGAGTGTCGTGAACTGAGTCTCGATACCCAATAAAATAGTTCCGAAATGTACCTTTGCTGTCAACAACTGCCTGCAGTACAATTGAGTAGAACCCCTTATAATTAATGTACTCATCATGCTTTTTAACGGGACTTGTTACACGTATATGGCACCCATCAATTGCTCCAACCGCGTTTCTAAATATTGATGATTTGGCTCTTGAGCAAAACTTTTCACCTATAGCACTAAATTCATCTGCTTTTGGAAGCTGGACAACATGTCTTATGTTTATAATAAAATAATTGAGCATTTTGTATATTATATTCCGGCTAGTTGATCGGCTTAGCCCAGAAAGGTTTCCCACAACTCTGTAACTACAGCCCGACGCCATCCAGTAGAGAAATATAATAAGTTCATAATCAACTGCCCACCCATGATGCTTCTTAGGCATAGTTTGCAAGATTAAACGTTTTGCCTGTTATTCTTAAAGACCTGTTGGTTTCTATTTCATCTCCATTCAAAATAGCCTCAATAGTGGCCGATACCACACCAATTTGTAAATATTTCGTGCACTAAAATAAATGTACTATAGCTTTTACTGTACTGTAATATTTTGCAATTACATTCAATAATTGCTTGTATAAAACGCTCAACTGAATTATTATCGGTATATATTTAACGATATTATTATTCATTTTATAATTAAATTATTTTTACTTCACAAAAAATAATAAAAATTTAAACGTCAAAATTTTAACTTTTTATCAAGTTGCATTTGGAACAGCAAATCGGTTAAAAAATGAAGTAAGTTAAATATTTATTACCACAATTAAAATATTTAACTTTTTAACCATTTGGATCACAGATTTACTCATTTAATTCTGTTGAACATACTAAGAATTAAAAGTAGTGAAAGTTTTTCTTTTCTGGCAAAATACTAAAGTAAGGGTAAGTTCAAACTTGGAGAAGTTGTGCACGCTCGCTCGGAAGATACAACAACAATAGTAAATTTTTTTCGCAGTAATAAAGTTAGATCTATAATCTAGAGCCTAGTTTTGTTTGTTTTTAAATATTTTAATTTTATATTATAGAAATTTAAATAAAATAGATTACCCATAATTTCCAAAATTATGATGATGAATTTGATAAAAACAAAACTAACTCAGAAAACTGTCGAAAGAGGGCCAACTTCATAATTGTATACACACAAACTATGCTCTATATATTTTATATGACGATCATCAAATTTAAGACATCATAGCGGAAAATAGTAAAATTATAAATGAAAACTACCTTAAAAATAAAAAACAATTTACCAAAATTAATGACAAAAAACCAAGTTCATGCTCAGGAGAATGAACATTTACTTTTCCGCCGCATTTACGAGATATAAATAAGTAAAGTAAAAAAAAAAAACTTCCATAGTATTTGTATGAGCGTTTTTTTGTATTTACGTTTTTTGGGCCTGCATACATACAAAGTCCATATATTAAAAGACAGCCGTATACACATATATAGGCACTGGTGTAATCCAAATCATAATTATAAAATTAAAATTTACTAATTCTCGGCGAGTTTGATTCTCGAGTAATTAGTAGTGTTGCTTTCGCAAATCCCGCTTACCTTAGCTAAGAAATATGAAAGCACCAACTTTTGGCTTTAATTTTTTTATGCGTTTTAATTTTTCTGTGATGGTTCATTTTAATAATATTTTTTTTTTATTTTATGAAATAGAACAAATTAAATTCGGTATTTTGCTATCAAGTAACAAATGCCAAATTATTCTACAAGATAAATTTTTCGAAAAAAATAGAAAAAATTACGCCTTGCGGTAAACACCATAACCATAAATTGTTTTATTTTCCCTAAACCTAAAATTTTTTTGGCCTACATTAAAGCCAATTCGGCTTTAATACAATGCAATTGTGGTTGTAATCTTTTGAAAGCAACACAGCTATTGATTAACTAAATACTTGTAACCACGTTGTTATAGGGCTTAAGAAGAGTAGGTAAAAAAGTAATGGTGTCTTTTACTTAAATCTTACTTTGGGGTGGGTTAGACGCCTTATTCGTAAAAAAGTAAAATGTTTCACTTCGAAAATAGGGACAATCAATACACAATGGCGAAAATCGTCAATATCAACTACTCGTTTTGAGAAAATAATTAAAAGAATTAAAATTTCGGTCGCTTGAATTGGACACGAAGGCCAGTACCTTGGTCTGCACAATCACTCAATTTATTAACTTATCATTAAAATTTGTGTTGTCGGAAAACGGGGGCTTTTGTTCTAAAAGATCCGCTCTCAAGCCAATGTTTTTTGATTGAGCAGTTTATAATTTTGACTTCAAGCACAGCTGGATTACTTAGAAAGATCACAAAATAGGCCATATATTTAATTCATTTTGAATGCAGAGAACAAAAATTTTTAATGTATGGTTTTAACAACGATAATTTGTGGGAATTTCAGAAGCGTTCCATTGCGTCAGCTGATTTATGATTTAACTTTAAAATAAGTTCTCCATTCTCCAACGTAGGCCGCTCAGATAAAACCAATGAAGGTTTGAAGTCTGCCTTTAATTTTGAGACTAACATATAGTTAAAAATTATCTTACTTACAGTTGAATTGATTCTTCAAAGTGGTTCACTAACTAGTTAGTACTTACGTTGCGTCACTCTTTCCAGCCCTAAATTACAGAATTATTGATGATATTGGCTATGTTTACGGTAAATTTTTTAACGTGAAGCAATAAGGAGGTTTGATTACCAAACGAGCAATGCAGGTCTACAACAACAAACGAATCTAAATTAATGATTTGCAGTGCTATGTGTAGACCAGGAAACCTAGAAATTCATATGTAAGAATCTTACCAATCAGTTTCGAACGGACGAAATTATTCATTTGAAAAACGCTGTCTTCTCATCAGGTCGTGACGACTCATGTTGTATTATTTACATTGGAATAGTTGTACTACTAGGGAATTACTGCGTAGCGTACGAAATTTGTCTCTCACATTTTCCATCTATATTCTATTCTCACAACTAACTGTTCGCATTTACGAAAATTTATATTTTACTTTGATTTTTCGATTGTAACGGTGTTATTGTGATTGTTCCGTATATTGGTCTAATTTCAGTACCTCGAATTAAATACACAATCGTAGGCAATTCTTCCATTTAGCGTGAATCTGTGTGACAACAACTATGTATAATCGACAATTACTTATAAACAATCAACTTCCCAATCACCTCATACTTTTTTTCCGTTAACGCTGGATCGCGGATAAATTTGAAATTTTTTTGTTTTGTTAAAAAAAAAAGAGTGAGTCCATTAGTACTGTCAAGGAGATGTGTAAACATGGCGTATATTTAGTGCGTGTGTATAGTTTACTTTGAAGGAAGAAGGAATGCAATTTTACTAACCAGAGTTTTTCATTTGTTTATTATCGTTAAATTGGTCTATTACTCTTTCGGTATAATTGACGCAATTGGATTATGGTAGCTAAAATAAGACACATATACTGTCGACTCTAACTTTTCTAATTTTCATTGAAAAACTACAGAATGGACGACCCATATCTCGTAGTAGATAAGTATATTTCGATCTCAGTTCATGTGCAAATGGAATTCGTCTCGCCGGAAGTTTTTAAGTAGTTCAGCTTGAGGAACAGCAAAATTAATATTGAAATCCCCACTCATAATCATCGACAAAAGACAATCTTCTTGGAGAATTTTTGAAATTCTTTTAGAATATGGAGCAAGGACGAAATGCATGAACTTCATTATGTCTTCGACAGATTTATTTTGCGAGATGAATACAACTACAGAAAGCATCTTATTCCCATTGAAAAGCTGAAGTTCAGCCGTGTATATATTATCAATCGTTCGTCTTGTTACGCTCATACCAGTTGCTTGTCCAAAGATAATTTCCTTATGCGAGGTGACTGTTTAAGATCTACTTGCATTTTTACAAATTGCTATTCCGGCAGCCCACTAACCATCTCTCTTGAACTGAACGCAGCATTCAAAACTAGTAATATTAATATGCTCGTCATTGCGCAGCCAAATCTTGGAAAGCAAGAAAATAGAGCATACCTGGCGTGACTGTATCAGTTAGGTCGAGGTGTGATGTAACCTGAGACTCTCTCAGTTCAATGTTAAAAACCAGACATCATTATTATCTCGTACAAAATTCGGCATTACAACCTCAGCTATACTTAACGAATGTGTAGTGAGGCGCGATAGCTCATTTTGAAGAAGACCCATTGAGATCCCATTTTTACATGCATGGTAGAAGACATGTTCATCGATAGCCCACGTGATGAACAGTCGCTCGAGACTCGTTACTCGTGATAAAGCAATACACACAAGTTGTTGACTGTGTCTTTTATCGTAAGAGTATATACTGACTATCTCGTTATAGGTACCACCCTGTCATGACTGGATTGTGGTGGCACATGCGCAGGTACTACTGGAAAATGATTACGCTTAATAATAATTGTCCGATTGTTGTTTCGATTAACAGTTGAGCTTTTCTAGAAATGGGCACCAAACATCAGTCGATATTCGTTTTCTGCGCCCATCCAGCTTTAAGCCGCCTGACCTTCTAGTTTTGTGAATTTGTACCGAAATCCATCCAGAGTCGTTTGACATTTTTTACTGTTGACGTTTTCATCGTTCTCATCGTCCGGTCAGGATGACTGCATTCTATATACCTCACACAGCCCATAGTGCCATTTGCCAGTCCATCTTTTTCGTCAATAGTGGTTTTGAAAAAGTAAGGCCGACCTATGACAAGTGGAAGTTATCGTACGACAAATTATTTGTGTCCACTATGCTCATTTTATGGATCTTTTGACGGAATTGCTACACCGGCAGCCCCCTGACCTTCTCTCTTGAATGGAACGCAGCATTCAGACGTATAGGAATACATATTAACATGCTCGTCATTGCGCAGCCAGGTCTTGGAAAGCAAATGAATTGAGCATCTCTGCGTGACTGTGACCTGAGACTCTGGCAGTTCAATGTTAAAAACAAGATGTCATTAATACCCCATTTAATAGAAGACATGATCATTGATAGCCTACATGATGAACAGCTCCTAGAGACTCGTTACTCGTGATAAAGCAACATACACAAGTTGTTGACTGTGTTTTTAATCGTAAGAGTATGTAATTTCGTAATCGTAATTCGTATTTCGTATCGTAATTTTTATTTTGATTTTTCTGATCGATGGAAATGTCGATGGTTTCTATTTCATTTTTTAAATTAGTTTTTTTGTTTTCGCTACTATTATACATATACATGCAAGCATGCCATGTATAGTACAAAATTGTTTTTATTGAGTTTGTTGCTTATTTTCAAACGAAGTAGGTACGTCATTTCCGTTCGTTTCATTTACAGGTTTACTCTAATACAAACATTTTTAGTAGGCGCGAGTAAAGATGTTTACACATCAAAAATCAAATCTAGAAATTCAGTTTAACTCCACAAGTAAAATAGACCATTTCGTTTGGTATAGTTTTAAAGCATTTTTTAAAAAAATTTCATAAATGACTTGAGCACATGCATCTACTACTACTGCATTCGATTATCACTGAATCACCCAAGAATTGTATCAATCGAAGCGCGATCCGGTGATCGAACTGACTAGGAATCCTGACCTACTACAGCGCACTGCCGTTAAACAACATACCCCATTTCGATTTTGTTTCCTATACCATTAATATTCATCACTTCTGAATATAGCTTGTTCCGGCAACTTTACAGGTCTAACCACACTGTAAAATGTTTCAAAATAGGAAGAAACCTAAAATTCGCAGTCAATTTAACTGTCTGGGAGTTTTAACTCGGGATACTAAAGTCATTAAAAGTTAATTTTAACTAAATTCTATTAAAAGGATCGCGCTTTCGTATCAATATTCCAAAATTTCACACAAAAGTCACCCATGCCACAATCCATTGAAAAATTCCATCCCCAATCGCAACCCACACCCAGCGTGATCAGACTCAAACTCTACTTGCCCAGGCCTGTGGGACTGTCTATACAACCTCCTGTTATTCATATATGTACATACATCATTTTAGACTCGTTTGTGTAACATAACAAGTCAATATCGCATTGCCCTATATTTTTGAAAACACATTTTCATCCAATATTTAAAGTATCTCACTTCTCTGATTTTGAAAATTTTCCATGTATCAGTACAACATCCATCGGTAAGCACATAACAATAAAACGTTACTGCACTATCACTACTATTACGCTGCAAAATAAAATAAATAAACAAAAAAGTTTTTATTTCATTTTGCGGCATTTTCTTTTCGTTGACGGGCAAACATGAACTCGCCTTATCTCTGCAAAAGGGAAATTCATCAGACTGAATTCAATTTGCTTTGAAATTCCTATGTAAATTTGCGAATATTGGTGAAGTCGGTAAGGATGCAGAAAGCACTTTTAAGCTGTAAAAAATTCAGTACTTTTGGTATCTACCCGATATCATCCCTGGCATGGCTTGCAACAAAACTGAATTGCAAATAGAACTGTGATGACTTCACACAAATTTGACCGAGAGTATGGAAAGAGAGTAAAACTAATAAACTAATTTTTACTTATGGAAATCCAGATAAAAATGATGAAAAATGTCCCTGGACCAAAACCATTTTTCGCGACGTTTTCAAGGTCCCTAATCCCAAAGATTAAAAAATGGTCGATCCGTTTTGATGTCTGTATCGATGATATCTCAAGAACGGTTTCTATGATTTGATTTTTTTTTGGCCAACCTTCTTTTATTTTTAATCCAAATAATTGAAAAGCTTTTGGAATTTTCATCTCAAGGGGGTCAGGTACCTATGTCGTGTAATATACCGTTTGGAAGGTTTTTGCATCAGACAACCATTTTGAAGATATCGTTTTAGTTCATAAATCCATCGAATCGGCGCTGGTTGCTAATTTTTCAGTTAAATTTTGTTATCATTCTAATATAAGCATGAGGCACCCTAGTACTCCAAATTACCATTGTGGTGCATACCACATTTTTTCCTTATGATATGATCATGTAACATTTCAACGTTTTGAACCAAGCAAAAATTTTGTTTCTCTCACAAATCCCCCGTTTTGTTACTGGTGACAAATTATTCCGTTGGTGTAGAATACATACATGTCGCATATCATTGAAAAGGCTTACAATAATGTCTCAAATTTAGTTGAAATACTTAATACTCAAAACTACTATTGTGACGCTAAAAGCAGTTACAAGTTGCTCATTTCAATAAAATCATGTGACATATCGTTCCAAATGTCTTGGAAAAACAACAATTTTGCTTTCAGCGTTAATAAATCCGATGTGTTAGGTCTGGTGCCTAATTATTCTTTTATTACAGAATATAATGTTACATGTTAATAAAATGGTAACTTCACAAATTTACGTGAAACGGGTCAGTACTAAATACTACCGCTATAGTATTGGAGCGTGATACTTTTTTGTCATTCCAATAAAATCATGTGAGAAGTTTGAAATGTTTTGGACCTAGCAACAATTTTGTTATGAGCAGTTTAGTTCACAAGTTCACCGCTTTGGCGCTGCTGACAAATTAATCTTTTGGTACAGAATATATAATAATATATTTTAGAAAAATTTGTTTTTTTAAAAATTAATAAAGAATCAAATCTTTTGCTGAGTCGCTTTGTGCCGGGTTTTTTTTATGGAAATTCTCGATTTTCATTTTTCGTGAATTTTCCGGGTTCGTGCAATGATATTTATATTTCTAGAGAAATTTTTCTTCTTTTACAAACAATATATTTTCTATCAAATTTCAAATAAATCGTAATAGTTTTAATCGCTTCATTCTGTCATCCTAAAAAATGTTAAAACTCTGATTTTCACAATGACGAGTATATTTTCCTGAGTCATTTTGCTACCAATTGTTTTACTGAAAATTTGCGTAGTTTCGCAATTTCAGGCCGAAGTTCTGATTTCCTCGTGATGTTTTAACCCCTAATACTTCCTTACTACTGAACCTCAAAGAATTTCCTGGTTGCTAAAATGAAATTTCATACATTCCAACATCTTAGTTGTCGTACTGGCAACACTTGGCAATTTCATTGTTGTTTCTATGTACGCACTAGATGCACAACATTAAATACTATTTAAGACAAACAGCGGATATTACGGAATGTACGTATTTAAGACAAAGGTAAAGTTCCCAATATTTTAATCTCAGTTGTTGACCAAAATTTCGCCCCAAATGACGCTGTTCTGCTAATTCTCTTGGTATAGGGAATCGGGAAAAAAATTTACATACCTTTTATACAGGGTGTCACAAAATTGGCAGATGAAACGAAGCAGGGTGATAGGGGAGCTCATTTCCAATAAAAATAGCTAAGTAAAGTTTTTTCGAATTGTTGATGGTGCAAAACTTATTCCACTTTTAGTATTTTTAGTGAAATTTAGAGCGCATGTCTCTCACCAAAAAATTTATTTCGAAAAACCCAAGAGTTCTTTTGTTTAACTTTATAGATGCTTTGTCAGAAATAAAACAAAATGAACAAATGAAAAAATTATGAACAAATGAAAAAATTATGACTTCTCTCTAGTACAGTCAACATTAAAAAATTGTGCCATTAGCTTAAACAACCGGTTTCGTATAATTTCTCTTGAATTGCGAGATAGTATAATTAATTTTTAATACGAAGAATCCAAGAATTGTATGTTGTTGTTCTTGATTTAAGAGAGCTCAAGAAAAAATTCGTTCGTGTGTTATCGTCCAAATTGAAAATACTCGTCCTACTTAGGTCTTTCCTAACAATTTTTGACTATTCATTTTTCTTTGTAACAATTTAAAATCTACCAAGATAAGATTAACTTCCTTTGAAATTGCAGTGATTGCAAGCAATTATTCATTTTTAGTCAACATGATTTTAACAATCATAAACTCGACCAATGTTTTAAATTTGTTGTTCGACAAAATTCTAGTAAATTGCAAACTGCAAAATGCTACTATACAATATTGTGGTTATTGGCGATATTAAATACTTGGTATGGTATTTGAAAATTACCAAAATAAGGATTAACATAATATTGAACTCAAATATATTAGTTATTTGTTTACCGATTTACCATATATAGAGCATACATTTCATTGCATAAAATCTGCCTCACTATAAAGAGATGTGATTATTTTTAGTTAGTGAATAACGAACTAAAAGGAAATCTCAAGAAAAATCGTCTCTAACCTTTCATAAAATACAATATACAGGAAAAAGAAAATGAGAGTCTCATAAAATGTCCTAAAGTGCAAAGGAACAAAAACAATAGCACCAATGTATCCAATTTTAAGCATAAACAGTTGCTTTTTTGATACCACAACACAGTACATGGAATATTGAATTTTTTTGCTGGCGAACCATCCCTGGCGAGTTACATATTTACATACATCCAGCAGCTTGTGTTATATTTTTAGAAAATAAAATTATGGTCTTGGATTATGTTGGTGTTGCTTTTTTCTGTTTATCCTGTCATTTATTATTCAGTTCTATGCGTTTTTCATTTTAAAATTAAATTAATTCCAAGAAAGTTCAAGTGACATTTTTCTTTGGTTTATTATTTTATTGTTCGGTGTTTCTATACCCGTGTTGAAAAACCGTAATAATCTAATGTTTTTTGCCAAGAGATCTGAATTAAAAATAATAGTGTGTGACTGTTTATGTAACACGTATATAATGAGGAATATTCAATAAAGCTTTCAAGTATACAAGCACGTCTAATTAGGAAGCCTTCGTCGTCGTCCCCATTTCATGCCAAATTCTCTAAAGATTCTTTATTACAGTTTTCCATGGTAATGCTACTATTGCCTTACGTATTATGCTAAACTTTTATTCATTTTTGTTTCCTGAGAATCCTTATTAGTATTCCTTTAACGAAAATGTGTACATGCGAGTAAGTTGGGTCACAAATTTATATAATAAACTTTTCTCATATGTATTATATCAATATGTTTGTACTTGTTTGTTAATTACATTATAAATTCATATATAATAAAATTTAATTAAGGGATTTAATTAGGGAAAAATAAATTATACCCCGTTACCAAAAAAAAATTCAAAATTTTATATCTTATCATATCATATATGTGCCGGTGGTGTCATGATACTCGTATGTATGAATGTACGATATTCATTCACATTTTCACAACCTTTATAAATATATTTTGGTCTACAGTAAAATGTACATAATTTTCATTTTTTAATTTGAATTTATCACCATTTCTGCTCCTAACAGAAAGAAAAATCCTAACATATTTTGGTATGGCAACCCTAATTTTTTAGCGTTACTATATTTCATACTTATCATGATGTTCCGGTCTCTGTGTTTATTTCTTAACGTGTTGTTTTGTATGAGGTGCCGAGATTTGTGTTTTGAACATCTCAAATAATTAACTGAAATATGAATTGTTTCGCAATTTGACATTTTAATAATTTGACCCAAATAATATAATTATACACAAAAGAGGTACCGATCTAATTTTAAAAAGTTTAAATCTCGTTTAAAAGTTGTTCGTTGTGGTATGTTTCTTCTAATTAATATTTATGTTAAGCACTATAGTCTAATCTGATATTTTTGGTATTTAGAACATCGACATAGAAAATAGATTTATTATTCTGTTGTTGTACGCCACAAAACGTAAGAAACTGATCTTTATTTTATCGAAAGGTCGGCGATTTTCGTGGCATTAAAAAAATTTAATTTAAAATTATTCTTTCAGCTACATACCGAGCTATATTGCTTTTAAATTACCGACTTAACGGTATATTATGTTGTTATGCTGAATTGTTTTTGTTTTTTGATTTCTCAAAAAAAAGTTGTTTTACGATTTTGCTTGCTATACGTACAAGAATGTGCCCCATAAAATGTTTTTGGGATCAAATGAATGCCACAATAGTATGTCCTTAAATATGTTACAGTAAAACAAACAACATCATCTAAGTATTCATAACATAAAAAATGAAATTTTAAATCGCGTTGCAATCCACTAAAGAAGCATTAGAAGAGTTTCATTAATAAAAGCCGTATTTTGTTGAGAATTAAAATGTAAAGCTAGAAAGAGCGACGACGACGAGCGTCGACGAATAAAAAAAAAATATCGCCGCGATATCGCTTTAGCTAACAGAACAAAAGCGTCAGCGTATGGTGATAAAAAAACAACCATACGGCATAACCTTCTGTGTTTTTGACACATGACGTAGTGGCGTAAGGCTACTAAATTGAAAAAAAAAATGTTAATAATATGACGGTTAAATGATACCAACTTATACATATATAAAAAACAGTTGGCAACATTGTTTCGTCGGCGACAAAAATAGAAATAGACTCTAATTTTTTTTCAACGAAAAAATCGTCGTCGCCTGCGTCGATGGTTGTGTTTGTTTTGTATGATTTCGGTGTTTTGTAATATGACAGGCGATTTCGCTCGCCGCCTTCGCTCTTGTTCTGTTTTGAGCTTTAGAGGTCAGTTTTCGAATTATAAGTGTTTGTATCTGAATTTATAACAGCAAGCGAATTTTTTTTATCATAGTCGGCTTCTTTATCAGTAGTAATTATGATTCAAATTCGATTTATATAAACTATCAATATGCCAACTGTGATGAATAATTTTCTTATACTATAAATTAGAATACAAACACTGCTTATTCGAAAATAGGCCTTTAATGGTACTATTCCATGGAGAAAACAAAAAAGTTTTGCAGAACATCTGACAAAGACAATAACTCAAATTTACATTAGAGCGACTGAAACACAACATTTTATTTTATGGTAGAAAAAATTGGAGAAATTTTGACATCAACAAAATTGTAACATTAAAACCTTTAAAAAACATGAAAAATCTTCATTTTGAATGTTTAACAAAGAATTTTATTCCCAAAATTTACTAAAAAATATAATATTGTTTTTGAGATGAACAAAACCATGTGGTTTTAATATTTTTTTATTTTTCGAAAATATATAAAAAATGCTCTACCATAAATATGTAAGGGGAAAATTTTAGCATCAACAAAATTTAACCTATAAATTATTTTAAAAAAATTAAAAATCTTTATTTTTAATGTTTGACAATAAATTACTAATAAATTAAAAAATATATATATATAATCGGGACAAGCAGAATCATGTTATTTCATTTCTATATTGAATTTTCGAAAATAAATAAAAAATTGCTCTGCTATAAAATACATAACCTACAAAATAACATGTGCAATCGCGCATTAAATTATTTTTAATAAAAAAAAATTTCTTCTCATACACAAGAATTTAACAAATTTCTTTATCTAAAATAATTTTTTTGACTTGAATCAATTTTTACACGTATATACGAGACGATAATATACGTGAGCGCAATGTTTTATCCATAAAAATATGTTAGAAATAAAATTAAAAAGGAGTGGGGATGGTTTTTTCGTTTTGCTTACTTTAAAAAATACTAAACTTTAAATTTTTTATGAAAAATTATGGCAACACAACAACAATTTGCTCAGCAAATTCTCAGCAAGCTATAATCGGATGTGCCTTTCTTTCAAATAGTCGATCTATATTTTTGTCTCGTTTTAGTTTTGCTGAGATTTTTGCTGGTAATATTTTTTTCCCGTGGAATAGTACCATAATATTTTACTTTTAATTTTTATAAAGGTTTGAAAGGCCTAATAAACAGACAGGAATTTCCTACTTACCGTACTAGAAAAGAAAGGCAAATAACTTTGCTGACGTAATAGTTCGAAATGTAAATTGAAATACAATATATAAACAACAAATTCGATACTCGACAGATTCGTACCGATAGGCGGTGTACTGTATGATGGGATATAGTTGATATAGCACTCGGTAGACAAGAATGACACTCCGATTTCAGAAAAAATAACTTTAAAGAATAAAATATATTCTTTGGAGTTAAAAATTGATTACTTAGAGCAAATTGCTTAACAAAATGCTATAGATGTTCATGGAATTCCAATATCCCCAAATGAAAATACTGAGGAGTTAGTAATCGACATTCTCAAAAAACGGTATTGATTATACTGTCGACAAGGCTGATATTGATTATTGTTACCGAAAAATCAATAAAAATAAATCATCTGCGGTACAAACTTGTCCGCCAGTTTTCATTAAATTTGCAAGGAGAACAGTGAAACAAAATATTATGTATGCGAGAACGAAGGAAAAATTTGATGTCACGAAAGCTGGTTTGCCGATCGGGAGCAGGATTTACATCAATGAAAGTCTAAGCAATAGCAAGTGGAAGTTGTTTTACGATGCAAAAAATTTGAAACTGCAGCTTAAATTTAAATATTATGTTTGGATCCGCAATGGGAATATTTTTATGAGGCAAAGTGAAGAATCTGAATTATTAAAAGTTAATTGTTCATATGACCTTGAAAAGCTTACAGATAAGTATAAATAAATGTTAATCTTATACGAGTCTTAATTTATCTAATGTATCTTTTTAAGATCGTAAAAATAAGCTAGATTTATCTTTTAGTTTGCCAAATAATATTAATGTAAGTGAAAATAAACTACACTGCTCGTCAAAAAAACCCGGACACTACATTTTTTCAGTAAATATTTGTGTTAACGGTAACTATTCGCATTATTCGCGTTATGGTTGTACGAAATAATATAATGTGGGCCAAAAGGCACTGACGGATCAAGTTTTCGTTTAATAAAAGTAACCACAGGATCAAAACATTTGAAATAACAAAATTACCGAAAAACAGATATTGATATATCTTCATCTTTATTTAAATAAAAACCAACAATCCAATCTAAGTGGTTGGTACTCTAGTATCATGTATTTCCGCCACGAGCTCTGATCACATCTAGGCATTCTGTTTGGCATACTGTGCACAAGGTTTGCAACGTACTCCCGAGGTATCATTTCCCATTCTTCCTGCAGAGCTGATTGAAGATGATCCAATGTTTCTGGAACGACTTCTCTTTGTCTTAAACGACGCCCTAGCATATCCCACATGTGCTCAATGCGATTAGGATCAGGGCTGCGAGCGGGCCAAACAATTCGATCAATTCTCACCTTATCCAAATAATTATTGACCACGTTTGCAACGTGGGGCCTGGCATTATCATGCATTAGTTTAAATTGCTGTCCAATAAATGGTGCATATGGAACCACAAATTCTTCTAGACATTCCACGATATACCTTTGGGCAGTTATAGTGCCGCCGCGTAAAAATACAAGGCCGGTACGGGCGTCTATAGAAATGCCTGCCCTCACCATTAGTGAGCGGCCATGAAATGGGACTTTTGGGGATATGGCACATTGTGAATATCGCTCTTCAGATCTCCGCCATACTCTTTCCCGTCCATCCGGTGATCGCAGGCTGAATCTTGATTCATCAGTGAACAACACGGACTTCCAGTCGTCCGTAGTCCAACTGACGTGGTTACGAGCAGAAGTCAAACGGTTTCTTCGATGAGCTGGGAGAAGCTCTGGCCCTGTAGCAGCCCTTCTGGACTGCAATCCATGTTCATTTAATCTTCGCGATGCTGTGCTAACTGGAATATTGACACCACGTACCTGTGCCATTCGACCAGTGACGATTCTAGCTGTTTGGAAACGATCTCGCAGTACCATTGATACCATAAACCGACCGTCCCGCTCGTTTGTTGCTCTTTTACGACCTGGTCCAACCGTTCGCTGATACTGACCAGTTTCACGATATCGTTTAATAGCGTCTTGAACTGTACTTCGGGGGAAATTTAGGTGGGCAGCAATATAACGCACGCTACGACCATCCTCAATCAAAGCGATTACTTTTGCGATATTTTCTGGTTGCATAATTATAATACATATTTGCTAATAATAATAACTAAGCACTGTTAACGTTAACTGTAATAATAATACTAACAATAAATGCTACTTTAAATGTTTCAAAACAAATGATAGATGCCCATTTATTTAGAAATGTAACAATTGACATTTTGAATATTGTTCATTTATTACACTTTGTTGCTGTGATTGGATTTTAAATAAAAAAATACGGTTTCTGTTACACCTATTTTTGGTACTATTTAATATGACAGTGCCTTTAAAATAGCGTAATTGCTTTAGGAATTGAAGATTTTCTAAGAAATTCAAGTGTCCGGGTTTTTTTGACGAGCAGTGTAGTATGGATTGTTCATCAAAATATTCGTAGTCTTCGGTCTAACAGTTTAAGTTTGTTTGCTCAGTTATCATGTATGAATATAAAAATGCATATTATTTTTTTGACTGAAGTGTGGATTGATAGTACTGTAATTAATTTTTACACTTTAGATGAATATATTTTATTGGACTGCTGTAACAACGACTATAGATATGGTGGTGTATTAACATATGTTAGAAGTGATTTTCATTTTACGTTCTCTAGTACACATTTACAGTCTTCTGATATACTTCGAGTGAATTTTACAATTGGTGAATTATTAATCTCCGTGGTATGTGTGTATCGCTTACATTCTTGTGCTGTTGAAGTTTTTATTCTTGAATTTGAAAATTACCTTAAACAGATAAATTCTAAAAATCTAATTGTTCTTCGAGATATCAATATTAACATTTTAAATATAGATCACTTAGATCCGCAGGAATGTAAATACTTTTCAATGATGTCTTCCTTAGGACTTGAGTCACTCATAATCAACGAACCTACTAGAGTTTTATCCAATAGTATGACATGTATTGACCATAATTTTACTAGAAGCAAAATTGGATACACTATCAATTATATAGCTGAAACACTTAATTTAGAATTATCTGATCATTATATGACATCTTTAAAATTTAGCTTAAATTGGGAACCTTCGCCTAAAATACATAGACAACAAACTTTTATTAACTTTGAAGAATTAGACCGATGTTTACAAGTCGAATCATGGAAGGAAGTTTTTGAAGAAAATGATCCTTCTAAATCATTTGATATTTTTTTATCAACGTTATCTAAACATGTGGCAACCTATACGACTTCCTCTGTCATATGTTAAAAGTTAAACTATGCTAAACCATGGATTAATAATGTTCTATTAGGTAAAATTCGCCGGAAAAATGCTTTATCTAAAATTTGTAAGAAACATCCTAATAACTCTAAACTAAAAAGTAAAGTAAAAACTCTTTCGAAACAAATCAAATTAGATTGCGAAACTGCTAGAAAACGTTATTATATTCAAAAATTTGAGGCTGTAAGTTTTGACCAAAAAAAGCAATGGAATTTACTGAATGACTTACTAGGAAAACGTAAATGTAACAAACAATAATACAATTCTTACTGATAGTGTTGTGATTGCTAATCTGTTTAATCAATATTTCGCGAATATAGGTAAGACTTTAAAAACATCAATTAGTTTTAATAGTTGCACAAATTACATAAATTATGATGAATATAATGAGTCGAATTTCTTCTTTTTCCCTACTGATGTTTATGAAATCTGTGCTATTATATCTACGCTCAAAAATAAAGTTGCATCATGTAGTGATGGCATAAGCTCGCTTGTGATAAGGAAGTTTGGTTACATCTTATGTTTTCCATTGGAGCACATTTTTCATAATAGTTTTATTCAGGGGAAATTTCCAGCAGCACTTAAACATCCAGCTGTAGTAATACCGTTGTTTAAAGGTGGTGATGCTAATTTAGTTTCTAACTATCGACCTATATCACTACTATCAGTTTTTTCAAAAATTCAAGAGAAATGCGTTAAAGCTCGTGTTTTGTCTTATTTAAATAAAATAAATTTTATTTCTCAACATCAATATGGATTTCGAGAAGGACTTAGTGTACTGAGAATGCACTATTGGAATTTCTTACCTCAACTTACAACACTTTAAATGAAGGCCGTGTTGTTAATTGCTTGTTTATTGATGTTAAAAAAGCATTTGATACGGTAGACCACAATTTATTAATTACTAAATTATCCTCAATCGGAATCCGCGGAGTTACTAATCGTTGGTTTCGATCTTATTTAGAAGATAGAATTCAAGTAAGTAATATCAATGGACATTTGAGTAACATTGAACATGTTCAATGTGGCGTACCTCAAGGTTCTGTTCATGGGCCACTACTATTCTTCATTTACAGTAACTCTTTTCTCGAACTTAATCTATATGCTGCGTTTGCAGATAACGTGGCACTGACATATAGTGGTACTAATAGTTTGAGTTTATCTGTGAAAATAACTCATGATTTGAGAGTTTTGCGAGCTTGGTTTGATCATCAATTTATAATCGTGAGTGATAAATCTAAACTAATTCAATTCCAAATAACAAATAATTTACTTGATAGAAACTCCAATTTTATATAACCACATGCAACAACGTGTCAAGGTTAGGTTAGGTTAGGTTTTAGTGGTTGCGATCGCACACTTAGGCCAATTATGGCCCATTGTGATCCCACAGGATCCGACATCATAAACTCCCTTAAACCCTTTTAGTACGACTAATATAGCGTAAACAATCTCGCACATTACAGCTTTTGAGGTCACAGAGGCTGTCCATAGTGTATTTTCCCAAGTGATCATGTCTTCTAATGTACACCGCCCCTATGTTATTTAATCAGCTTCCAAATAATATAAAAAGTATGAATATCAATCCGTTCTTAAAGTCATTGTGCACTTGATTAATAGAGTTGGATGACTCCGAACTTTTATTCAAAGTAATGAAGTAATTTCGTTTATTATTATTTTTATTAATGTATTACACAACTTTTTTTTTTATTTCGAATTTTTATGAAATGATTTAATTAGTATAAATTTTATTTTATATTTGACGCCCCTCATCAAATATTTTAATTTTAAAGTTTTTAATTAGGAGCAGGTAATTCTAAAAATTGATCGTTTAAATAAATAAATAAAATAAATAAATAAATTATTTTAATTAATTAATTAAGGAACAGTACCCCGGTATAGCACAAACCACAAACATGTGATTTTTTCACAATTAACGTCATTCTTTCGTCTGATAAGATTGAAAATTTAACGTATTCTGGTCTGCAGACAAGGATGTTGGCGGGGTGTTACGAGAGATATTTTAGTTTAAGTGTATTCCATCTGTTAATTTTATTTTTATATTTAAAAAAGAGACATAGCTAATGTACGTTGGAAATTCAAATTTTTTTTATTGAAAATTAAAGTTGGTTCTATGCCATTTATTTATGGAACACAACTTCGTTCATGTGACCACTACAGCTTTTATTACAAGGCATCCTAACATAAAATTGTTGATGAGTTTTTCCAATAAAAGCAATTCAATGGCCTCAATTTCAGGTCGAATTTTGTTCTTGAATTGTTTGTAAATCATTGCTGTACACTTGACTTCCCAAAAAAAAAAAACTCAAACCAAAAAAAAAGAAAATTATCTAGCTATGTTGGTGGCATCGAACTTTCTTAATTAGATTGATCCAAATTTGACCACAAAAAAGGAAGTTATCTTGCCACGATAGCGCTCAATATTCACTGTTACTGCATCTTCACGTTACATATAAACTTGAACGCTCTATGTACAAATTGAGTAAACAAACCGAGAGCAGATGATTCGTGTTTTCTGTAAGGTTGCTAGAATTCAGGACGTTTAATGTTCCGGCATCATGAAACTTAAGACGATGGAGTTCGATTGATTCAAGAGTAGTAAACCACTCCAGTTATTTGTCTATGCACATTTAAATTGGAACTCTCTATCAAACGCATTTGTACAATTGTTCCGATCCATTGTTCCGATTCTATAACTTTTACATTATCTTTGATATTTTCATCATTCGACTCTTTATCTTCATCAACGTTCGAATACTGTGTCCCTAAATCAGTGTTGTGGAATGAAAAAAAAAATTGTAACGTTATTCGTTTCGTTCCAAAAATATTCCAAGGCCACAGCCATTAAAAAAAACTAGCAGTTAAGTTATTTAATATTATGATTCAAATCATTTTATGTTCAAATCATAAAAATAATAAATTAAAAATAAAATAATAAAGACAATTTTTTTTATTTAGTTCAAACTTTAAAGGTTCAAACAAATTAGCAACATTAAACTATTATTTTTTTTCAATTAATCTGTTCGTGACAAAATTGACAAAATTTAATCGTTTTATTTAAATTTTTCCGCCTATCGTTTAGTATCCATTTTAATAAAGAAAATCTTCGCTCAAGCGAAGCCTGCGTCGCAGAGATAGCATGAATTATTTCAGCAATTAAATACGAAATTTGTTACTTAGGGTTAAACTTGGGTTTTGGATTAGGAAATCGGGAATCTGCATGGAAAATTTATTGAAGTTTATCATTAAGTTTTGCGGCCATATAAATTATTTTTAGGTTTGTTCAATTTCTCTAAAACTCCTACACTGAATCTACACGAAATATTAGCCAAAAGCTAATACGAACTTATAAGGCCACAAAAACGCGACATGTTATAGGGAGAATTATTCTAACCAATAAACACCCCCAATTCCAATCCAAAATCAAGATTCTATATACGACGTTGAATTACAATATGAACCTACTAACCAAATTTCATGTTGAGATAGCCGAGTTCAATTCAACATAAAAAAAATTCAGATTTTTGTTCATAACTACATGGACAGATACTAAAACTTCTCTTATAATACATATGTGTTTTGAGCCAGATACAATACTAGAACCCAAATTTCATTCTCATTGGTTGCAAAATGGTGGAGTTTGACGGAAAGACTCCAGAACCTTACCTAAAGTGCTTGTTAGAATCCCAATAAAAATTTTACAAACAAAATTGCCGCCTAAATATTTAAGAAAAGACGGAATTCTGTTGAGCACAAACAGATCGCAAAAGACTGTTCGAAACTCGTTTTACTTCATGTCAGTACTATAGACTGGCAAGGAGCTATGCAACGTGCAGGTGGTTTACGTATATCGCACGTACAGAACAGATTGCAACGAAACAAACAAACAAAACTCATTTTAGGATTGCTATCCAATATTAAGGCGATGATTCATGTACAAGTTTTGTCTGACAGACATAAATAATAATCGCTCTGATTGCTGCTTTTTGTTAATTTTTGGATTAGACATTATTCACTTCTACTAAAATTTATGTTATATTTATTCAAATCAATATGGTTCAAATTTCAAAAAGAATAAAAATAAAAACAATTTTTAGGTTATTCTTTATTAAAATGTCAAAAAATATCCATACGACAAAATTTTATACATGTATCGCTTAAGTGTGAATTTCGTTTTATCGTAAAGGGCAAAAAAATATTAACCAATCAGAGGGATTATTATTTATGTCTGTCGGACAAAATATGTATGTACATGAATCATCGCCTTTACAAACCAAATTTTATTAGAATTTATTATAAAATGGCCGTATTTCACCTAACATTTCAAGTTTCCAAAATTACCTAATACCTATACCGAGTTCCGCGACTTCGAAGATCAGCAAATTTGACAATGCAATGGACATTTTAAGATTCTATTCCGCTGGAATGTTTCCTTTTGTACACAAATGAATTAAATATTTCCGTTGGTTATAAAATAATATCAGAATGTAGATGTTCTGATAGTGCCGCCTCTTGTGTCCAATAGTGTAACCTCTTTTTTCCACACAAGAGATTTTTTACTACAAAGACGTAACATTAAATTATTGAAATATGTAATTGTCAAAAAATGGGTATTTTATTTTCGTTCATTCATTCATTTTAAAATATGGATTGTTTTTTTGGAACATGTACGGGATTTTGATTTACCGAATTTCAAGCCCAACCCATATTAAAATAAACACCGTTGATGGACTCATATGGAATGCATTTATTCGAATGCAGCATAGTAACACCGAAACACGTGTTCAAAGTGCACCGCACCCAAAGTTCCTGTTGCTTTTTCCAAATAAAGAACCAAGAAGCAGTACAATATACCATGTTGTCATCAGTACTTTTTTTTAATATAAACTTAACTAAGCTCCCTTTAATTTTAATTGAAAATTTAAAGACTGAATGCAAGTGATTTACAAACTTTATTATATGCCTCACGTTTGTAGCATTCAATTTATTTTCTCAGATTCTTCAAACACATTGAATTTAGGGTTTTTTAACAAATCGGAACGAAAATAAAACGATGCGAATAAAATGCTTTTCCAAGTGAAAACACAAAACCCTGGCCAACTCAAGATTCCCCAAAAACCGGTTGGCTTGTTTTTTAAAGGGGTAGAGGGTAGTAAATTAAAGGTCTCAAAAAATACGGTATCGTCTAACTGGTTCCATATAGAGTTCACTCTGGGAAATCAAAAGGATTTAAAATGTTGGTTTCTACAATAGAAAGGATCTAAACCAAACCCAAGTTGTCGAGAACTGGAAGAGAGAGTTAGTTTGGAAGAGCTACTACCGTAACAAATCTGCCATGTATGTTACATCGTTTATCATATCATCGACTCTATTCTGAATTGTATCAAAACATTCCAAATGAGACTTAGGAGTTGCACCTCAGACAAATATTAAGTCCTCCTATGGAGTAAAGTGCTCATTGTTTTCTGTTTCCAAAAATAAATAGTACTATAAAGGGCCGTCGTTTTACACGCGACTGTATGCGACTAAAAACGCATCGCTGTGAGAGCTAAAACAATCTTAAAGATCGAGTTCCTGTAGTGTTTCGGGGACTGGAAAAGCGGTAGCTTAATTGTATAATATCTAATGGGGACTATTTTGAAGGAGATAACATTGCTGTAGGAGATAACATAACAAAATTCTTTCCAGAAAAAGAAAAAAAGGGGGTATGTTCTTTCCATTATAAATCGCTGGAAATTTACAAACGCACCATTTTAAGTGAAGGGACTTTTAAGTGAGGACTCAGCACAAAGGCGTTAGAAGCAAAACTTTTAAATTTCGTTACAATTTCGATTTAAATTTATATTTTCATTTCGGTTAGAGACTAAGGTTGATAACCGGATTAGATTATTAGAACCAAATTTTCGACCGATTATAAATTTATTTAACAGTAATCTAACAATTTTAGTTAAGTGTATATTCGTAATTTAACTGTAACCTACATGTTTCTAATTCATATAATCATTCTTCACCAATTTTGGGATAATATTCCGTTTTGATTTTAAATATTTTAGAATATCAAAATTTAAAGTTTTTAAAATTTTTACATGTTTACATGTTTCAAGACTAACCCAAGGATCTAGTATCTCCCAGAATTATTTTGAAAGGCTTACCTTTCGTTACGATTTGCTTTTACCAATAAAACGTGAAAATATTTTGGAAATTTAAATTTTCTTTACATTTTAAGTTCCACGGAATTGTTATTAAGTTGCTTCACTGTTTAAATTTCGATTTTTTGGTTACACATTTTTTTTTTAATAAAAAGAAACCGTTTAAAAAATTCCGAAAAATTAAAAGTAAAGTACAAAGTTTATAATTGATTTAAATAATACGGCCTTGTTACTAAAATAAATAAAATTTGGTATTATGCTCATAAATTATTAGGAAATGACTTGTCAACGGATGAACAGCATTTCGTCAAGTATAGAATATTAGGGGTTCGTCCTTATAGAGTCGATGAATGCCGCGCATCCCTTCTCTAGGCAGCCATTATTGATGGAAACAACATTACAACTTAGAAAGAAGCTTAGTATATCAATCTACCTTTCAACTCCACCCTTTTTTAAACAATAATGGTAATTCTAGTCACTAACTTTAACAATCTATGATCGGTATATGATCAACATTTACTCTTTCTTGCAGATTAATTCAAATTATGGCCTGCTTGGGTGATACTGATATGGTTGGCTTAATTTTATTTCAAAGATTCAGAGTACAAGTATAGTTCCATTAAAACTCATCCACCTGATCCCTTCTATATACTCATTCAAATCGATATGCTTCTTCTAGACCAAACAAATTGAGAGGTTTGTAAATTGTTGAATGTATGTAATCGGAATATAATAGAGAATTGTATACGAAGGCCTAAATCATTTACAATTCCAATTTTAATTTAGAAAATACGCTTCAAATAAAAATACAAAAACATTTTCTGCGAATTGATAACTTGAATATTAAAATTCTCCATAATCTCTAGACCATATAATATTGAAATTCTAGAAAATGATTTCAATTATTTAGGTTCAATAAAATTTCACATACAGTATAGCTGTATCCGTATCCTGCCTAATTTCATCAACGCTCTAGAATGAGTAATAAACAATTTGTGTACTGAACAACAGCTTTACCAAAACAAATCTGTGAAAAACGGAAATATACAAGGGGAACGATTATAAGGAAACCCATTAGCCGTGCTCTTAGGAGACTTTATAAAAACAACAGGAAAATAAAACGAAAATTGAATGCAACAGTAGAGAAAATACATTAGTAGAGAATTAAGTTATAATCATTTTTTGTTTGGTCAGATAAAAGTTTATAATCTTTGAAAAGTTCAGTGTAGCTTTTTTTTTTTCTTCTTCAATATTTCCATGAATCCACCGGGGCATGGTATAAAATTTATCATAATACATATATCGTTAAAAAAAACTTTACTTATCGTTATTTTGTTCTTTGCTTTTTATCTTCCTTCCCGGAAACTCTTATATGAAGATTTTTTATTCCACTCAAAATATTAACGCATTTTATAAAGCATGAATTTCATCCCTGGGTATATAATTGAATGTATTTACTTACCAGTGTAACATAGTATTACAACGTCATCCCTATAAAAGAATTTTGTTCGTGGCTTGTATTGTTCTTTTTGCAAAATTCCTTTAAATCACAAGTTTAGAATCACGCCGTAAAAGCAGCAATAAAACTTTGATCTAGTGCAGCAATCATATTGTAACACGAAATTTAATGTACGATTATGGGACCGATATTTCCGGTTTGAGACAGACATGTTTTAAAAAAAATCCTTCTCTTGACCTATACAGGTAAATCGTATAGATCAGGTATTATGCCTCCTGAGTATTAAGTCTGTCTACAGATATGAGTCAATTGCTATTTTCATTTTTAGCATAAATAGTAGATTATGTTCCAAGGGAGTAAAATCGAAGATTGTTGTTCAATAGTGTTGAAGTAGTATATAGTAATCAAAAAACCAATAATCGATGGTTACTCCCGAGATACATACGATATTTTTTCTATGATTTGCTATTTATTAAACTATTTTTTGTAGTTTGTTACTGCATTTTTGAAACAACTAATTTTTCAATAAAAAAACAACTTTTGATATCTCACCTCCTCGCGTATAAAAATAATCCAGCTAGTTTACTTCGGATAGCCCTTCATTTAAAAATTATTATTTTTTTGGAAAGTAGTTTCAGTATATAAATTTATTTCCTAAATAAAATTTACCCACGACAAATTTTTATGTTGCTAAAGAGTATTCATTGAAACTTCATTTTCACCACTGATATGAATACATGGATACGACATAGAGAAAAATTCGTGGTAGAAGCAAAAAAACGAAGAAGAAGAAAAAAGTTTGCTTCTGTGTGACAGTGAAAGAAAATATTGGTTTTCCTTGTCTTGGATTTTCGAATTTTCGGAAATGGAATTTTATAAACCTAACCTACGTAGGCCGTTATAAATAGATGTCATATATATGTAATATATATAGTCAATTTTACTAAAAATTAATTAACATCTATATTATTCATTATTATTGTATTAAATTAATAAATTTTTTATTGATAAACAATTATTTTGTGGTTTTGAATAGTTATTTATTATTACAAGAGAGAATCCTCATTTTCCGATGCATATATAAATTCGTTGTCTTGACATGACTTTTCGTTGTCTCAACATCGATTGGAATTTTTTTTTGTATGCCGTTACAGCTGGTTTATTGGGACATTTTTTACCGCAATATGAACAAGTATTGGCCCCTTCTGATGAATGTTTCCAAGTGATATGCTTTTTCAAATTAATGGTAGATACTAATTTTCCACATAATTCGCAAGAGAAGTGTTCACTAATTTCATTGTGGCACAGTAAGTGTGAGTTTAGTCCCTTCATGTGGCATTTATTATTTATTTATTTATGAGTTGGCGAAACCACCAAATTGCTCTTAAACTAATACAAAATGACATTTCACAACAAGTTTGTTTATGTTCGAAATTTGACGTTTCACTAGATTTTTTTTTGTTTTGATTTATTTTACAGATGTGTATTAAAAATTTCAAGGAAATAGAGTAACAAAAAATTTAAATATTTTCCGAAAATAAGTAGTGCATTGTTTGAATAGTTCAAATTATGCCGTAATTAGTTAATCAGTCTCAAAATCTTTGTACGGTTAATGAGTTTAACTCAAATTTGATGTTAAGAAAATTATTTTCGAATCAAGTACACCTCTTTTTCGGAATTAACTTTTTAGAGTGTGTGGCATTTATAAAATGAGCGGTACAACTAGAAAAAAAAGATGTACCATTCGTTTGCCCTGTTTATCATGAAAAATATTTCGCATGTCGTATCCATGTATTCATATTAGTGATTTTCACATGTACACAATTTTGTGCCAATAAGTTGAATTATTGTCATTTGTTATTTCATTTTGGGTTTATTTAAGTGCTTGATTTATTCAAATTACGAGGGTAGTTTTTTTATGTCAGAGACTTTTTAAATTTACCGTAACTTTAAATGCTACACTGCTCTCGTCAATTGCCATAATACCATCTGTTAATAGACTACTATCAAGACAACCTCGTGAATTTTAACGAAAATAAAAAAAGAGAATATCGTGGACTGAATAAGCATTCTTTTTGCGTAAAAAAATCATCGCCGAAACCAAGTAAAGGTTTAATAAATACTATGGAGACACTGCGCCATCAATTTCAATGGTAAAAAAATGGTTACCTGAGTTCCGTTGTGGTCGTACCAGCACAAGTAACAAAGAACGCCAATACGGTCATGGCCACAGTTTTATGGTATGCACACGGTATCATTCACATCGATTACCTTGAAAAAGGTAAAATGATCTCCGACGAATATCATTCAGCTGTTCTATCAAGACAATGCGCGGATGCACACGTGTGTAGTCACCATGCAAAAGTTCATAGATTGGGTTATGAACTGCTACCCCATCCAACATATTTTCGAAATTTAGCGCTCTTCGACTATTTCCTGTTTTCAAACCTGAAATAATGGCTGGGCGGAAGGAGGTTTGGGTCTCCCGAAGAGGTCATCACTGAAACAAACGCCTATTTTGAGGGCATTGAAAAAATCTTTTATTTGGCAGGAATACAAAAATTGGAAAAACACTCGACTAAATGAATCGAGCTTAAAGGAGACTATGTTGAGAAGTAAAACGTTTTTTTTGCCGAAAATTATCTTTTATTCAAAAAGTCAATTACTTATCAAATGCCCTCGTAGTAAATATAGCCAATTTGTTTTACTTCATAGGGACTAAAACAGATCACCACAGATCGTCACACGTGGAGTAAACGTTTATTATTACTTTCGTTTAGTTATCAATTCTTCATTCAAGTAATTGAAGCTGCAAATTTCTACGGAAGAGGAGTTTAAAGGACAAGTTATACAGGAAGACGTAGATCGCGGCATTCATCACCAACGCCTGTGCAATGAATAATGGCACTGATTGTCCCAACTGAAAAACATAAAGTTCAAGTTTCCAGAGAAATGGTGAAAAGTAACAAGACCAAAGCGCAGAATGAAACAAAACAACATTATTAGTCACCACAGACGCCTACTTACGAAAAGCATAAGCCAACTTTGAACATGAACAGATATAATGGCACTGGTAGGCGCCCCAACTAAATCACCAATACACCAAATTTAATAAACTTTGTTCAATACAAGGCATCAAATTAATAGGTCTATTATGAATCTCACTTACTCGTCACTGAGTGAAGAGTCGTCACTATAATTCTATTTTGGTATTATGATTTTCACAGTGAGCGAGTGATCGTCACATGCTTGTCGCTTGGCGACTCGAAATCATCGCATAGAAATTTTGGTATTATAATTCTCACAGTGAGCGAGTCTAATGTCATATATCTCACCTAAAATATGGTGAGTCAAGTGACAAAGTATTTTTGGTATTAAAAATATAATATTTTATTAATATTTTTACATTAAAATAATTAATTTATATTTTTCATGTCAGAAATAAAGCAACAATTACAGCAACTTAAGAATTTATCAAACTTGTTGAAGAAATGGAAAGATTATGGTTACCTAGAGGATATAAAAAATGTCATGTTGAAAATTTTATATACTTTGAATTTTTTAAGTACTCACAACCATTGTGTAATAACCATTATAATAACCTTATAAATTTTGTCGAACACATACAAAAATATCTTTTCATCAAAATTATTTGTAAACAACTAAAACTTTTTGACATTACTATATGGTTTCCATAACGACAAATAACAAACTCTAAAAAATACAAGAATCCACATACGACGCCGCAAACAACGGCTCGCAAAAATAAAAGGGAGAATCACAATACCAATTTTGAACTCGGGTGACTTAGATAGTCACGGCGAGTGGTGTGGTGAGGCGAGAATCATAATAGACACATAAAACAGAAAGGCGAGCAGGCAAGTGCTAAATTGGAAAAACTATACGACTGGAAGAAGACGTACGCTTTGTCGAGTTAGCCCAAAAACTGAATCGTTTCAGCATGCCGTAGTTCTAGAAATTAAAAAGCTTTAAGAAGATATAGAGTCCCTTGGAAGTAAGAGTTGGCGACCAGCTCAAGCAATTTGAACGACAAACCAGGCAGGAGTTAATAACGAGAAAATATAAAGTAAATAATTGGAGGCCTACTTTGAAATCCGTACCTCACATACTGTTGGAAAAGGCTCGCATCAAAAATTAAAGAAAACTCTATTTGAGAACTTTAAATTTCAGTTCAAATTCGCAACATCATAATAAATAGGCGCCGATGAGCAATTCCACTCGCTACTCATAAAAGATATAAATCCCATCCACAATCCAAACACTAATTCAGAGATTACGAAGATTCAGGTAGATAGCGATCTAGACAATCGGAAAGTGAGACACACGAACAAATGCGCTGGTTCGACGTTGATGGAGACATTTTCTCAAGAAGATCGTCAAAATTACAAAATTTTGGAAGAACTGCCAAAAACGGAGCGATGTGGTTAAAACATCGATTTATTGACTAAAACAGCGTAATGTGTAAACCCAATCAAATGAAGACAAGATAGCCAAAATTGTTTTCGATCATCAACAATGACAAGTGATGTTACCAAAGTAATCTAACCAAAAATTTATTGAAATTGTGGAGGAATTTGGAAAAATCCAGCAGCAAATTTCTGTACGAGTAATGAACGGGAGCTCATCATTGGTTAAGCTAAGGAAATCAACTAAATTTCAAACTGTAAATCGGAAGACGATATTCTTCGTCGTTCACCAAACTATGAACCGAAAATCATGCTCGCTGTTCCCATCTTCTAGCAGACAGTTAGATGCCACAGTGAGGGCAATCTTAATGATGACGTATTAGAAAAAACTAATATTGTGAGCAACGGATCAAGACGGTAAGTATCAAGACGATTACCGGTAGCGAAGCGACAAGCTGCATTTGAAATTATTTAGGAAATAGAACGCGACGAAGCAAATATAGCCGCAGTCATTGCAATATTTTGTAATGATTGAACTGTTATCGCGTATTTGCCAGAATCGAATTTGACATCTTCGTACTACAACCGAGTTCCAAACTATTCGTTTGAGTAAGGACTAAGTTCCAACCAATTTACTAATTTTCCAAAATCACAAACTTTCACAATCACAAAGCAAGATTTAGCCCAATCGGTTGCGAAAGAGCTTAGATTCATTTAAATTGACAATTTTCCAGAGGCACGTCCAAAATTTATATTTGATTTCCATTTTCTTTATGTAATCTGTGTACCAAATTCTATTGTGCAACAAGAAGCACCATAACAGCTAAACCGGAGGACCCCTAAATGAATTTATCGAAATCATGATTCTGTTTCCTGAAACTCGAGAATTTCGTCACTCATATTTTTTTATCAAAATAAGTTCGAGAAGTTTTTTTTAAATAGGGATTCGGGTCCCATCTGAGAACCCACCAAACAAATTTTTTCGACTTTACAACCTCTCATTCATTTTTAGAAAAATCGTTCAACCCAAAAAACTTCTAAATGATTTTTCCTAACAGTGGGACTCATCGAAATTGATTCCTGGTATTCGAAAAACCGATTTCCGAAACCATTGGCATACACTTACATACATTTTATAGAGTTTAAATATGGGAAATCAATAACCTACTGAAAAAACTTTAATTAGGGAACGAATAATACAAATCAATATTAATTCAATAGTAAATTGGGGAAAATGTTAAAAAGCACTTTCGAAAGATGCGGTTAACACAACCATAAAGACACCATTTGCTTAGTAGAATACCTATATGAATTATCTGGAAATCAGAATTTCTGGTAATCTTTCTTTGTAAGCGAAAACCCTGTTTCGCCAAATTTTATCAAAATTCAAAAGCCATTTTTATCAAAAGCCCACCAAAAACCACCCGTCGAAATCTATCCTTCGTCCTTGAACTCTACTTTCACCAATTTGTATCAGAATTATTCGAGGTACCTTTAAAAAAACGGGAATTTAAGCCCCACCGGAGGGAAATTTAAAAAAATGGACTCGGGTCGTACCGAAGGACACCATAAACGAATTTTTCCGAAAATATTAAGGAAATGTGAAAAAGGAACCCTCGTCAAAACTTTAATTAGATACCGAAACGGCGCACAATTCCGCAATATGATGAAATATATCGCCAGACATCTGTTTTGAGTTTTTTTATGTAAAGGTAGTATTAATTAATTAGATTTAATGTCCTTTGTCCTCCCTTTCATTTACCCACATATTCATCTACTCACACAATTACAGTATACCACTGGGTGGGATTCAAACCCAGTACCTCTCGGTCAAAGTGCCGGAGCTTTAACTAATGCACCACTTATCCGGTATAGTTAAAACAAAACCAAGGTGCAACAACACGTAAGATGGTCCAGATGAACATGACACAGCATTGTTCCAACACCTCAAAATATGATGCAACATGACGCCACATAGTGAAACATCTCACAACAATAAGCAACACAAGCAACATGGTACATTATGTCGCAATATGATGCAACATCCCGCAACACTGTGCAACATCACGCAACATAGTGCAATATGCCCCAATATGATGCAAACTCACGAAAGGTGCATCATGCCGACTCCACCGGAGGACTCCTGAATGAATTTTCCGTAAATCACAACTCTTTCCAATCGAGGGAACGACTCTCGTCAAATTTTATCAAAGCGTACAATTCGAATAAAAGGCCCCAGATTCAATCAGAAACCCCCATGAATCGATTCCAGACACTCGAAAACTTTTTTTCGCCAATTTTTTCAATAAACAAACCAAATTTTTTTGATAAACCGGAGGACTATTTTCCTGGAACGCGAAATTCCTAGTACTACTACAAAAATCTTAACAACTCAACTTTTATCAAAATCATTCGAGTCGAAAAACATTAAAAATGAACCGTTGTTTGAGCTGAGAAAATAAAATTAGAAAAAGGAACACAGGCTCCACAGGCCCCTGTAATCGAATTTTACCGAAATCAGGATTCATAGAAAATGATGTTGAATACTCCAAAACCCATTTCAGCAACTTTTATTAAAGTCGTTTAAAGTGAGGAAAAAATCAAAATCGATTGGAATTTATCTATATTTAACTAGAGTTTATTTTGGTGTCGGACTGTAACAGATCGTAACAGTTAATATCACTACTATTGTGATTGTCGTGTCGATGTCGATTTTCCGACGACTGTTAAAATTGGTATTATGAATATCGCTATCGATCGACATTTGTCGTAAAAACGCCAATTTTTTGTCGATGACATTTTTGCTCGCGACTCGCAAGTATTGTGAGCCGTTTTTAATACAAAAAATAGTTTAACATAAGTAAAATGATTTTAGTTTTAATAATTATTTATTAAATATCTTAAATTTGTTAAAACCTGCATAAATTTACCGGAATTGAACAAAAAAAAAAATGTCTACAACCACATAGCTAAATTTATTACATGTTTGACCACCGAAATTGGTTACATGTTTGACCATCGAAATTTATATTTAAATTCTTTTTGTGGTAAATAAATATTTACACACTGTTTGTCTATTTTCTAATTTTAGACAACTATTTAGATCCTAAATTTGGACAAAATGCCTAAATATAAAATAATTCAGCTTTTCTGACAAGCGGCTGACAGCATTTTTGACAAAATATATCAAAAAACAACTAGTCACGATTGCTTAGTTAATCGAGAAGTTCACAATAGCATGAATTTTTACAACGTTAACCTGGCAATACTCATTAGTCGATTCGTGATAGTTACGCAATACAAAATAAAAATCGACACGACAAGACAAAGTCGTGTCGTTTGTCGATCGACACGACAATCACAATAAGGGTGTATTTAGCGAAGTCTTCAGAAATAACTGAGTTTTTAATAACAGTTACTCTCTAATACAGTCAAATGTCTTGCTGAAATTTATAGCAGCGGCGTTAACCTTTATCATTCATGAATGACATGTTCAAAGCGCTTAACGCGAATACTGATCGTTGTGGATCTTTCTTTTAGAAAACCATGTTGTGTGTAAGAAAACAGTGGTTTACAAAAGTTCTTCATAAATCATATTTTCAATCAGCTTAGGGATACAGGATTGTTTCGTTATTGGTCTATAATTGGAGACATTATATTTACAACCTTTTTTGCATCTGCATTATAAAATAGCCCTTCCAAAATTATTGAAAGCTACCTAATGAAACCTTATACCTTTTTATAACAACAGCTCGAAAACCACCTGAACTGTAAAAAAGTCCTAATTAGAAAAATTGACTAAAAAACCTCGTACTTTAATGTCTCTTGAGGTTGATAAACTGCCATAAATGCGTATAGGATCGGTGATATTATCGGATTGCATGGCTAAGAAGTAATTGTAATAAATTCATGAAATAATCTTCAAAACTCGCTATAAATGTTAAGGTATTAAGCAAAATCTAGATCATACCTTGGCTTTAAAGATTTATGCAGCTCCTATAATACCATGAGGGAGATAGCGATACATCTTTCTAAATAGTATACGAATTGTTTTGCTACTACCTCATTCATGAGCGTAACAGAAGGTGACCAATCTTGATGGATGGTATATATCATGGCTTTCACTTACAGCGGAACAACTATGAACATCGGACGAAAACATAAGATCTAGTTGTCTGAGTAAATTATTTTTTAAATTATTGATCTGTGGTTGCCCAAAATTAGACATATTAACAGTAATTAGAGTTTGAATGAAATTGCGTGCGTTTTTTGCAACATAGTGAGTTCGTAGTGACTATCTTCAGATGTTTTGTACCATGGGTTTCAGTTCCAGACAACTTTAATAATAATCGTCAGAGTGCATCCATATCAGTTCAACAAGTTTAAAATCCCCGTTAAAAAAATAAGTTAACAAAATCTCGTCATAGATAATCATGCTAACAGACACAAAATCAACGGCATCTATAAGTTGATGTACGTAAGTTGTTTTGAGCCAGGAAGCTAGAGACATGGTCGTTATCACGTGAAGTGTTCCTGCACTTACATGGTCGAGAATGCCTCATATAAAATAACATGTTTTCAGCGATACATCGAAAAAAGTTATTTTAAAATGTCGAAAAATATTTTGAGTAGCAAACCGCTCAAAAATTTAAGAGAATCGGTTTTTTGATTTTGGTAACTTTGATTTTCACGGCGAACAGACGTGTTTGTGTAACTTTAGAGCCATGATAATCCATGACGGAGAGCCGCCAAAAACGATCTTTATGTTTGGTGGAACGTACATTTTTAGATAAATTTAAATTATCCACCTTATTCCAAATGAGCTCTCATGCACTCATGGTTCAAATAAATATAATCAACAATTACTGCGACTTATTAAGTTTTATAAGTACATATTTGGTAAATTTCAGATTTGTTTCTTTATGAAGTCCCGAGAGACTTGACTATTACACACATCTGAGCATGGACAAAATTTAAGCTTCTTTCGTCGTATGAAACCTAAAAAGAAGATAGCAAATAAGAATTTGTCGTGGTAACATAATAACATGTCAACTCATTTTTATTTTTGGTCATAAGGAAACTAATACGAAAAGAGTTAACATTGAGTCAGTTTAATGGTAAAAACCTAAAATATATTTTTGGAAAGTACTTAAACTAAACCCGTTCTTTCGTAATTATTAATAATAACTCAAAAATTCTCATTGGTACTGAATAATCAGGTATTTGTACGATAAAGCTGATTAATTCCGTTTATACCACCAACAGTTAAATTTAAAAACGAAATTCACGTGCTGATGACGTTAATGTTTCTAGGATATTTATCTGTAGGAAACAATTTTCTAAGATATTTGCTATGTTAGCGGTTGCCATCGCAATATAGTACAATCAAAAATAATACCGAAAAAACCCTGGGAGTAATAATCAAAATTATGTACTCGTATATTCGTTATACAAATAGAAACTTTTTGTGTTTTACCAAGAGTTGCACACCATCCTCCATTTATTCCGTACTTACGTTTATCTAACGTATTTTGAGTATGATAACATCATGGAGAACTTACCTAGAACGAAAAGCAAAAAATATTAAATTAGTTTTCAAAATAAAAATATAATTTGTCTAAATTAAATTAATTTTTAAAACGGGGATTGAATTTATGTAGCCGTAAGCTTAATATGACTCAATATTAACATAATTTTAAAGTTCAATGGCATTATATTACTCACAAGGTTTTAGTATAAATGTATTTTCAAGAAACAAATCTCCTGGAATTTATCATAAAAGATCTAAATTTTCAAATTAAGGCGATAGACTCAAAATAAAAAATATAAGATATATAAAATTTTGAAACTTTTACAAAAGTGAAAAATGGTAACATTAAAATGATGAATTTGAACTTGTTTGCACAAACGCTTGTTTGATTGTTATAAATATTTTAAATTTTTATTTATCTAGAAATCACTAATGCAACCAGTTTTATGAATTTTTGATTAACAGCAAGATTTAAACCGAAAATATAAATACAACGATAAGTCAGTACTTTTCTTCTATAGAGGGGCATACAAATAGTTACAAGCCACAATATCGTCACTCTCTAAAATAACAACGGAAGGAGATTTGAATTGAACAATTGGAATCGAAATCACAAGGAATGACGATCTTCATGGGTTATTAGGAGCTAGATAAAGTAATGAAAAATAACACTTTTTACACTATTTGCCGTAGGCACTTGGCGAAATACACTAACACTTAATAAACCCATTTCACTTAACATTTGTTTTTAAAATATTCGAAATGTGTTTATTAAGTCATTGCACTTAATTGCAAAAGAAGTCATGAACTACTCTCCTCCTCTTCTCAGGATTGTATGTCCCGTTTCTTTCTAATTTAGGAAAAAGATCGGTTTTAGTAGGTGTAATTTTTTTCCCGGTACAAGGAGTTAATAGCCACTCCTCGATAAACATTCTTTTATCATCTGCAAAACACCAAGAAGATTTCGAGAAACGAGAAAGTACTAGCAATTGAATCAAATGATTTGTTTGAGCTCTGTGTAAAGTAAATAATTAAAATTATATTTAGATAAATTAATCATCATGTTTTGAAATTTTAGGATAAGTAAAGTGTTATTCTTTGTATTCATATGAAACTTAGGGCTAATCATGGTTTGTGATATTATTAACCCTGAAACACATGTAAATCGGCTAAACGTCGTACCACTAGTCAATTTAAATGAGTACATTTACGCGGCTTTTACATCAAGTAAACTTTTTGTTTGATAAACATTTTTGCTATCGAAAAACCATATTTTTAGTTGTTTAAATAAAGATTATTTTTAGAATAAAGATTATTTTTAAAAACTTTGATCATATTTAAGCTATTAAAAATCAAGAAATATTTAGAGCCATGCGATTTTTGAACTTTTTAGCGAATTTAATATTCCATAAAAACTTCGATAAAGAATTAACTTATCGAACTCAAAAGTTTATTAAACAAGCGCTAAATCAGTAAAAAGAATGTGAGTGTTGAAGAAACTAAAGTTATTACAGCAGGCAATTTCACTTATAATACTAGTACATCGGGTAACTCGAGTTTTCAATCATGTCAAAATATTCAAATATTTGTGACAGATAAATAAAAACATGCACATATGTTCAATTTTATTGAAGATTGACCGTATAAAATACGGATATATTTGCCAATAGAATATCATTAGATCTACGCAATTATCGACTTAACTAACAACAATGTTCAGCCATAATTTGCAGCTTTTTATAATATGTTTTATTCGAATTTAACAGGGCCATAATTGTTTAGTCTAGAGATTATTGTAAAATGCATGATACAACTGTTATTAGGTTGACATCGAGTCAGACAGATGTTTCGACTTTTCGTTCATGCAATATATATGTAGAAATTTATTATTTCCATTATAAGTTAATAAATAGAACTTTTAATAGACATAACTGTATTGCAATGCTTTAATAATTTTGTTTTCAATTCAAAATTCTGACAGATTTAGAGTATTCACAATGCCTACTAGATGTAAGAATCATAAAAAGTTTATCAAATATGTTTAATGCATGTTCGTTTGATGTAAAACCCGCGTTAGTGTTACTGACGACTATTAAAGTTGAAAATGTGACATCATGCATTAGTAAAATTACGTTGTTATGGTTTGAAATTTAATAACTAATTAAAATAATTTGTAATTTAAACCTTATAGTAGCAATATTTATAAATTTTATTTTTCAAAATCGATTCCGAAATATAATTTCATCATCAGTTCATATTACAGCTGTTCAAATTACAAAATACAACTATCTGTTAGTTGTAATTTGAACTGATGATACAGTTATATTGCGAAATCGATTTTGAAACATAAAATTTACAAATGTTGTTACTATAAGGTTTAAATTACAAATTGTTTTAATTAGTTATTAAATTAAATAAAAATGCATCATGCCTGTGCATTATACTGTTTGTACCATTTCGGTTAGTGATCCGACCACCAAAATTTTATAGGCTTGTCTCAAATAAATAACTGGCCTGAACATTTTTGCTTTCCGTACCGCTCCCCTAAGTGATCCAAATGGAGCACAACTTAAGCTCTTAAGTGTGCGCTGGTTGAGGTTTTATACATATTTAACGACATGTTTATCATAAGGGGAATTAGTGCATTTTTGTAATCGCGCATAGGTTTACTTTAAAAGCACACTACAAAAAAAAATTATTTGGATTGTACTAGCGCAACGTGTATTCCTCTTCCACGATGTTACTGTTTTCCAAATTGTTGCTGTATTTATTTAATTTTTCTTTTTCCACCGTTTTTTAGATAAAGAGGAAAGAAACGATGATTGAAAACGGATCAAGACATCTCGTGTGATGCACGGCGTGTGTAGGAAAGATCATCGGAGTGAAGTTTATGCCGAAATAACAAAATATATACTGTGTCCGAGCAGTATACTTAGAATCGAAAAACACTCAAAAATTTAACTTTCATTATAATATTTGAACAGTTTTAATAAACACAAATATTTCAACACAGTTAACTAGAAAACATTTAATTTTTGGGAAAAGTTTAGTGGGAAATTTATAAAATTAAAGTTTTTGTAACAAAACACACTACGAATCGCACAGAGGTGATCGAAGTGGTTCTGAATTAGTATTTGATGTAAGAGCGTGTTTCAATTGGTTTAAATGCCACATAAAAAGTTAAAAATTGTGGTGAATAAAAATGTTAAATTTTTTATCTGCTTCAAGAGCTGATAAAATTTTATTTTTTGTTGTAGTTGTAGTGTGCTTGAACAATACAATCAAAACAAAATGTTAGTGTCATTTAAAATAATAACTGTTAATGAAATAAAAATATTGTGTTCTCGATTAATAAATTATTTTATATCCTATAAAAGCTATTATAAATTATAAATTTTTATAATTATAAATTTTTCCATTTAAATATGGACCTAATACTTTTTACGCTATTGGCCGTAGGCACTTGGCGAAACACACTAATACTTAATAAAGACATTTTTATTAATCACTTGTTTTTTGTTTCGCAGTTATTTTGAATAATTTTCAAAAAGTTTAAAAAATCACTCGATCGATTTCGACTTGTTAGGTCATCATCAGGAGTATCTACTGATTTGTGTTAGTAAAAAATTTTGTTATATAGTAGAAAAAAGCAAAATATAAATAAAAGAAGGAGGGCAAAAAATAAAAAATAAGCAATAAATGCAAAATATAAATAAAAGAAGGAGGGCAAAAAAAAAAAAAAAAAAAAAAAAAAATAAACAATAAAAATTAATCTACGGATCGCGCAGGTGTGCGATGAGTCATAGGCTGAGTAACAAAATTCAAGGTATATTATTGCGTACGTGAGTATAGAAAAGGGCGGGATCTGTAATTGGTGAGAACCGGATTTCTCTCTGTTCGTTAAGGATATTTTGGTTAAATTCTAAGGTATCTAAACGTCTGCCTTTGGGTTGTTTGTATATGTAATATATCTAAATTGTTCAAGCTAGCTGTATGATTTTCTGACGTTAAATGATTATGGAAAGTTGATTGGTTGCAACCAGATAAATGTTCCTTAGCTCTAACTCCAAAATTGCGCCCAGTCTGACCAATATAGGAGAAACTACAATCATTGCAATTGATCCTATAGACACCAGATTTGGAAAGGCGATCAACTCTAGGTTTATTGTTAAAAATCATTTTCTTTATTGTGTTATTATTATAAAAAGCAAAACTAATATTGGTATAATTGGACACGATGTTGCTAATCCGTTGGCTCGTTTTTCCTATATACTCTAAGCGACGCCAATTTTCCCGCGGTGGACTATCCGGTGGATAAATACCCGTTAGAGTTTTACGCTTTAGCTTTTTATTCAATAACTTTAATATAGTCCTAGTTGCATATCCGTTATTCGTTGCTATTTGAAGAATTATGTTAAGCTCAGTGTTATAATTTGAACATCCCTCTGTCAAATTCAAATTATAACACTGAGCTTAACATAATTCTTCAAATAGTAACGAATAACGGATATGCAACTAGGACTATATTAAAGTTATTGAATAAAAAGCTAAAGCGTAAAACTCTAACGGGTATTTATCCACCGGATAGTCCACCGCGGGAAAATTGGCGTCGCTTAGAGTATATAGGAAAAACGAGCCAACGGATTAGCAACATCGTGTCCAATTATACCAATATTAGTTTTGCTTTTTATAATAATAACACAATAAAGAAAATGATTTTTAACAATAAACCTAGAGTTGATCGCCTTTCCAAATCTGGTGTCTATAGGATCAATTGCAATGATTGTAGTTTCTCCTATATTGGTCAGACTGGGCGCAATTTTGGAGTTAGAGCTAAGGAACATTTATCTGGTTGCAACCAATCAATTTTCCATAATCATTTAACGTCAGAAAATCATACAGCTAGCTTGAACAATTTAGATATATTACATATACAACCCAAAGGCAGACGTTTAGATACCTTAGAATCTTGCGAAATTAGAAAATCAATATTTCTTAACCAAAATATCCTTAACGAACAGAGAGAAATCCGGTTCTCACCAATTACAGATCCCGCCCTTTTCTATACTCACGTACGCAATAATATACCTTGAATTTTGTTACTCAGCCTATGACTCATCGCACACCTGCGCGATCCGTAGATTAATTTTTATTGCTTATTTTTTTTTTTTTTTTTTTTTTTTTTTTTTTTTTTTTTTTGCCCTCCTTCTTTTATTTATATTTTGCATTTATTGCTTATTTTTTATTTTTTGCCCTCCTTCTTTTATTTATATTGTGCTTTTTTCTACTATATAACAAAATTTTTTACTAACACAAATCAGTAGATACTCCTGATGATGACCTAACAAGTCGAAATCGATCGAGTGATTTTTTAAACTTTTTGAAAATTATTCAAAATAACTGCGAAACAAAAAACAAGTGATTAATAAAAATGTCTTTATTAAGTATTAGTGTGTTTCGCCAAGTGCCTACGGCCAATAGCGTAAAAAGTATTAAGTTGGCAGATTTGGCCACCCTCGCCGTAATTTATCGTCGTTTGTTGGTAAGAATTTGTTATAATAATAATCTAATATGGTTTAACAGTAGTTGTAAAAAATTAAAATTGCTTCCTAACTATACTAACATTAAATGCAATAGTAAATCTTTGGAGGGAAGAAGAGCTATCAATCTAGCGCGTTGTAGCTGGAGGGATAACGAGCTGCGTAAAGGGTATGCTACCAGGAACAACTTATATCTCCATCTTAAAGTTGTTCACACTGAGTTAGCAATTCGTTTGCACTCTGTTGAGTTCGATTGGCTGGACAAAAAAGTTCGTGCAGAGGTAGCTGAAATTTCACATATTCAATATGTGAAACAAAAAGCTAAACTGGATGTGTTGCGAGATAAGGCTTATCCATTTAACCGTAGAGGTAATAGTGGTTCGTCTGATTTCTAATTTCATCCACGTTTTAAGAACTTGTCCTCAGTCGTTTTCCGTGATACAGAGGTGCAAATGCTTAGCAACGGAGTGAATTTTGCCCCTACGCCAAATAAAATCGACCTTCGATCATTCGAGAATCTTGCTGTAGATGCCGAAACAGCCTTATCTGGCGAGATAACCCAAATAAAATCAGTGTGTGCGTTACAAATAAAGAAAGGTATTGATAACTCTTCTTCTCCGACAAACTCTTCTTCTTCTGCTGCTTCTAATACTAACCTCAAAGTGATTGGTGCGATAAAGAAAAAACTACGTGACCATGACCTGATAGCGTGTAAAGCGGATAAAGGCAATACAATTACCGTGCTCACAAAAGTCGATTACTGCAATAAAATCTCTGATTTTATTACAGAAAGCAAAGCAATAGAGCTTGGCAGAGATCCAACTAAGTCTTTTAAGACTGCGGTTAGTAAGTGTATCAACCAATGCCAGAAGTTATTTGATGGAACTGGTTGGAAGTACTCTGTCATGAATCCGTCTGCCCCGATCCTTTATGGTTTACCAAAAATCCATAAGGAAGGCATTCCGATTAGACCAATAGTAGCGTATTGCAATGCTCCCGCCTACAAGCTATGTAAGGGTTTCATAAATTTTTTCAATTGTCATACTAATTTCTTTTCAGCTTACTCGGTTAAGAACTCGGTAGAATTGATTAACAAAATTCAAGACGTCGACATTCCTTTACATTCAAAACTAGTTTCATTTGATGTTGCCAGTCTTTTCACTTCTATTCCGATTAATACTTTGTCCCAAATAGTTTGTAATTACTTAGATAGGGATGTTGTAGATGAGAGCTTACGTCGTGAACTGAAGTTAGTTTTTGAGACTTGTATTAAACAAAATTATTTCTGTTTTGATAATACATATTTCAAATTCGCTGATGGTCTACCCATGGGCTCCCCGCTGTCACCTTTGTTGGCTGAAATTTTCATGAATTTCTTCGAACAAATGATCATATCAAACAACAATCCTTATTTTCGTCATATAATCTTTTGGTATAGATATGTTGATGACATATTATGTCTATGGAATGGAACTGATAGACTGTTAGACTCTTTCCTAACTTGGTTAAATTCTCAATATCCCACCATTGATTTTACGTTAGAAAAAGAAGAAAATAAATGTATTAATTTTCTAGATATAACAATAACCAGGATTAATTCTACTTTAGACTTCAAAATTTTTCGGAAACCCACGTATACAGACGCTGTTATCCCTAGTTCTTCAAACCATCCCCATAATATTAAAATGTCAGCTTTCCACTCACTCATAGATAGACTAATAAACATCCCTCTGTCAAATTCAAATTATAACACTGAGCTTAACATAATTCTTCAAATAGCAACGAATAACGGATATGCAACTAGGACTATATTAAAGTTATTGAATAAAAAGCTAAAGCGTAAAACTCTAACGGGTATTTATCCACCGGATAGTCCACCGCGGGAAAATTGGCGTCGCTTAGAGTATATAGGAAAAACGAGCCAACGGATTAGCAACATCGTGTCCAATTATACCAATATTAGTTTTGCTTTTTATAATAATAACACAATAAAGAAAATGATTTTTAACAATAAACCTAGAGTTGATCGCCTTTCCAAATCTGGTGTCTATAGGATCAATTGCAATGATTGTAGTTTCTCCTATATTGGTCAGACTGGGCGCAATTTTGTAGTTAGAGCTAAGGAACATTTATCTGGTTGCAACCAATCAACTTTCCATAATCATTTAACGTCAGAAAATCATACAGCTAGCTTGAACAATTTAGATATATTACATATACAACCCAAAGGCAGACGTTTAGATACCTTAGAATCTTGCGAAATTAGAAAATCAATATTTCTTAACCAAAATATCCTTAACGAACAGAGAGAAATCCGGTTCTCACCAATTACAGATCCCGCCCTTTTCTATACTCACGTACGCAATAATATACCTTGAATTTTGTTACTCTGCCTATGACTCATCGCACACCTGCGCGATCCGTAGATTAATTTTTATTGCTTATTTTTTTTTTTTTTTTTTTTTTTTTTTTTTTTTTTTTTGCCCTCCTTCTTTTATTTATATTTTGCATTTATTGCTTATTTTTTATTTTTTGCCCTCCTTCTTTTATTTATATTTTGCTTTTTTCTACTATATAACAAAATTTTTTACTAACACAAATCAGTAGATACTCCTGATGATGACCTAACAAGTCGAAATCGATCGAGTGATTTCTTAAACTTTTTGAAAATTATTCAAAATAACTGCGAAACAAAAAACAAGTGATTAATAAAAATGTCTTTATTAAGTAAATATGGACCGTAAGCAAAACCCGATTCATATGGGGTACGAACTGTTTGGCATTACACTAATTGGTAAGTGATTTGTTTTGATTTTATTGTTGTAACATTTTGTCAGGTGCATGATCTTTATTTTATTGAATTTGCGTGTTTAATCAGAAGTTTTATAAATTCGTTGATGCAGAACTCTCTGCGATTTTTGGATGTGGCTTGTGACAGAAAAATATTTATAATTAGTGACATAGTATTTTAGCATCATAATACAACTCTAATTTTACTAGTTTGTGGAATCCGCGTTTTCTATAGAATATGATTCCAGGTGGCTATAGTAAGTAAAGACTCAAACACAATGTATCCGATCCCGGCCGCATCGCCTTTTGAAAATGCCATTTTGTATGAAAACCAGAAGTAAATCTGGTTGTCGAGTGTATTGAGTTATGTACGAGTATTTATTACTATTTGGGATTTTATGTTTATTCGTGTTATAGATTTCTATAGTGGTGGAATGGGAATTCTCAATTTATACCTGTTCGTTTCTGATGACGAGGCATATTCGAGTTTAATATCAAGATTGCTTAGAAACTTCTTCAATTGTTTTGATTGAAACGTTTAGTTTCATGATCCGAAACGATTTCGTTAAGTATACCAAAAGTAGACAAATATGGGGTTATAGCACTCCTAACGTTGTAAGTGTTTTGAAAATGCGTATATTACAGACAGAGATAAATATGTATATTAATATAAATTCTCTCTAAGAGTTTTTGGGGATTATTTAATGTTATACGGGTTCTATTATATTTATGAATGTTACAAATATGACAACTGTTAGTGCAACTTCCAATTTTCTATCATATTTGGAAAATAGTAGGACTTTTTAATCTGATTTTCTATTTCCCTTCTCCCCCTTTCTAATTCCTGAATCTCACATTGTGCTCTATTGTGTTCTTTTGTGATATACGAGCGTCATGCCTTTCCTCCTTAGTTTACAACTGTTTAGCAAAATGCGGAATTTTTCGTCCAAATAATCCGCTGAATCGACCGTGTCGGAATCACTGCGGAAATGATCTCGGGTAGAGACCTCACGTGAGCTGGCATTATTTTCCCTTAAGTTTTTATGATCTGTAATATCAGTGTGAACTTGTTGCCGGTTAGGTAAGGATTAAATTTGTTCCCAGCCCAGATAATCGCTACCGCCTCTTTTTCATTAGTTGCGTAATTTATTTCGGTGGTTTTTGATCAAAAGCAATCGGTTTCTTCAATGTTATCTTATACTATAGACAACACTACGCCAAGGGCAGAGTCCGAAGTGACCAGCGTCAGTTGTTAAGATGATTTATTTGGAAAAGTCTGGGTAGACCAATATTTGATCTGTATAGATAATAATTCTTTAAGGGCATCGAATGCCTTTATAATCAGGGCCTTTACGTGCCACCTTTATTTTTTCTCAGGAATTTAGTCATCTCCTCTGTGACTGTGGAGTAATTTTGTCTGGATTTGGCCTCACTCCATTCTGAGTGATCTCAGCTGCCTAAAGAATTCCTTTTCTCGCTTCATAAATTCGCACTTGTCCAACTGTATTTTCACATTGAATTGCGCGAGACGTTTTAAAATCTTGCAAAGATTTTTAATATGGTTTACACAACTCTCCAACTAGGCGAACAATACATGATTCATTGCCCGTTGGTAGGTTGTTAGGCAATTGTTTAGCCCAAAGGGCATGCGAATAAATGCAAATCGAAGTGAACATTATCCGTAGAGAACACAGTTCTCTTAATACTGATTTCAAATCCAGGGTTGAGAAATATATGGATTTCCCTAGCCTATCAAGGATCTCCTCGACTGTTCGTATCAAAAATATGGCCTCTTTAGAACAGCGATAAATGCAGCAGTCTCTTCGATGTTGCTACCCACGAATAGTTTGCTTTGCTAGTGTTTTTATGCTCTGCGCAAGATTTCTTTGGTCTTCGAATAATATGAATGAATGGACATATTGCCCCCTTGGTGAAATGAAAATTTGCTTTATTTCAGCAAATAATTGAGGGATTCCGCAGCTAAGAAAAGGATATCATTTGCTTTACCCTCTATTTTATTCTGGACCGTTTCTCAGTAAATTTCGGTTCGAAAAACGTAAGGTGTCTTCCATGGTTATAAAGCAAGACGCCAATTGTTTTCTATTACCATCCGAAATATGGGATCGATTTTGTTGGATTCGGTATGCGCGGATCGTGCTCATCTTGTTTTTATTCGATTAGATTAAATGCTCTAACACTATGGTTAGTTGAACCACAGACAGTCAAAAGAGATTTTTCAGTTGGACTTAAAAATGAAAACAAAACAAACTTCGTAAAGTAAGGACGTAAAATCATAACCGCGGAAGAGCAGGGTCAGCCTTGAGCCTCAAAACAGATCGCATAGTTAACGATAAAAAAAAAATAACAAAAAACTTCTGATAATTCCAATGTCATCGTTGTATCTGTGATTTTTTGTTAAAATGCGTATACGTATACGTAAAAAACAGAAAATGAATTCGCAGTTTTAATTTTTACGTTTACATAGGATGAAATATCTCTTTGAGGTTGTCTTTGGTTGAACCGACACTTCATCCAAGTTCATCATTTCGAATTCGTTGGGATCAATATTTCGGTTTGCGATATGATTTTTTTCTCATACAATAATTTATAGATTGTTTTGGGGAGGGGATGGCGGAGGAAATGGTATTAAATAAAATTTAATCACTCATAATAATGAAATTTTATTTCAGGACATTTACTAATTAATCAATTACTTTTTAGGATGTTGATTGCTGATTTTTTATATCCCGAAAAACAAAACTAATTGTGCCGTCTTGTGCTTTACTAACTATTGACTACTTAGGTGTCTGTAACCGGGTCAAGTCTATCATACCTAACAACCTTTCCTATCCCTCCATCTTGTTATATGTAAAAAGGGTGTACGGTAGGCCCGGCGTATCCGGGATCCTTGCTTAGTCTTGGCCGTACATTCTAATCAATCAAATTAATCAATCAATAAATTTTTCCATTTAAATATGAAAGTGGCACAAAAAAGGAAGCGTGTAGTAAATACTGCTTACACAAAATGTAAATTATATATTAATGCGTATTAAATAATTAATATTATTAAAATTTTATTATTATAGGGACATAAGCAAAGAAGAATTTATTAATCGATTCCAGGATAAAGCATGATAATTTGTTAACTGGGGAAAATGTCAATCAAAGAGATGGCTGGATGTAGGTTTTTGTGCATTATTCTGAAGATTCTATTGTGTTTTAATTTAAATAATGAACATTTCAGAAAAGTAGGTGAGGAAATTCGTAAACCACCACAAATATGTTGGCATCAGGCGGTTATGCGAAAGTATAAAGTAAGTAGGATCTTTATGAAAATGATTTTTGTACGACAGGATAGAGAAAGTTAAACGCAATCTGAAATTTTTTTCCGTATCGAAACAAAAAAAATGATTCATATTTTGTGTACTTTTCACACTCTATGCAATGGTTATTCGGGCGATGGTGCTAATGACGACGGGCCTGCTTGTGATCCCAGTACGTGGCCGTTTTACGAGAAAGCACAATTATGCCGCAAAAACACAATTATCACCGGGAGTTGTTCCTGAATAATTTGGAGAGACAAAAAAGACAAGTTCATGAAATAAATAATACCAACTTATCTAGTCCATCCTCGTTGGATATGGGCGCGTCTCCTCGTGACGTACCAAGTACGTCCAGGTTGTCTTCACGTACAAGTACATCAACAAACCGCGAGGCGTTAAGTTTGGTTGAGGTAAAGATATTGCAATAAAACATAAAATTGCAAAAAATATAGGGTCCCTGATGATGGTGCTATAGGCCAAATGGTCAAGCATGATTATCCATCTATCGACGTCTCACAATTATTGTTGGAGTCCGATTCATCCTCTGATTAATTAAATTTATAACTTATAAGTATATGAAAATATGTGAAATATCTGAAATATTATATTATTATGTAAATATGTGAAATAAAAATGAATTTATAATATATTTAAATAAAACGATTTTTTTAATATTTTTAATTGAATTTCAATTTATTCTATATTTTCATTTAAAAGTTGCTAGAGCAAACTATCCCGAAGCAATATTCCATCACTAGTATCTAAATATCTGTTGCGGTTATTGCGTCTGCTTGGTTGATCTTCGCTTTCAAAATCGAAAATAATATTTTCATTAAAATCGTCGCCCATCATACAAATATTATGCAAGATACAAGCAGTTCCAAAAATTTTAATACTGTTATCTACATTCTGCTCGACTGCCTTGAAAAAAATATTGCGCACCGGTTTTTCATAATGCCAAATCCACAACATTTCTCGCTTTACTATGGGCGGCATTAATCTTTTTTTGACTAGTGTTTTGATTTTTATATGGAGTGATGATAGCACAACGGTTTTATCTGCAAGCATAACCACCATCGCAAAGTAAATAATAGTTTTGCGGTGGATATACTCTACGTCTGTAAATCGGGCTGTTCTGCAAAACTCTAGTGTCCCGGGTAACCAATAAAAATATCAATAAAATTGCCACCACTATCAACTACTGCCTGCAATATTATTGATTACATTTTTTTATATTTGATATACTCATCGTGTCTGTTGATGGGGCATTTGATTCGTATATGGCACCCATCAATCGCACCAAGACCAACAGCATATTTAAAAATTGGAGATTTTGCTCTGATGCAAAATTTAGTGCCAACATTGTCTAGCTCGTTTAATCGAGGAGTGTGAATTAGATGCATCATTTCCGAACAGAAAAAATTGAGCATTTTTATGACAACATTTCGTATTGAGTGACGGCACTGACGGCTCAAACCTGCGAAATCTCCTGTTACTCGATAACTGCAACACGCAGCCATCCAATACAAAAATATTACGACTTCATATTCGGTCGACCAGTTGTAGATATTTCGGTCTCTAAAATGAAGTAAATTCAAATACTTCAATCGTATCATTGTATTTATAAAAGGGTTGCAAACTAACCTTACTTGAATTCTGTTTTAATTTTTTCCTGGCCGCACATTATTATTATTTATAATCACTTTTTTATATAACAATAATATATTAGCTATTTATAATTAAAAAATTTAACTTGAAATTATTATTCTCCATTTTTCACTCGAAGTATTCGACCGTTGTTGACAATCAAATAGAAGTGCCAACATTGTTAACCAGTTGAAACAGATAAAAAGTTAAAAACAAATCACCACGGATAAATTTTTAACTTTTTATGCGGCATTTAAACCAATTGAAACACGCACTAAGAACCCAATCCTAACCACATGCTCGGAAATCTATGAGGCTTTTGCTATTCGAGAGAGAATGTCATTGAGCGTAATACAAAAATTCTGAAACATTTCACATATAGGGACCCAGCTAAATAATTTAAAATGTTTAATAATAATTTCACCGATATTCTGTCTCGAATGACAAAAATTACATAGATTACTACATTTACATCAGATACTAATTCAGAACCACTTCGACCACCACTTTGTGATCCGTAGGGACCGAGTTAAGTAATTTCAAATGTTTAAGAATTTTAGTATTACACGCAATGAGAGGTATCATCGAACAAGAAAAATCTCAGAAATTTGCGAGCATCTGGTTAGGTAAGATTCGTTTCTTGCATCAAATACTAATAGTGTGTTTTGTTTTAAATATTTCATTTTATCAGAACCACTCTAAGCTATTGCCAATAATTAAATGGTTTCTATTTAATTAATTGTGTTGAAATATTTGTGTTTTTTTTTAAATTTCGATTTCAAATAATACGAGTATTTGTATTATTATGAAAGTTAAATTTTTGAGTATTTTCTCCATTTAAAAAATATATGGGCCGCAATGTATATTTTATTATTTTGGCATAAACTTCACTCCCAAAGTTCAAAGGGACAACTAAACTAAACTTCACATTCCAATGAGAAGATGCGCGTTGCAGAAAGAGATAATGTAATAACAACTTCACCATCAACGTCAAGCAACAGGAGGAGACGAAATCACCCCACCCCTCCTCTCTCGGCCAACCAGTATGCCTCATCCAGCAGCAGTGTGCCTCTTCCAGGCCCTAGGACCCGACTAATATTCAATGCACTAATCATATATTAATCAGAACATAAAACCTAATTATGTAATTTCAAAACTTCCACAGGTAAAATCTCTCCTTCGAGTGTAACAACAGCAATAGAAAGCGAGGAAAAAACTAACATGCTGCGAGGCCACATAAACTTCAAATACAAAATCATTTATTTCTTTATGAGCTGTTTACTCTGGTAAAGATTACCCTGCTAATTTAGGAAGCCATTTATCGTCCATACGAGCAATTATACATATTGCACTAAAATGCGATTTTATGGTCATTAGTATTCGATATGAACAGATAAGGTATTTATTAGTTCATTTGGATTACGATAAATTTAATTACCATTTGAATATTTTTTATTATTTTGATATCCGTATTTTGATATCTACTATCGTTTAAATTAATTTTTTCCAATTGAATTGATGTGCTGATGTATTGAACCACTATCTTTATGTACATGTCTCGATGAAAGTTCGTAATCTGTAAAAGCCTCAATAAAAATTCTAGAAAACTGTTTTAGTGCTCCGAAATCTATGAAATTGTAGTTCTATATTCGCGAAATGATTCACCCGTCTTGCTCCAATCTCTGGAAGTGGCTTGTTATTGGCCCAGATTGATAAAATACTCAAGGTTTACGGTGGAAAATTGCTATTAACAAGGTTACAGTTTCTCCGCTCAGAAAACCCTTATGCCAAAAATCCAATTGGACCTTGATATCGTGGTACCTTGCCCCAATCTCTGGAAGTGGCTTGTTATTGGCCCATGCTGAAAAAATACTCAATATTTTAAGTGAAAAATTGCAATAAACGATTCTGATATTTTTTTAAGGTTTAATTTTTATTTATTTCTTTAATATCTAGTATATTTATTAATTTTTTCATATTATATCTATACATAAATTATCACTAATTTGCATTTATAAAATATTAACGGTATAAAATCACCAATACTAGAACAATTCAAAATGGCGGGTATTGGAATCTATTTGAATCTAATAAGAATTATGTTTCCGCCATGTTTGTCAATTAAAAACCGTATTGACGACTGTTAAAGTTGAGAATGTGACATCTAGCGCATTAAAAATAAGCTCATTGAGTATTTTTTCCATGAAATTTTAGCACGGCATACTTTATGAAAATAAAAATTAACATAAAAATCCACTAAGTTTAATCTTTTTGCCGTCAGATCCACTTGTAGTTGTCTATACGTATACGTTTTATTTTTTATTAGAAACTGCACGGGCTCAAAAAATGCAATGCTCTACATTTTTCGTATTATGATGCATATCTTTGATCAATTTTAATTTAATATTGTTCACAAATTAGGATTAACCAACTCACACAAAGAATTTGCAAGGATCTAGGGTCAATGTATAGAAGTTTCACTAAAATGGCAGAGGTTTGATTGTATACTTTCCTATTTTAACACAATAAATTTACTTTCTCCAGTTAAATTAAAAAAAAACATAATTTATTTTATAAATTAATAAAAAAAATTTAATTAATAAAACAATTTTTGGTTGGCTGGATTCATCGTTGCTCCATGAAAAATCCAAACTTGAATAAAAACATTTGTTGAGTTTTGTTTAGCTGGTAAACAAAAAAATAAAATTTGCTTTGATGATTTGGCACAATAACAAAAATTAAAAGAAATCAGGTTTTAGCTAGTTACAAAATTATGTTTTTTATTTAACAGTAGCAACGGTCACGCCATCATATTAATTATGTATTAATTACTCGTTTGTTTGGTTATCATAATATTTTTTTTTTTTTTTTTTTAACAAAAAGGAAATATTTAAATATTTAAACGATAACAAAATATTTAAACGATGATGAGGGCCATCTATGATGTAATTGCAATACTACTGCTTTACGTACTGAATACGATTGTTCAATTGAATATCGTAGTAAGCGATTTTGTTTTGTTGTTGATTTTGTTAAAATAAATTTTGTTATTTTAGAGATCGCAGAAAATTGTCTGTGTACTCGTATGTACTTGATTTTGTTGAACAGTATTTGTGCCGATTATAGCTTTGTGAAGACAGCCCAAATTTCTATCCCCGAAAACTTAGATAGTTGCATATTATACAAGTTTAGATATACTATCAAAAAACCATTTGGGTTAACTTCTAGCATTTGAGTACAATTTATTACCAAAAGAGGAAACATAATTAAAATGAATTGTTTAATAATATCAACAAAATAAACTATTTTAAAATGCGCACTGTATCTATTTTACATTTTGTTACCAAACCGATAAAATAAAATAAAAAAAAACCGTTCTTTTTAAAACTGTCATGACAGTTGAAATGAAAGCATCATAAGATTAAAATAATAATAATTTGAATGTTTGTTTATTATTATTACATATTTAATATTCGAGATATAGTTCATTGAACTCAGAAACTATTCGTTGGCTGGACTAGTGGGGTTACATAGGGTGGTAAAGGAACATTTAACGTATTTGAAATAATTTTTTGAGAATTTTTGTATGTTTAGTACTCGAGAAACCAAAAATTATTAGATTCATCAGATGATGATGATTTGATCGTATCATTAAAGGTAACATTACATTTATGCAGAATATTTTACATTTTATACTAATAATTATTTATTTCCGTTCTAACTTTTATAAACCATAGAAACGTAAACTTCAAGAATATTGTAAAAGGTGAGAAGATGACAGCATTATAATGCAGTGGTTAAGGCAGAATGATAAAATAATGCATTTTGCAAATATTGCAACTGTGAATTAAAGGCAAAAGATGGTATCTTTTATTTGTACGCGCATCCTAAGAGAAAGAAACACTGCAGATAGCAAATACTTTAACTACACATATTACTTTATCAAAAACATTTGGAAATATGAAACATGTGTCGGATCACAATAAAAAAATAGCTCAATCTGAAATTCAATTTAGCGCGTTCTGTGCGGAACACAATATACCATTTTTAACAATGGATCATATGACACCGATGTTGCAATCGTCTGGAGCCGTCTGGAGTCGAAAATGTTACCAAGACGGAAAATGAATACAAAAAATGTTTGATAGGATTTGCAGCAGATGGTGCCAACGTAATGACAGGGCCGAAACATTCTGTAGCTATGCTTTTTAAAAACGAGTTCCCGAATTTAGTCATAATTAAATGCGTCTGCCATTCATTCGCACTTTATGCAAACTACGCTTGTGCTGAATTGCTCAAATTTGTTGATGGTACCAGGGCAATGTATAATTTTATTCAGAATAGTACGATGCGCGTTGTTCTATTTATTTGCGAGTCTCCAAGAACTTTTGAATTACAAACCGATTTAAATGCTGCATCCAGTTCAAACAAGCTACGGTCAATTAAATATTAAGCCGGCTAGATGTTTTAAAATTATTTTTCTTGCATGAACATCTCGAAAAGTTTGCAGCCACGGAAAATTTAATTGAATATATTAACAATCCTTTCTTCGAGTTATATTTAAAATTTTTATTTTTTTTTTAAGTGACATAAATAAGCTGAACCGACTTTTCCAAAGCGCATCGCCACAAGTACGCCGCCTACATCATGATGTTAAATGTCTTTATACGAAAATTATGGGATATTTCATAAAAAATGAATATATCAAACGAGTGGCTTTTAAAAATATTATTTTAAATAATGAGGAAGGTGAGGCGTTAAGAAATATTAATATACAACGTAGTGGTGTTGATAATGGAGTGCTAAAAGACATAACTGATTTATATGTTGGTGCAGAAGTTGCAGCTACGTAAAACATTTTGAACAATGTGCAACAATACGAATTTCGAAATACGTGCAGAAAATTTTATATTACGCTCTGTAACCAGCTTCTAAAGAGGTTCGACTTTAATAACCAACTCCATGTCGGTATTATTTCGCTAGCCCCAGAAAGGGTTATAACTTACAAGTCGTCAAAACCCTTCAATTTCCAAGTTGCCCTGATGTTCCTAAATTTAGTGAATTTGAACGAATGCCACATACAAGATTTTTGGACTTGTGGCGAATTAATCGTGGCGATGGGACTCAAGCATTTCCAAAATTACAACGCTTTATAATAGCGCTTCTAACAAAACCTGTTTCTTCTTCGAATGTAGAAAGAATATTTTTGCAAATTAATTTAAATAAAAATAAACAGCGAAATAATTTGATGAAACTACTTAAACTGGCATTCTATTAAGTAAAGATTTTATGTCAGAACGATTTACTAATTGCGTTACTTATGATTTTTCGTATATGTTGGAATTGAGTATGTATGTTCTATGTATAGTATGTATGTGATATTTTTTATTATATACATACATATAATTAATACGCTTAATTTTTTCAAACTCAACACTATAAAATGACCCCTAAACATGATCCGATCCGTTTAAATTTTTCAGGGTAGGTCGACATAAATATAGCGGTGTGCCTTTACTAGAAAAATCGGAAAAATTCCACCGGGAAGTACCTGAAACGGGTACCTCAGGTGTTTTCAGCAAAATTTTGTCACGGCGCCAGAATGCCATGACAAAATATGTTTATATTGAATCTTAAGTCATGCGTATTACACCGTGACAATGGGCGCTTTCAGGTCCCCTATCATGATTAGTAAAAATTTCATAGTCCTAAACATTTTCATAGCGTTGGCCGCGATTTTACACAACATGTTGCTAACTGTTGGGTGCCATGAAAGCGCCCAATGACAAAATTTATTAAAATTTCCGATGTTTCTGTGATGACACACTGTGATGACAAAATGAGTAGAAAATTTGTAATTGAATCTCAATTAAACAAAACAGAGAACATAAAATGATTTTACATGCATGTTGGTGTTAATAGTTGGGAGTGTAAAAATACAATTTTGTCATGACACTCTATCTATTTAAGATTTAAAAATTAACCGCGTGTATGAATTTACTTTATTTTTGATAAAAGTGCATCAAATTTACATCTTCAAAAATCTTCTTAATCATTTCTTAACCACAAATTCAATAAAATGTATTCACGTGACTGATTATTCAGTCGAAGGTCAGCTTCTATCTATCTTCTATCTATCTATTATATTAATACTCTTAATTTTTTCATACTAAACCCTAAAATGACCCCTACATATGATCCGATCCGTTAGATTTTTTCAGGGTAGGTCGACATAAATATTGCGCTGTGCGTGGGCTAGAAAAATCGGAAATTTTCCACCGGAAAGTACCCCAGATTCGAAGTTGAAACACTGTCGGCGCGCGAATCAATTTAAAAGTTGCTTAATGGTTGACGCGCGATTTAAATTCAAAGTTAATCATGCCAGGAGCAGAGCTCACAATCATAGACGGGTAGTATGGGTGTTCCATTAGCTGGGAAAATCATCCTCATGTGTGGTGACTACCTGAAGGCGGAACGCGCGCGAACTTGCGAATCGACCATCAAGTTGAACCCGCTTTGAAAATTGGTAAATAAGTTTACACTCACCAAGAACATGCGTGCCGATGAAGGTGAGGACGAGTTTGCGCAATATTTGTTGTCTGTTGGAAACGGCAATGCTTGAACCGACTCGATCAGTGTGATCGGTTTCGTGTTTGGTGACATCAACACAACACCAGCCGAGGGAACCATCGAGGAACGCACCATCCTTGCACCCAAGAATGATGATTGCGCGCTAATCAATCAGCAGGTGCTTGACCTCCTGCCGGCGAACAAGAAGTCAAACATAGTGCTGATAAACTTGAGAGTGACGACATGCATGAGGAACTCCGCCTACCCATCGAGGTTCTCAACAAGATTGAAGGATCCGGATTGCCGCGCCATGCCATCCCGCTAAAGGTAAACGCGATCGTTCGTTTGATGAGGAATCTAAACACTAGCAAGGGTCGGATCAATGAAACACGCATGCGCGTCGCAAAAATAAACCGCTACATTCTGGCATGTGAGGTGCTGACTGGCTTCTCAAAAGGCGAGCGCGTTCTCATCCCACGCATTAAGCTCTCACCCTCGGAAGGCATCTTCTCATTTAAAATGTCTCACCTTCAATTTCCGGTTCAGCTCGCGTTCGCCATAACCATCAACAAGAGTCAGGGTTAAAGCTTGAAGAAGGTAGGAGTGTACTTGTCGGCCTCCGTATTTACGCATATGTGGTCTTTTCACGATGCCGCTCATTTGACGGACTCAAGGTGTTTATCGTTGAGGCAAGCGATCAATCAGCTGATCGGGATGGGCGCATCACAACAAAGAATGTATTTTTTGAAGAGATTCTGTGCATGTAAATTGTAATGTATTTTACTATTGTATTTTATTATCTACCTTCTACTACTATTTTATTATCCTTTTGTACATTTCTTATTAAATATTTAGAATAAAGTTTGCCTCAGCAATTGTGTGCTTTTCCCTTTTGAGATTTTAATATTTAATTTGGGTGCGTAAGTGATCATGTGATCCCGAGCGCGCGCTTCCTGTTTGAGATATGAAAATTTAACTTGACACGTAAGTCATACTGTGTACATTTGAGTACGTGCTTGCCGTTTAAGATTTAAAAATTAACCACGTATATGAATTTACTTTATTTTTGATAAAAGTACATCAAATTTACATCTTAAAAAATCTTCTTAATCATTTCTTAACCAAAAATTCAACAAAATGTATTCACGTGACTGATTATTCAGTCACAGGTCAGCTAGTTTTAAATAGATTATTGTTAATTATATAAGCAAATTTGAAAATAAATCAAAAACAATTTTTTTTTTACTTGAAATTAAGTTTTATTTTCGTCAAATTTAAGGTTTTTTGTCTAGTCGGTCTGCTAACACCTCAGCCCCGAAAAATGTTTGTGTCGTGATAGTTTTAGCTGGCATGACAGTAAATATTTTCTGGGCTGCGAGTAAAAAATGTGGCATTTTTCGAGGCTGATAGTCAAAAATGTTTTGATTTTTTGGGCTGAAAGTAGAAAATGTCATGATAGCAATAATTAGTGTTGCCATCGCATGTTTCGGTGACGGAATTTGGGTCATCTTCACATACTATGATTATGGTTAATTTAAAAACAATTATATGCACAAGATGAAATTACTCATTCTTTTGAAATTATTATTTATACGGAAAATTGTCCGTTTGTAATTAATGTATTGTGTAGTGTTTCTTGTAGTTCAACAGTTTTCTGATAAAATATTCAATTTAAGTTATTTTATTATTTTAGTTATTTTATTTATTCATACAAAAAATATGTTTGAAGAAATAATCTTTCTGTTCGGATTTCATGTTTCTGCCCGACGTTTAGAAAATAAAAACAATACCAATTCTATGGGCTCTCTCTAACACAAACAAGTGGCACTACTGCTGATATCCAGTGTTAATGCCATATTGGCTACACCCTGTAGATAATAATATTCTACATGTGTAAAGAATGTATGTAGACAATTTAAAAAATGACCACGACAATGTAGAGATACCATAAAATGACCACGACAATGTAACAATGTCAAATATTATTATTTCTGTTTGCAATTAGCTAAATTCTATGATTTCTTTGTAAATATAATAATTTCGGCTCCATGGCGCTTCATTTCTATCTCACATTTGAAAAATTTTAATCCAATTTTTCATATGGCAAAGACGTACTCCTATGTATATAATATGTATACGCTCGGAAAACGGAATGGAAAATAAAAATTGATGTTTCTTGCATTTACGTTAGCTGTGTAAGTAGTTTTCAGTGGTTGACACTTAGTCCATTTATGGCCATTTATGGATACCACATCATTAACCTATTCACCTACTCACACAACTACACTATACCACCTGCAACATTGCAACCTGTCAACCATTGTCAACCTGTACATTGACAATGACGGTGGGTCGGCGCCGAATTCTGCACTCCATCAGAGGGTCTTAGCTGTGTTTATTAACATCACCAGGCTCTTATAAGATTCGAACCCAGTACCTCCCGGTCCAAGTGCCGAAGCTTTAACCACTGCACCACTTGTCCGGTTAGCTGTGTTAGTAAAAATGTTCGAAAAAGTCAAAACTATATTAAAAAGTAGAATTTTACACAGTTCCAATTTTAAACCATATACAGAGCTATCAAAATAGCCATGATACTCCAATCAACAGAACTATGAGTTGCCTTCGACTTTCATATCGACAGGACGTGTTTTTGTTTTTTCATGTTATTTTAATTTTTATATAATAATTTTGAGTTATTAGTTTTCTATAATAATGACAATTTAATTAAAAACGAGATGTAAACTTAAAGCCATGTAACAAGTACTATAATATAAATATCGATATAAAAAATGCACCAACATGTACCAACTTTTAAGTGTGTGTCTATCCAAATCTTAGATTATACTATAGATAACGCTCCAACACAAATTTCAATACAAAGCACAAACGAAACTTGAAGTACTAAAAATGGATGGGTAAGCGAGAGGTACATATGCATAAAATAGAGAAACACAGATGAGATGAAAAATGGAAAATTTTTTCATTTTAAAGTGTTTTTTTTGTGTGACGTCAACTTGAATGAAATTTAGTTTAAAAAATATAACTGAATAAATAAGTGCTCTGTCTTATCACAATGACAAGGTGTAGTGTGTTCAAGTGTGAAACACAAAGTTATAAAAAAATGTGGAAATTCTTTTCACAAGTAAGTTTTTTGATAGTGTTAGTGTTTATAAACTGTTTAATTGCCTTTTTCTGATTAACCTTTCAATTGATTTTAATCTCATATTACACAAATTTATAGTATATATATATATATATATATATATATATATATATATATATATATATATATATATATATATATATAAGTATGCATAATTAAATATGTTCAGTGACAAAGGTTTATTTTTAATTTCATTCAAAACAAACATTGGGATAAGAAAAGAAAGTTGCTCTTCATTTTAGAAAATAACAGTAAAAAAATCGTAAATTGTCATTGAAAATCCAGTGGCGTCGCTAAACATTTTATGTTTAATTTTTATGGAGCAGCAATTCGCTATTTAGTTGTATTAAATTTTGTGATTTGAGTATTTTCTTTTTTAATTCGTTTACTTTCAAGTTATGTAAATTAATATGTACATATGATTTATTACAAATATTCAACATTAATTATGAATTTTAGTAGTAAAAGTATATTTTTGATTATTAACACGATTAATAATTTATTTATAATTATAATTTATTAATAAATAGATTAATTTTAATGATAAAGGATATTTTAATATGTTTTAAATATTTTAGTATAACATTTAAATAATTTTTTTGCCCCAACTCTATGTAACAATTCCCATCGTCACTACATGATGTTATGAAATTTATAATGTTGTTATCCCGCTTTTTTATTTCTCTATTCCAAAAAAATATCAAAACAATAACAAAAACATTACAAAATTGATACTTCAAAACAGTACTGTCGGTGTTCTATCTATAGTATAATCTAAGATCCAAAAACATTAATTTGTCGCAGGCCGGAGTTAAGCACAACATAATTAAGCAATGAATAATGGCCTAGAGCCCCTAAAAGCAGTACTATATTTGGAAGAGCATATTCTTCATAAAACATCCAAATTATAAAGAAGGCAATTAAATTTTTCAAATTAATTGATCTGAACACCTCATTGGGCCACACTTTAATTCTTTCAGCATGATTCTCTGATTTCAAAAAATCAATCGATGTCCACATTTGATTTCTTTGTGCATTTGTAGGGGGTACCAAAAAATTCGTTCGGATTGTTTTGTTTGTTTATATATATTAAAAATAAAAATAATTAATTTAAAACTGTAATATTTAATTAATATATTTTATTTTAAATTATATATTAAATTAAATATAAATTATATCTTAAATTCGTAAAGTAAAAAATATTTTTTATTTGCTGCGAAAATTGCTTCCTTGGTTGAAAAAATATATTTTTTGCACTCGAAGCAAACATTAAACTAAAATTAACCCAAAAACGACAAATAAACAAGATGTCCTTGAAATATTTATTACGTAATAGTGCGAAGAAATCAGTGAATCAAAAAAAATATTGACGAAAAAAGAGTCAACAATTTCCCCGCCAAAAAATTAGTTTGTGGGTGAAGGGGAAAGAAACGAAGAAAGAATCACGCTGAAAGAATTAAAGTGTGGAACCGCGGACTGCAAATGAGCAATCATGCTCAAAACGTGTTGTGTAATTCACAAAATTGTTTGTGGTTTTGTTTAGTTGTAAATATCTCTACGCTCTAAATAAATAAATAAATATCTCTACTCTCCATTTGTGTGTACTCTCTATCACGCTCTATCTCTTAGTATGCAATTTTTTTAGTGTGTGGAAAAAATTCTTTTAATTCCATACTAGTAAATTCCGTACTACAAAATATCAAAGACACAAAAATTTGATTTTGGACAAAAAAAATCTTTCTCTTTTATTCGCGAATTAATTGATTTTTTTTTCGGTTAGTTTTGTTTAGTGATTTGTATCTTCAGTTTAATATATCACTTGAGAGAATAACGCGCGTACATTTTTGTGTTTTCCGCAAATTTTATATTTTATTATGTTAACTTATATTTTTTGTGTATGTAAATTAGTTATTAATCTTCAAATTACTTAATATATAATAATTGTATTGCGTGTGTGTGACCAATAAATTTGGATGTAAAAAATAGTAATAAAATAATTTTAAAATGGCGTCGTCATAAATAAATGAGGTGATGGAAATTTCCTATGTATAGTTCCACACGGTATGTCAAAGAAGCACTGCTTCACGCTTCAAAATAAGTCGTAATGGATATTTTATTGCTAATGTTAAACCTTATTTTATATTTAAGCACAAAATTGTTTTGTATTGTTTTATTCTGCTCTCTCGAAAATAAAATGTAAACTAAAATCTACATCTCAAAAATAGCCTTTTTTTTGATTTCATTTCTGTCTGTGTAAAGCTGCTTCACCGAAAAATGTGTCGCGAAAATTACAGTTACAGAAAAAGTCTCTGAAATCAGTATAGAAAAGATTGTAAAAAAAATGCGGATTTCTGACGAAATTCCATCTAATTTTGAATTTGATGTTTTCTCAATTTAGTCGGGATTCACACCCACACTGGAATTTTTGTAACACTTTTCTTAGGCGAGTAGTACGGATTTTCGTGTACTTTACATGGTTCTCTCCATAGAAAGTATGGTTTTTGCACTCGAATTTAAACAGAATTCTGTCGGCATTGCATATTGGGCACTTTTGCTTAAGAAAAGGATGTTAAACTTGAGTAATGATGGATACAATATTCGGTGTGATGAAGATATGCATAACATACGGCATTGCACATAGAATTTCTATCAGAGCGGCAAATTTAACCTTGTACGGCTATATGATTATTGATGAAGCCGACATGCAACGGCATTTTACTTGGCCTCGTTACAATACATCTAGATGAGCTCAATTTCTACTAGAATTGAAACTTCTAATTTCTTAATTGCAGTGCTGGATGCAAAACAATTCTTTAAAGATGCTTCTATTTTCCGGCTGTCTATACATCGGATCTACAAGTAACGTATCAAGAAATGTTACAGGATCGCATTAAACTTCAGTGATTATATGGCTACGCTAATTTACCGAGTGATACATGAAAAATAATTTTTGAATGAAAAAAGTTTAATTAACGAGCGGGAATGGAACAGCTTATGAGTGTGCCAATTATAAAAGCATCGGTGAACCAAAGTGCCGGTCATTGGCGGTAAATCTACCAAACGATTTAGGATTTCAATTATTACTGCATCGGCTTATGTTTTCTTATGTGCTCGACTTATGTTTTCGGAAAGTGAAACCTTGTGAAAAACAATGGATAAAACAAGAAAAAAGCAATAATCTACATCTACGAATTGTCTACGACTAAATGAATATCTACGCTGTGTTCTTTCGCTGCATTCCCAACATGTCCGTATGCGACAATTCCGAATTACGCGTAGGCACACTACACTGCTGATATCTGCGATAGTACTCAGCCTTGTTTATGAATTCAAGATAAAAGTTATTACAGACATGCTGTATCGCTTCAATTTGTACTAGCTAGACTGGTTTCAATTACAGTTGGTGAAATTGCTTATTAAAATTTTGTGAACGCATTATCATTATAGATACAATATTATTCGTTGTACTCACTTTTAAAGTAATTAAACATTAAATTTCCTCTAGGCACATAAATAATGTGGTTCTCTTGTTTAAATATAACAAAATTATACTTTTATAAAATAAATTTTAAGGAAACCAAAAATTTTATGTACGCACATACACACATTCTCGTACATGTATCCTACATTTGAAACTCATATCAATTCGGCTTAATTTAATGTACATAAATAATTTATGTTGTTGTTAATTAGTTAAAAATTGTATATATGTGAATAAATAATAAAGTATTGAATTCATTAATTTTTAATTTTATTATTTTGTTGCTGGTAAATTTCTTGACAAACAAAATCAAACTTTTAAGTTTATGTTAAAGTTTTTTAATTTACAATACCCGTGTATAGCTAACGAAGTGTACATAGGGTACGAGTATTTATGTATACCTAATAAAAAATTTTAATTAAATTTTTAATTAGACTGTTTTTTATTTTTAATACACTCGTATCGTACTCGTAAAAAGATACATGTAAGTATTTGATAATTTTTTTAAAGTCAATTTTATAAATATAATGTGTACAGAACTTGAGGATACAGGGTAAAATAAAGTTGAAAAATTCAAAAAGCTGTATTTTCGTTTATATGAAACGTAGAAATACCCTACAGTAATATGGCAACAAGAACAATAATAAAATCATGAAAATATTGTATATTGAATAAGCAATAACTATGACGAATCTTTTGGAAAGACAACTCGTACATGAAACGTTTGTAAATAAAATATTCAATAACGGGCGTCCGTTTCTCATACGTCTACTTCACAATTTAGCGATTCTTTCAGCAGGTTAATCTGAATTGTCAATTTTGGGCACTATTTGTTACATCCTATAGATTAGAGCGAGACGTTCTAAAAAAATACTATAACAAACATACGCTAAAATTATTACAGACGCAGATCCCCTATCTAATAATGTTAGGTACTAATCAAATAGATAAACTAAATTTTATTTGCCATATTTTTAAAATACGACTATTCGTAGTAAAAACTACTTAAAAGTAAATAGATGGAACGAACAGAAATAAAAAATGTATGGTACAAACGAGTATATGATGTAGTAAAATTTACAATTTGATTTTCTACTATTGATATTTTTTTAAAATGATTCTGGAAATGTTTTATTGATCACTTTATATTAAATGTATAATTTAATTATCTGTATTTGATAAAAATCTAACAGCAAAAATCGTAAAAAATGTACATATAAATAGAATATCAACACAACCAGGTAGAAAACGAGGTATGAATCCATCAAATAAACGCTTTATATGGTGCTTGACATATTAAATGCATACTCGTGTATTTGAAAACATTTATAAATGCAGTTAAAGTGGAAAATGGTGCACGAGTTTCCTATCTTGGTTATAATTGAATAATTTTTCTAGAATATTTTTAGAAGGTGCAGCAATTGGCGAAAATTATTTAAGTTTTATTTTTCAAGCGAAACTCACGCGTTTTAATTGACCAGCGCCTAATATTTATATAGTATGTATGTACGTTTGTGACGGACGACCAAATAATGTATTAATTCTTTGTACCCAATTCCCAAAATCACATTTTAATGAAACTTTGTACTGAATTGTTTTCGGAGTTTGTTCAACAATATGAATTTAACCATTGATTGATTTTTGTTAGTTAATAACTTTACATATCGTTAGTTTAATCGATTTATTAATTTTTATCTTATGTTACAATATCTTGTGATCAAATTAGTGCATTATAGTATTTGTAATTGTTAATATTTTTCAAAATAAAAATGTATGTTTTTCGGGGAAAAAATGAACCATAGGGTCGAGAGGCTGGATATTTGAATGATTATTTTAATACTAGTTAGTACACCGTTTTGTAAAATGAATAAAGTTAGCGCTTAATACATTTAAATCATTAATGAAGGGATAAGGAGGGTAATTTCGTGCACCTATTTTTCGATATTTCTAATGGTCTTCTACATCCCTGTAATATGCATTCTCTTGTGTTTCATAAATTCTTTGAATAATTAATCAAAGCTGATTTACATATCCGACATGTGACGGGAGCTTGTAGCCAACCAGAGACGAATATTTTGACATTCGTCACACATCACACGCCGAAAGATGGTTTAATTTTATCGTTTCGGCCACGGTCGCTCAAAGACACAAATTGTTTTGTAAACGAAGTAGTTTTTTACAATAAATTTATTTTTTTTACAGCTGGTTTTGTTTAATTTTTATAAAGTGTGCGTGGCGGAACTAGTCACAAATGTAAATTGTTGTCAAGAAAGCGTCACGTTTATTTTCACTTGTCACAGGTTTCGAGCATTAATATATATAGAGAGAGTGTAAAATAGAAAATGTATTGGGAAAGAATATAAGAACGTGATGCTACTTCTGTCAAGTTGATTTTTTGTTTTTCTTGTTTTTATTTCCTTGTTTTGCGTTTACCGTGTTTACATAAAATACACCTTATTTCGTTTTGAAAGTTATTAGTGAAAAGTTCTAGGTGACTTTAAAATGCATAAAGTAATTAAATGTGCTGTTGATACGTGTTACAATTTTAATAAAGTGAATATTAATAACAACGAAAATAGTTCAGAAATAATAAGTTTTTTTGGTGAGTTTTAATTAATTTTTTTTTACAATAGTTATGATTTATATTTTGACGTAATGTTTAAATCTTAAAAATTTCTGATTAATTTTAAATGAATACTTTTAGTGGTAAAGTGTGCTACCAAGCTTTATCGGTATCAATCGGATACACGGCGGCAATACACTTCGTTTATATAAATAATTGTGAAAATTTCTGTTACAACAACACTCAGTTTTATTTTAAATATATTTATAACAATTAGTAAGTCTAACTTAAAACTTTAACAACACTTTTTGGTTTTTATTATTTATTTGAATATAGTTTTTTAATATATTTTATCAGATGAAAAAATAATCGGAAAAACAACATAAACTCCACTAACTTTTATTTTTCAAAGCTAGCTACAAAAAACCAAAAACTACAATATTTTTTTTGGATACCCAACTAACCATTTACGGTGCTTGACAATTTAGGAAATTTATTTATAATTTATTGAATGATTTGGTTGGGCAAGGTGTGAAAGACGCCACAATACTCCCCTCCCAGAGAGATCGCAGATCTATCGCTTCAATCTCTATATCTGGTTGCAGTCCTGGACTCACGACCCGAACTTGTAATCAAAACAGGCCTCGACGAGAGATCAAAACGAACCTGTTTGCGAACTTTCGGTTCCACGGTAGATGATTTAGGTCCGTCAGCCGAAATAATAGGTTCTGGTCGGTCAGTCAATACAAGTAATCCAGTTTGCGAAATTGGTGCGTCCGTAGTTTGTTGTTGATTGTCCGAGTAACATGGTTTGAGTCGGTCGATGGAAATTTTGGCGTTTCGTCCGTTTAGATCCAAAGTGTAAAATTTGTCTGTACGGTCGATAACCGAATACGGTCCAGTATACGGTGGTTGCAGTGATTTGTGTACTGCGTCACTTCGTAGGAAAACGTGCGAGCAAGTCAGCAAATCTTTACTGATAAAAATTTTGTCCGTAGTATGTCGAGAAGCCGGTACAGGTCGAATTTCGTCAAAGTGTCGTCTTAAACTAGTAATGAAGTCTGATTGTGAAATTTGTTCGTTCGTCGCATCTAAAAATGTTCCAGGAACTCGAGTTGTACATCCATAAACCAGGTCAGCTGGAGTAGCTTTTAATTCGTCACTGTACGTCGTTCGTAGTCCAAGTAAGATTGCAGGAAGAACACTAGTCCAATCAGCACGATTATCGCACATAATGGCAGATTTGATGACTCGATGCCATCTCTCGATCATGCCATTACATTTGGGATTGTAGCTAGTTGTTCTTCTGCGCTCAAAACCAAGTAAGTTAGCCAGTTCGTGGAAAAGTTGTGATTCGAATTGCATGCCTTGGTCCGTGACAATGGACTCTGGCACACCAAAGCGAGCTATCCACTGTGAGTAGACAGCGAAAGCGACGGTTGCAGCAGTTATATCCGGAACTGGAACCGCCTCAGACCAGCGAGTGTATCTATCAATCAATGTTACACAATACCGCTGATTATCAGAAACTGGCAAAGGACCGATGATGTCGAGATGAATAATCGCAAAACGTTGAGAAGTTAATTTATAGTTGCCAATCGGAGATTTTGTATGTCGAGAGATTTTAGCCTTTTGGCAAGCTACACAACTTTGAGCCATTTTCTGAACGTCTTTTTTAATTGATGACCAGATGACATTCTGAGTCAAAAGTTTGATGGAAGCTTTGACGCCAGGATGTGAAAGGTTATGAAAAGCATCGAAAACTTGTTTTCGGAATTTAAAGGGAATGAATGGCCTAGGTGTAGTAGTAGAAATATCGCAATAAATTAATTTTTTTGAATTGAAAGAAACAGGAAATTTCTCAAATTTGAGAACAGAGTTACTCCTTAAAATTTCTTGAAGTTCCTCGTCATTGGTCTGAGCATCTGCGATGATAGCATAATCAACACTTTCGGGAATAGAAATTTGATTAATGCGTGAAAGAGTATCTGCAACAACGTTATCCAGTCCAGAGATGTGCTGGATATCGGTTGTGAATTGGCCTAGTGGCTTATGATCGGTATAAAGCGTAAAAGTACGACCTTCGAGAAGATATCGAAAGTGTTTTATTCCCGAATATGCCGTGAGAAGTTCATGATCATAAGCACTGTATCTTTTTGCGTTTCATTGAGACGTACTGAAAAAAACCGAGTGGTTGCCAAGAATTGGATACAAACTGCTGAACTACCGCTCCGAGAGCAGTATCGGAAGCGTCAACCATGATGGCCAGAGGTGCTGATGATGATGGATGAATAAGTAAAGTCGCGTTCGTAAGTTTAATTTTGCAGTTATCGAACGCTTCGATAGCCGCCGTTGACCATTGAATTGGAACTCGACTGTTTTTGGTATAGCCTTTTAGGTAATCGTTCAACAATTCCTGGTCAGCAGCGGCACCTGGAATGAAGCGTCGGTAAAAGTTTATCATACCTAAAAAGCATTTCAGTTGTTTAACAGTCTGCGGTCGTTCGAAATTTTTGATGACTTGAACCCGTTCCATGCGACGGTAATATACCTTGTCCAGTTACCAAATGTCCTAAAAAAATAATTTCGGTCTTTGCGAAAACGCATTTGTCCACATTTACAACTAGTCCGTGTTCGTCTAATTTAGAAAAAAATGATTTTAGTATGTTCAAGATGTTCGTCGTATTTTCGAGAGGCAATGAGCACATCGTCCAAATATACAAAACAGAAGTCAAGTCCGCGTAGTACTGAATGCATAAGACGTTGGAACGATTGTGCTGCATTCCTAAGGCCGAAAGTCATTCTACAAAATTCAAATAGTCCGAAAGGTGTCGAAATTGCTGTCTTTGGAATGTCCGTTGGTTCAATAGGAATTTGATGGTAGGCCTGGACAAGGTCTATTGTTGTGAAAATAGTGCAGCCCTCGAGTCGTTGTGTAAAATCCTGGAGATGTGGGACTGGGTACCTGTCTGGAATTGTGACTTTGTTTAGGGCCCGAAAGTCTCCACATGGTCTCCACGCTCCATTCTTTTTAGGTACTAAATGTAACGGGCTGGACCAAGGACTGCTTGCTACTAGGTCTGCAAATCCCGAGTTTCATCATATTTTCGAATTCTGTCTTCGCGATGATGAATTTGTCCGGTGCTAGTCGTCGTGGTTTGCATGCAATCGGTGGTACGTTCGTCTCAATTTTGTGAGTTACATTATGTTTAGTATCGTCGATATTAATATTTCCGTGAATTACCGTACTAAATTTTGATATTACCTTAAAAACTCCTGGGTCCATTGCTGACTTGTCGATCCTAGATACTGTAGAACCATTGTAGGTAGAAGGTTTACCTTTCGAATACAGGGAGGTTAACGGGTCAATGAGCCTCTGTCCCTGTATATCCACCAGTAAACCAGTTTTATTCAAAAAATCTGCGCCGATTATAGGCATCGACACGTCAGCAACAATAAACTCCCAGGAGAATTCGCGGCGCAGTCCAATGTCTATTTTTAAAATTTTTGACCCGTACGCGTTTACCAATGAACCGTTAGCCGCAAACAACCTAAATGATGGGTCAACCTTTGGGTTCCTGACAAAACGAGCGGGTAAGACTGAGACGTCTGCACCTGTATCAATTAGGAAATGCGTTTGATAAAATAGTTCAAAAATTAAAAGGCGGCTGGTTTTTGTTACGCCATTACACCATTAGTTTTTTGTAACATTGTTACCGGAAGTATTATTTGATACATATCTGCAAAGTGGTTTACATCTGTAAGCCTTAGTTCCGAAATAATAATGATAAAAACAGATAAAATTATTTTCGATCGAAGGTTCACCATAATTTGGATCATACTTTGTTCCAAAATTTGGTGAATTTTGTCGCGATCTATTGAATTTAGAATTTGACCGTGAACGCCTGCGACTTCCTGAATTTGATTTTGAACGAGATCTAAAATTTTGATTAATAATTTCCGATAACAATGTTGTTTTAAAATTCGAAAGTTGTTGATCTAAAGACGACAAAGAATTTGGAAAAACCGAACAAGGTGCAGATGTCTCGAAACTATTCACTTGAGACTGGGTCATAGTCTCGAAGACATTGTCAGCCCGTTCTGCCAGGACTGGCAGAGAGACATCATTTTCAAACGGTGTGAGCACCATTTGAACGGACTGGGGCAATCTGTTCATCCAGAATTGGCGAAGTGTTGCTTCATTAAAGTTGTTCCCAGCGTTCAATTTCATGGCGCTCAACAACTGTGATGGCTTTCTGTCTCCAAGTGCTAAGCCATGCATAAGGTTGTTCAGCTTCGCCTTTTCCGATTCGCCGAAAACCCGGATCACTTCAGCCTTAAATACCGTATAAGGTTCATTACCTTTTGGGCTGGTCTCAGACATGCGAAAGTGTCGTGGAGTCGTGAATCCAAAGCTGCAACCGCATGAGCATACCGCGTTGCCTCAGTTCTTATGTCCGCCACCGTGAACTGTTGCTCGAGTATTTCGAACCAAACCTCTGGGTTTTGTAAATGTAATGGTTGTGGAGGTTTGAATGCCACTCGAGCAACCGTTCCGGTGTAAGAAGATCCCGGTGTAAGAAGATCCGGTGTTTTTATTAAAAAATGTGCAGTGTCGGAAATTTTTTTTTTCGGGCTACTTCTTTCGGTGAAAAAAAAAATTATCACAAAACTAAATTTTGATTATACAAAAACAGTTATATTTGTTACTAATGCCATTATTTGTATTAAAAATAATTATATTCAATATTGGTAACAAAAAATGTCGTGTGATTTTTGATGCATTTTAATCCTGAATTAAAAAACCAGTTGATACAAATATTGAGTAAAACTAGAGCGAAATGCACGCAACGAATTTGTTCGTCCCATTTTGAACAAAAATTTATTTATTTGAGGGGCATATGCAAATGTTTAACTGAAAATGCCGTACCTACCATATTTGCATTTTTTCGACAGCTACCGATCATCGAGAGCCATTAATAGAATTGGACACAAATATGTTGAATTTAGCAGAGGACAATGAAGAAAATTTAAATATAAAACTAGATGTGGAAGATAAATTATCTATTCACGGATCTTCAACCGATTCTACGTTTGAAATTCCTGATTCGGATCTAGAGGAATGTGCAGATGCTACAAAAAATATCAGGCATCTGGTTCCAAATCTGACGAGGAATCATTGATTGTAGAAGATATGAATAAAGCGTGTGTCCGAGACCTTAAACGACATAAACGACAAAAGGTAAGTTTCTATTCTAATAAATTATAGTTTTATTTCATGCTATAATTATGTTATTTGTTCTAGCCCTTAAAGAAGATATGTTTAAATCGTGCCTTAAAGACATCAACATCATGCGAATCTTCTTCGCTTACCAACACCAAACGCCGGAAATTAAAATTAGAAATATTAAGAGCATCATAACGCGAACTTAAAAAGCAGAACCGTTTAGATCAAAAAATTATTCGGCAAAATAGAAAAATTGAAAATTTAGTAAATCAAAGATGCAAGGATTCTAAAAATTTTTAGAACAAGAGAATTTGATAAACTTGTTATCCATGTCGGAATCCATCAAAGAAATCCTAAAACGACAGCTTTGTAAATCTAAAGGCTTATCTTTACCAAAAGTGTATCCTGAATAAATTCGAACTTTCGCAATGAATTTTAATTTTTATTGGCCTAAAGGAAACGAGTGTATTCGAAAAAATTTTGCTTTACTATTACTCCATTCAAAGACTATTAGTGAATGGTATAAATGTGTTAACGGAACAGTTTGATTTACGGAGAAATCATTTCATACACTACGGCTACTTGCAAACAACGAAAGAGCAAATAATCAAACCGTGTTTTGCAATGTAGTATTTGACGAAATTAATATACGTAGTTAAGTGGAATGGAATGGTTCACGATCTGTCGGTTGTGTTGATTTAGGTGACGGGGATGAAAGTGACGAAGTAGCTAAGCAAATATTAGTGTTCATGGCGGTTAGAGTTAACAAAAGATGAAAATTGCCTCTTGGGTATTTTCCAATTGCATCGTTAAATAGCCATCAGAAACATAATTTATTGAATATGTGTCTTCATAATATTTTCGCTAAAGGTGTCCGAATAATTGGTGTTACATTTGATGGTTGTTTAACAAATTTTTCTGTGGGAAACCTCTTAGGCTGCACAGCCAATGTAGCAAAATATTCAGAATTTGAGAGTTTAGATCCGAGTTTCACATTTGAAGTCAAGTCCGTCACCGAAAAATTAATTATTTTACCTGATCCTTGCAATATGCTGAAGATAATTCGCAGTACAATAGCAGAGAAAGGCCTTTAATTGATGATAAAGGCGATGAGATTTCGTGGCATTTTTTAGAGAATTTGTTAGAGCTGCAAGGATCTGTGCAATTTCATTTAGCGAATAAATTGAGATTAGCCCACGTGTATTTCAAAAATAATAAAATAAATATTTGACTAGCTACGCAAGCACTCAGCAATTCCGTGGCAGTTGCACTTGAATTTTGTATAAATGAATGAGATTTACTAGAATTTCAGGGATGTTTACCAACCGTTAGATTTATTTGAATGATCAATAATATATTTGACATACTAAATTCGAAAAATATGGCTCAGAGGGGATTAAAACAACCCATTTGTGAAGCAAACATAAACAAAATAAAAGAATTTGTTAGTTCTGCTATTAGTTACTTGGGATCACTGAAAATCAAGACATTCAATAATTGCATACCCGTTATTTTTTCCACACGAAAAACTGGCTGGTATGATTTTATGTTAAAAATTTATTAATATTACATATAAAATGTACATTAGAAGCAAACTTCTTAAATTTGTTCCTTTCTTTAAACTTAACCAAGACCACATAGAGCTGTTCTTCGCCAGTATTCGATCCCGGTTAGGTTCAAACAACAATCCAATGGTACGACAATTTACAGCGGTGTATAAAAGTTACTCGTACACACCCAAATTTCAGAAACAGGACTAGGTAATTGTTTACCGTTAGAGGAATTAAACATTTTAAACCCATAGACTGTAGTAAATTTGACTACAGAAAGATCTCTATTACTGCAACCAACTAGTAATTTGGCGAACAATGACAATATTTCTACAGACCGATCCTTTGCTATCTAATAATGATGATCTATTTAATTATTCAGATTTATCCGAGTTTGCTGAAAATGTTGTTGAGTATTAACTTTATAGTTTTTCGTCTAAAAAAATCATTACACTGCTCTGAATGTCTTGTATATATTGAGAGACCCGTTTCAACAAATTCGCTTATAGCTGTTAAAAATCGTGAAGGCTTACAAAATCCAAATAATGATATAGTGATGATTTGCAAATTTACTGAACAGGAAATTCGTCATCTTATCATCTTAAATGATAGCAATCTACTTTCTTTGTTAAAGGAATCTAACTTTATAAAAATTATTATTAACGTGCAAAAGAAACTATTAACCCGAAATCTTTTTTGTTGACTTACCGTACCATGAGCATTACAGTCTTCTCATAAAAAGTATTATAAAAAAATATATAGCTAGACATTAGATTTTTTTATATTTGTAGTAATTCAGCAAAAAATCTGAGTTTAAGAAATAAGTATAATCGGCTAGTTATATTTCAAGGAATGTATTTAGTGAAGGTTTAGCAGTAACAAGTACCGGGAAACTCTCTTTTTAATTTTAAACACCATTATTTTTAAAGAACAATAAATGTTGAATGTACATAATTATTTAAAAAACAATAAAACGAATTTAAATGTAACATAATTTTTGTAAAATTTGGTTTCATCCTTCACCAGAATGAAGATTTATTGTTTTAAAAATAAATTTCCAAAAAATTACATTTGACAGAAAAGCAATCACGCTCAAATTTGGTTTGGTGATCGGTTGGTCACAGGTCGCACGACGCACATGTAATTCAACTTTCACAGGACCTCAGTTGTTGTTCGGCATAAGAGCAGTCAAAAACCTTATTTTGTCAATTTTTTTATAATTTTTTAGTAAAATAAAATAAAGTTAAGTTTTCCTTATTTGGATTATTAATCAATAAAACGTATAAATGATATTTCCAGTTACATTTAGTGAGTGTAATGCACGTGTTATTAGATCGAATACAATTTTGGTGTCGAAATTTTTTCAAGTGTTAGTAATTTCACCAATGTGGGGAAATTTCGTTTACGGAATTACCCAATATGAAAGTATATATTTTTACTTAACTTAATGCAAATGTTTTAGATGGGATCGGTACGTAATCCCTCATTTCATAAACTCAGCTATAAAATCGCCTATTTTTTTAAAAAATCTTCTAATTTCAAAATCTCCTAACTACCAAATCTCCTAACTACAAATTCTCCTAAAACCTTCTTTGGAATAATTGTGTTGTTTTGGGATGGCAGCGGCATAGTATGTGAATAGGCGCATACACAGTATTTTTCCTGTATCGTAATAGTTATTTTTCGAAAGTTTTTCTATCAAGTTAACATTGAAATACAATATCCACTTTTAGTATAGGAAAAAACAAAAAAACAAAATTCAATGTGTAACGAAATATGCAATTGGACCGGATCCGCTCGAAACGCGATATTTCAAAACGCGATATTTCAAAACGAGATATGACAAAACGAGATATGGTACAAAACGCGATATTTCATAATGCGATATTTCAAAACGCAATATGGTACAAAACGCGGTATGGTACAAAACGCGATATTTCAAAACGCGATATTTCAAAACGCGTTATGGTACAGAATGTCCATTGCGAAGCGACAGGAGCGCAGCGACCCGATTGATACCGGTCCTATATATTCTCGCCCCTATCGATTTTTAAAATCCTATAAACTGAAATTAAATTTCCACTTCACCCGCCTGATATAACACGATCCTAAACTCCCGTTTTGTACCATATCGCGTTTTGTACCATATCGAGTTTTGAAATATCGCGTTTTGAAATTGCACGTTTTGTACCGTATCGCGTTTTGTACCGTATCGCATTTTGAAATATCACGTTTTGAAATATCGCGTTTTGTACCATATCGCGTTTTGTACCATATCGCGTTTTGAATTATCGCGTTTTGAAATATCGCGTTTTGATAATTCGCGTTTTAAAATATCGTATTTCAAATGCGACCCCAATTTGTACATACTGCTGATAATAATTTTCGCTATTGAAATTTTTTTAAAGCGTTGTCTGGTTCCATTATAATACATAGGGTTATCCACGAAATCCATTATGTCACGATCCTTTTTGACAAAATCCATCTTGACAAAATCAATTTTTGACATAATAATCTTTTGACAAAATCCATTTATGATAAAATAAAATCCATTTTTGACAAAATCCATTTCTGTGAAAATCAATTTTTGTCAAAATCCATTTGCCAAAATCCATGAAAAAACCATCGAATCATAACTGTTTATGGACTTTACCATACGAAGCAGTTTGTTCAGCAATTTATAAAAAATAAATTTAAAACAAAATAATTTGCGAATGTTTATGACTATAAAATGTTTTTTTATACTTATACTTTTACAAAATAACATTAATTAATTACAATGAAAACAAAATCTTTTTAAATACCGTGTTTTACTCATATATTACAAAATTAACTTAGTTAATAATTGTTATTTAATCAGCAAGGTTCTAAAATTAAATTATAAAAAATAAAGGATTGAGATAACTACGCTTTTAACATTTAACTTTTTATTAATCAGGTGATATCGTCTTTAATTTTCAATTAATTTCAAAATTCAAAATAAAGGCAACAATAAGTTGAATGTGGACGGCTACACATTTCATAAGTGAGGCCAGAGCAAAGCCACAGTGAGATGGGAATGTGCTGATAGAAAGCAAACATTTTGTAAAGGCCGTGTCATCACCGCCAAAATAAATGGTAAACTTGAAATTAAAAAAATTAGTGGTGAACATTCACATACGACAGATGTGACATACCCCACCAAAAGGTTATAGATGAGGCTAATATAGAGCTGAAACGAAAAATGCTACAACTATTTTCTATTCACGCGAATAGAAAAACGTACGTTCAACTTTTAATATTTTTTTAATCATAGCAGACGTATGTGCAACTTTGATTCTTTTTATTATGTTTACAAACAACTGGACATTTCGCATTGGTATTTGGCGTTCCGATTTGTGTAAGTTTGTCGCCATTTTTGTTTTAAATTTAAATGACATATTTAATTTTTAATTCAACAAACAAAAATTTTTATTTGAAAGATGATCAAAAATCTACATATACATATGTTCATAATTTTAGCTGGTTCCGAATACTGACTTATTTAATTCCAAATAAAAATACTTAAATAGTTGGATCATGTATACATACTATACATTATAAATAAATATAGTCAAATTATATAGGTCAAAGCATCCATTCATTTTTTCAATAAAAAATCTTGTATTTTTCTAAATAAACAAAAAAATTCAATTTTTTATCTGTACCTCCATATGTACTGATAAAATTTTGTCTAAATTTAGATAGTTTTTATGTGGGTTGCATACAAAAAAAATTTATAGCAGTTTGGCTGTATACATGCATTTTGATTTAAACGGAAAAAATTATATCAAATATTTTTTTCCACTAAAATGTGCGCTTGTTTCCTATGCAGGAGTATTTGCGATTTTACTTCAGTGAAAAAATTTTTTCCGGAGACTTCCTTCAAAGCCTGTCTTTTTCATTTTGGCCAGATTATATGGAAAAAGGACCGAAAAGAAAAATTAGCGGTTAAATATGGAAATTCTGAATCCTTTGCGATTTAAATAAAAATGAAAAAAATTTTAGCTATGGTGCCCCCCGAAGAAGTAACTTCTTATTATTCAGAGATAGAAAAAAATTTTGATGTTAAAGACGCACAAAAAATTGGAATATGGTTTAAACAAAATTATATTAGACAATTTAACGTGCAACCCAGGTATAAGCCGGAATTATGGTCAGTGGCTCCTACAGAAAGCGGAATAGAAAGCTTCCCTAGGACACAGAATAGTGTCGAAGCATGGCCCGTCGCCTAAAATTAGTTGTTGGAAAACGGCATGCTGGAGTATACAAACTAATAAAAGATTTAGCTGTGACAAAATCGAATATTGAGAAGGTTAAGAACGGTCACAAATTTCCAAGGAAAAGAAAAATAATTGAAAAAAAATAAAAAGATTAATAAGAAAACGACATATTCTTGGAAAAATTGACTTTTTGAAGCGAATTGCTTATAATCTAATATTGAATTAAAATAAAACATAAATTTTTACTACATTAAGATAAAAAAAAAGTAATCTTGTCAAATTTTTGAAAAAGATGAAATATATTGAACTTTGTTTTTAGATATTTTTATTTAATTTTTTTATAAACAAGGATTTATGAAATTACTAATTAGTTATTAATGGCTTCGAAAACTTTACAGATATGGATGTAACAATGCTTGGAGTCACACAGCATACACACATATACACTCACACACACGCACACACCCGTACACGCACACACACGCGCACACACACACCAAATACCCGAAACACACACATACATACACATACACACTCCACGCAAACACCCGACACACACAAATTAACACACACAAACACCCGACACACACACACACACACACACACCAAACATGAGATTACAGAAATGGAGTTTCTTCATTTGGCAATAACATTGGAGTAAAGACAACGTTTATCGTTGAACAAAAAAAAATCGAGATCATGTTTTGAATATATTAGACAAATTTTACGGTATCACACTTAGTGAGTTTCATCGTATGGTTTATGATTATGCTGGACAAAATTCCATATCTAATCGATTTAATCAAACAACTAGATTGGCCGGAAAAGATTTCTACTAGTATTTCTAGAACGAAATTCAGCGTTAAGTTTGCCCAAACCTAAACAAACCAGCATTAATAGAACTACAGTTTTTAACAAAATAGAAGTCGGCCTTTTTTATAACAACCTCGAGTTAGTGCTTATACTAAATACCAATTCCAACCTTCGAAAACTTTTAACATGGATGAAACTGACCGTAAGCTGAGAGCAGTGTTAAAATATACAATGTGCTGCACTATGAACGCAGGCGGGGGTTTCATCCCGCCAATGTTTATATTTTCCTGTTCCGGATTATCACCTCAACTGTATAAAGATTGTCTGGTTTTGCAATATATCGATGCTGAAAAAAGGATGGAATGGTTAAATCACTTTACAACCACCACCAAACCAAGTGTGCGTGACCCCGTTTTACTGATTCTGGATAATAATGGCTCTGGTTTTTATGAAAACAAATGCTCATCAAATAATTTCTCGTGTCGCTACATTAAAGGAAGTTTCGGTATTTAAAAAAACTGGTACTTGCCCTTATAATCCTAATACATCTTCGGACGAAAATTTTCCTCCTTCCAGTCTAAATTGAATTATTTATATTCTGGAACACCTGGAGGAGTTGAATATAGCTGTTCCAGGTTTGTAATTGACGGTGTTTGCATTGTTTACTGGTGAATTTCCCGTAGCGAAAAATAATTGTTCTTCGTGTATGTTCATTTTCTGTAAACATTACATAATACACGGTACGTACAGGTAATATAGTTAAAGATGCTTGTGCCGGGGTTAAAGAAATCTTAAGTATTGAATTAACTGTGGAACATAGTACTGAGTTTAGCTTGAAAGTACCTTTTGCGCGTTTAGTACTCAAACCTAAAATATCACTTTTCTACAACCAAATGGTGCAATTTTAGTTAGTATACTTGCGCTGCAGAAATTAAGCAATAAATCTTTAATAAATTACCTATGTTAATTGTATAAGTGGATGTACATATAACAAACAGATATAAAATTGGTTTTATTACATTAAAAACGTTTAAAAATAAAATAAAACATTAACACTTATACAAATGCAAATATTATAGTCAAAACGATTATTGCTGTGTTTTTTTATTAGCGCCCGATAGCTGTATCCGGAGCAGCCAATTTTCTATGTGAAAACTTATATTTAGCGCGCTATTATTGCATTTAATTAATTTATTTAAATCTAAACTAAGATTTTTCATTCAACTTTTTAATTAAAAATCGATAAAAAAATATCTCGGCTCACTTATTTATCGGGAGCCGCTATCGGGAGCGCTATCCATTTCAATGGGAAATTTGAAAAGGCTTTTAATTTTGTAAACCCCTGAAACCATTAGAAACTAAATCTTACAATAAAAAATTAAAACGCAGCAAAATGAATTTTTGTTTATAACGTCATGTCAAAATAAATGTCAATTAATATATTTCAGGTGATAAATGTTTGTTTCATTGTTGAATTTAGTTTTAATTTTTATAGTACAGCGACACCAGTGAATAATAGCTGCAGTTTCAATAGAAAATTGCCATTTAGCTCCGGATAGTGCTCCAATATTAAAACACAGCATATAATATCCCGTATTATAATAAACTACATTCACAATTGATTTGTTTGAGAAAATTGCACAAACATTAACCAAATCTCAATGACGGCTGGAGTAACGGAGAATAAGATAAGTTGGTCTATTCAGTAACGTGAAATTCTGGTTATTTTTGTGTTTATTTATTTCCAGACTCTCTAAAGCGTTAAGTCTGCGGCCTTTAGATTCAAAATGAAATTTTTTTTTAAATATAAATCTTTATCCAATACGTCTTAAGCCCCCCATACACGGTCAGTTTTGAATGGCAATCAACGTGATTGATATTCACGACTGACCGTGTATGTGTATGACTGATAATGATTGACAATCAAATTTTATGATTGATGAAATTCAAACATGTTTGAATTTTTATCATCAGTCACGATGTTTGACATTCATGATTGCTCGTGTATGTACATGAATGTCAGTCGAACGAGCATAAAAGTACAGTGAACATTAGCCCACGTGTAAATAATAAATAAGTACCTATAATATTTATTGAAGTACATATGCTATATTTTGTACATCACTTAAGATTTTTTTATTCAATTTAAACTTCATTTATAATGAATAAATTGGATAATGAAGAATTTTGGTGTGGCTTTATTAATTTATACCGTAATTTACCGGCCACATGGCGAATAATAAGTGAAATGTATAAAAATCGAGTTTTGAAGCAAGAAAGTTACTTAAAATTAGCTGAAAAATTAAAGGAAATTGATCCGACTGCTGACGTTAATAGCGCCAAGAAGAAAATAAATACATTGAGATCAAATTATCGTCGGGAACTGAAAAAAGTTTCAGCGAGCGAAAAGTCGGGTGCAGGTACTGATGATATATACGTGCCTTCAGTGTGGTATTTTAACGAGCTAGAATTTTTACGCGATCATGAAATTGAAGTAAGTGGAACTTCAACAATGGACGAAGAGCATGACGAAACATGTTTGATCGACAATAGTAATACAGTACGTATAAATAATATATTATGTTTTTGTTTTTTTTTCACTTCTTCTAGGTGTTTTTATTTACATACTAAATATCATTTACATTATCGATTACATTGTTTTGCCAATCAGCCCCAGCATTGTTGAAATAATAACAAAACTTATCTCTTATTTCTTTAGCCGTCATAGGTGCATTTCTTCCCTGGCAAGGTTGTAGTTGACTTAATCGTTGATTTACACTTTTCCAATTTCCTGGTTCTATAATTCTTGTATTCATATTTTCAGTATCAAAACTTTCATTAAAAACATGTCCATTTTATTTTTTCTTATAAAATTATGTAAATGGCACCAAGTACGAACAATTATTGCGGTTTTTTCGGGACTTAAATTAATTGTTCTTAGCAGTATACGAAACCGCGATGCTAATATCCCAAATGTATTTTCTATGATTCTACGTGCCCTAGACAATCTATAGTTAAAAATACGCTTATCTCTACTTAAATTCCTTTGTGGATAAGGTTTCTTCAAATTGTTAGAAAGCGGAAATGCGTCATCCGCCACAAAAACATATGGCATTTTGCCAGTGATTCCTGGTAAGTAATCAGGCTCTGGAATCTTGATTTTATTTTCTTGAAAATTATTATGAAAAGTTGAATTTGAAAACATTCCTCCATCTCTCGTCCATTGGCACCAATATCTATCATAATAAATTCGTAGTTTGCGTTGGCAATAGCCATTAGAACAATACTGAAAGTGTGTTTGTAGTTGAAATAATACGAGCCAGATTCCTGTGGTTTAATTATTTCGATATGTTTAACGTCGATCGCACCCAGGCAATGATCATAATTCCATTTTGTACCGAATTCATCAGATACAACTTTCCATTCTTCTTCTGAAGCAGGAACCTAAACATAAAATTAATGAATTCAATATTATTTTATTATTAATATTAATCATCAATATTATTTTATTATTAATATTAAGTATCAGTTTTATTATTATAACAAATATTTATTTTTAAGGAAGACATTGATGGAACTACGTCATGTGAACCATTCAAAAAGAAAAGGAAAATAGTAAATTGTGAAGAAAAAAGGAACGAATTGCTAGAACTAGCTTGTATGCAACTACAAAAATCTACATCGGACAACGAAATTTTAGCTAAGACTTGGGCTATTGAATTAGATAAGCTTGACCCAGAACAACATCTATTTGCTCAAAAAGCAATTAACGACATATTTTTTGAGGCTCGCTTAAAAACACTACATCGTAATTCGATAAAAATAAATCATACATGCATGTGTTCTCATATACTTCAACACCAAATTATTCACGGGATACACCAACACCAAATTATTTCACTGAAAATTCCAATTCATCGCAAACCATTTTCGCAGCAGCTCCACAGATAACTCCAAACATTACAACCTTCGGAGGCACATACACAACATACAATGAACTACTTTCAGACCCTCAGTATACAAATTAAAACTATGTATACCAATTGAACATCAAATACCAAAAATTTAATGTTTTTTTTAGAGTTTCTAGATTCTTGAATTATAATAAAAAATAATTAATATAAATTTAATTGTTAAATAAAATTAATATTTTCTACTACATACTATTAAAATTTGTTTGGATACATTTTTCTATGAATTAGAAAAAAATATTACTTTTCTATTATCTTTTAGTACAGTCGTTATAGCTTGACAGGTTTTTATTATAATATTCCCAAGTGTTTGTGGTGCGATTGCAGTAATAAACTTAAGTTCTTCGAAATTAACTCCAGTTGCTAAATACCGTAGCGTGCATGATAAACGCTGGGCTGGTGATATCGGTTCTCTCATATTAGTATACTGCTTTTGTATATATGGTGTAACTAACTCCAACAATTTTGAAAATGTCATATGGTCCATACGAAGATAGTTCTTGTAATCAGAAGGGGATGTCAGCCGAAGTTCTTGTATGAGGTTATGATTGGAGAAAGTTTTTCTTTTTTTTAACCATTCTTTAACCCAGATTTTTTTCTATCTCTTCTTGGGTTTCTTTGCATCATCACATGCGAGATAAATGGCAATACCAATTAGAGAATTTTTATCCATTTGAATAAATTGACGAACTCAAAAAAACATAATATGTAAAAATGTTAATTGAATTTACCCAGGACGAAAAAGCTTTATTGACTGACAAAATAACTGGATGAATGAAGATTGACCTTCTTGATTGACCGAATATGGAAGTTATCAATCATCACTCGTGAATGTCGATCAGGTTGATTGCCATTCAAAACTGACCGTGTATGGGGGGCTTTAGGCAAAGAAGCTCTTACAATTCTTTTATAATTGTGGATAATTTCTTTTTTACTTTTAATAATTAAAACACTTTTGTAATTATTTCTACCTTATACTGACAATATAACAATTTTCTTTTGAATATTGATTTCGAAAAATATAATTTTCATCTTCAGTTCAAAATTCATATTTTGTCACTATTAGGTAGAAATAATTACAAAAGTGTTTTAACTATTAAATTTCAAACATGACAAAAGTTATACAGTATAGTGGGAAAAATTGGTCAAACCACACCAACACAAATGTTTTTTACTGTTCTATCCCAAGAACAAGATAGACTAAATAAGTTTTTATAATCGTCGTGATACACGCTTTTGTTGATGTAGTCCATAACGATTCGCGTCTTAATTAAACCACCTTAATAAATGCTTCTCATCAACAATCTTATCTCTTTCCTTTAACAAATATTTTATTGCAAATACATATAGCTTAACAAGTTTGTTACAGCCGCAAGTAGAAAAAAGCATGTCATTAAATCTCAGGTTACTATTATCGCAGGTTATCGCATCATTTAGTTAAATGGTTACTATAATTTATTGAAAATTAAGGGATGATTCGTGATTTGTATTCAAACCGATGATTTTTAATCGGATATTTTAATCCAAGATTTAAAAAGATTCGATAACTTTTAACAGGTTAAGTTGTGCTCGATTTACCCAATTTTGGATAATATGATACATAGTCTAACAAAATTTTGGTAACTTCTCGTTTAGAGTGAACTGAAATGTCCCTAAATTTAGTCAAAACAGACCCCAAAAACATCCAAACAGCTTAGAACTTAAGCCCTTGAGTGCTCGATGGCCATTAAACTGTAAGATTATTGTATTGAACTGCTTCCACTTTACAAACTACAAATTTACATTAATCACATATTTAGAAAGTCCTCAATCTTCGATTACTAAAATATTTCAGTCAAGCGAAACTTAACTGTAATAAGGAGATTTTTTCCATATCTGGTAGTTTTGTCTGTCAAATATATATTTGGTAGTCCAATTTGACTAACACGATCACATACTAAAGCACTGATTATGATGAGTAAACCTAAACTAGCTGTCGAAATCGAAAATTATACCTTTCAAACAAAATCAACGCAACAAAGATCTGATTTGATTGAAATATGAAATTGAAATATGATGTTTTGTCCAGAACAAATTTTTTAGAATCTTATCTAAGCCTTTGTATCCTGACAAGAACAATTTCAACAGACGTTTATTAAATTTAGTGACGGTTTATGTCCCTTGCCAACCAATCCCAAAAGCATAAATTGGAGTGTAAATATCTCTTTAAAACTGATGGTAGGTAAATATAAGGGTTTATGATTATTCCGTATATTGACCACGTATCAATTAACGTGGATCAATTAACCACTCGAGAAGTAAATTTGCACCGACCAAACGGCACAGTGGTTAAAGCTTTGACGTTTGGATCGGGAGGTACCGGGTTCGAATCCCGATAGGGGCAGGATGCAAAAGGGTTTTTCATCATTTAATTACGATCGATGATGGTAATGAATACAACTATGACCCCCTGTCAGAGTGCACAACTCATGGGCCAACCCATCTTCCATGTCAGTACTATAGGCTGGCATGGAGCAATGCAATGTGCAGATGGTTTTACGTAAATCGGACCTATAGCCGTACGTCCTCGATTTGGCAAGCAATGCGTAAAGTAGGACGGTAAAAGTGAACTGCGAAAGAGTTGGGAGTGCTTCGGCTCCAGAACAGATTGCATAGATTAAAACATAAAAAAAAAATAAAAAAAAGTAAATTTGCCGTGAAAAAATAAATTTTAGTTTAGATTTATTAACTAGATTTTAGACCCACCATTTTAAACCATATTCTGAATTTTAGAGATTATTTTTATTAGTAGTAACACTGGAAATTAACTGAGTAAATTATGAAGCGTTATAAGGATGACCGAGACAATAAAACACGAGAAACAATTTGTTAGCAAACTTACGGAAAATGCTTAAAATATTTTTTCTTTGCTAATTTAAAAATTAATTCCCGCTAAAATGCTATCAATCATAATCAAATCAATATTATATAATTATAATGATAAATGGTTTTATTGAACCCATGACATTTTTTCAGTTTACGGTTTTCTTTCCCTAGTTTGTTTTTTAAAAATTCTTGTAAAGAAATTGAAAACGGTGAAAAATATTTAATAAATATTATTAAAAAAAAATTGTTTGTTAAACCAGCAATAAAGGAACAAGATTAATGATCACAGTTATAAGTAAAATGTATTTTTCGTTTTATTTTTTAAATTCTTCTCAAGATGTTAGTTATTTAATAATATTGGTAAATAATTTATTTTTATTTGGTTATGCGGATTATTTATTAATTGGGAAATAATAAACATTTTTCTATGAAGTTTCGTGTTGTTTATTTTAAATTTTGAGGATGATTTATTATATGGGAACAGAAAATAATAAATAGCTAATATATTTTGTAAAATCGTCTTTATTTGTTAAAACAAAATGAATAATAATTTCCAAATGTGAACTGGGCAATTAGTTAAATGACTAAACATAAACTCCCTATTTGGTATTTTTGTGTGGTACACATCCTCGTATATTATAAAAAAAATTATGTTGGGATCTGAAAAGGTATATATTTTTCATTTTCCCTCATAACAATCAATTATCTTAATTAGTTTAGTTGTAATCATACTCGTATATAAAGTATACACTTGTATCCATTAAAATTTCCAACATGTTCAGCTATTGTGTAAAGAGTTCAACAAATAATTTGTTCGTTTAATTGGCTTTCTGATCAAAATTCAATTATCAAAATCTCTCCAATTTTTTCTGTAGGCATGGTAGAAACACTCAACACCTAAAACCTTTAAAACTCAAATCAAAAGTAAAAATCAAACAAGATTTCAATTTCACATATTTTTTCAGTTTCATGCCATTTTATTATTTTAGTAATGGTTTATGAAATATTTTACCATAGCCTCACTTTTAGAGCTGCCTAGTTCTGTCTATTTGTGGTATCTCTAAACCGATGCCATTTATAAGAAACCGTTATTTTTTCTTATTTAACGTTAGTAGCAGCTCCGTCACGAAAGAAATTGTGCTTGTTTGTGAAATTTTAAAATCAGCAGAAAACTGGACTAACTAAACCAAAAAACGGAAGCGGAACGCACACGAATATTAATACGAGGCATAATGGTTTGTATCATGAGTTTAGAAACAGCTCGAACTGTTTTCATGAAAATTGTTGAGAGGGAATTTTCGTGTGATGATTTAGCGTAAGGATGTACTAACTCGTAGCGATTCATAGAGCAGGCGTTTACAGTACAGGCTAAGCTTAAAATGTTTTCCTATTAGCCAATACATCTCACGTTCTTTTATTTTCATTTGCTTTGCTTTTTGTCTAACGTGATATTTTCAGTTCAATCTTGAATCGAGATGCAATCCAAGCGATTTAGCAGATTCAGCTCGGGTAATTTGTACCTCATTGGGAAATGTATGGATGTAGCTATTTTTGTGCCGTAACATGTATGTTACATTTACTGATTTCGTTAAGTTTTTTTTCCAATCCCTGGTCCATTGGCTGATTTTATCGAGTGGTTGCTGGAAGTATTATACTGGTTGATTCTGCGATTTGCTTGATACCAATACTGCAGCAAAAGTTCCGATGAAGGTTGTTTCCGTTATCGGTATATCAGAAGTGTAAATTAGATATAGGATGGGCCATAATACGCTACCCTAGGGCACCCCTGCTATAGCTGGGTAAAAGTTGGAGTATGTTTCTTCATGTGACGTTTGTTTGGAGAGATACGATTCGAGCAATTGGCAGTATTTTTCTGGCACTAAAGCCTGTGATACATCTAGAAATACGGCAAGGCAATATTTCTTCTCTTCAAGTGCTTGTTCTATTTGATATATCCCTTTTTCAACCAAGAAAATAAAAAAATTGGCTCAGTTTTAGTCCAACCCACACAAATGTGTGAGTAAAAAACCATAGTATGTAATGGCGTTGTTGATAAAAAATTTCGCTTGATTTGAAGAAAAACCAACACAATGGCTGGTGCTACACGAGATTTTAATTTCTGGTTTCAAACTAAGTATTAATAGATTTTTTTTTTTAATTTAAACCTTTATATTAAATGAAAACACCAAATTTTTTGTATTATTTTATTCTGTTCTCTCGAAAATAAAATTTATACAAAAATCTACATCTCCAAAATGCCTTTAAATTTTTTTATTTTCATTTCTATTTTTGTCATTTCGGATTCACGAACAAAAATTTTATGTCGCACAATTTTTGTCCGTGAATCCGAAAGGACAAAAATAGAAATGAAAATAAAAAAATTTAAAGGCATTTTGGAGATGTAGATTTTTGTTTAAATTTTATTTTCTAGAGAACAGAATAAAATAATACAAAAAATTACGTGTTTTTTTATTTAGTATAAAGGTTTAAATTAACAATAAAAAATCTATTACGACTTAGTTTGAAACCAGAAATTAAAATCTCGTGTAGCACCAGCCAATTGTGTGTATATATATAGTGTTTTTTTCGGACGAAAATAAGTTAAAAAAGAATTCACAAATGTGTAAGTTGGTTCAAAAAACATACAAAACTAAATTTTTGACATGGTACTTTTGCCGTACCCGCACAATTGTGTTAGTAAATCACAAAAGGGATATAACGTGTATGACTGTAAAAACATGTAAATATATGTAAGTATATGTATGTAGCAATTGCATTGGAATAAAATCCTGAAAAATATGAATTTGGTTTTAAATATGCGCCAATTATTTACATACAGTAAGTTTCCGCTGCTCATTTGAAATACTTCGAGTATATATAATTTAAAAGCAGACTTCGCCACAGAATCAGAGAAGACGTTAAAATGTGGCAAAAGTGGGGCAGGTACAGACGACGTAAGTTTTACTCATTGAGTTACTCATTGAGTTTGAGGATGTGGTATGCTTGGAAGAGGAGGCTGATGACCCGGAGTTTGAGAAAAAGAGCTCACCGTGTCAACCATCATCCAGTAGGAGACAAGCGACACCAGCCAGATCAAACCCATATCGGACATCAACGTCCCTTTCAAATGCATCTGAGAATTCACAGTCATCGATTGGTCGTCTTATTGCCTTATACATTCAACTAGAAAAGCGAGGAAGTCCAAAAAATCTACTCATGAGCTTTTGACAGATTCATGTTTGGATTCATCGATGCAACTCATATAGCTGATGGCAAATAAGAAACCTAGACTAAAACAGCAGGTATTTGGAGATCATGTGTTTTGTTGAAAATAAACGAAATGCAGCACATCAGAAACAATAAAAAAAGTAAAAATTAATACAGTCAAACCTGTTTTTGTGCGGTAAATAAAAAATAGTTTTCGCAACACATTTAAAAAGTTTTTTTGTATGCGTTGAATAGGGACCGCATAAAAAAGCTTCACGTAGAAAAAAAACTCAAAATATTTCGCAACATGACGCAATAGTTACTTTCATTACGCAATGTGATGAAATATTAAAAATGGAAAAAAACAAAATGGCCAACGTCAATTGTCAGTTAGATTGATCATATTCAATTACGTTTTAATTTGATTGAAATTTTGAAAGAACTTAAGTAATTTGTCTTGAATAAATTTTTTTCATACCGCATAAAAAAAATCCCACACAAAAGAGCGCACAAAACAATCACACAAAAACAGAGCTCACAAAAAAAATCACACAAAAAAGAGCGCACAAAAACAGGTTTGACTGTAATTACAATATGTATTAGAAATTATATATTTAAAATTATTTAAATTAATAGAAAATTAATTTTGTACAAATTTAGAAAATTACTTTAAAACATACATATTTATATTGTTAAGTTTATTTTTCGTATGATACTTGCTGATTTGGCACCCCTGCAATTCCACTCTTAGTCGAAACAAAATTTTACTTATTAATAGCTTCAATTTCATCAGCTGGTAGTAGATCAACACCATCTGAGCGAATTATGTTGCCCTGTCTCAAAGAATTATGCAAACAAATGCAAGCAAGATTAACTTTAATAGCCTCCTTCGCCTCGCGAAAAATTAGCGCAAGGAAAACCCCATATTCGATAAAAATCGTTTGCTATTCCTTTCCAGTCATGCTCATTTTCAGGAAATTTTAATACATCCTCATTTAAAACTTCACACAGTACTGGAATCGTCTTCTTTAAAATTTTCGATTTATTGATTGTTAGATTTTAAATGGCAATGTGCAATGAGGATTTCACTTGTATTTAGACAGCCAAAGTTAAACAAAAGAAGATTTAATAACTTTAAACTATCTTTACCTGTAGCTACATATTTCAGTGTAATCGGGGTCTTTCTGACGGTATTTTCCTTCTTTAAAAAAGGTTGTACCTTTTCTTAATATTGATTGAAACTGGGCCAGGTCTCATCCTCAAAATTGTTTTATGCATCTTGAATTTCTTACAGTAACTTATTGTTAAATGAACGTAATAAATTTATGTTACCAGTCACTATTATTTCGTCCTCGGAATCTAATAATTTTCAATTTATTATATGCAATAAATGTATTTGACACGCAAGAATATATTCTTATAGATGACATCATAGATATTTTCATCGCCTTCCCATCAAAACTTATAAATTATTATTTTAAATAAAATTATTTATCACTTTCAAACAGTATACGGGTGTCCCCAATTGGGATGCTAATCCGTTAGGGGTTATTCCTTGGTTCATTTCATGAACGAAATCGTATGGTAGGGGGGGGGGGTTCAATTTTTGATATCCTTTGAGATACAGGGTTTTAAAAAATTTGGGTCGGGGGAAGAAGTACAAGCGAATATTAAACTGTAACTTACAAAATATTTATCGAACGGAACCAACAAAGCCTCATTTGATGCACAATTGAATATGCTATATTTAAAAGATATATATTTGAATAGGCTATCTTGCATCTGTATCCATCTAAGAGCTATGACGTTTTAAAGTTTACAGAATAAAAAAATGATTTTTTTTTATTAAATTGAGTTTTTCTCAAAAAATCCCCTCATAATTTTTTTTTTACCTAATTTTAATCCGCTATGATCTCCTCTACAATCCCCGAATCCGTTATTTGTACCCACGTGCTATAGTTTTTTTACTTATGAGATGAAGAATGAAAACACTACACACAAATATTATCTGTTTATTCTCAATTTATTTAAGAGATATTGTAGTGTAAAAAATTGCAACAATTTTTTTTATCAACTCATTTGTTTAAATATTGAAAAACAAAAATTAAATATTTTCATTAGTTTTGAGAAACAATCTAGTGTTGTGTCGTTGCTTTGAACCAGAAAATAAAATTAATTTAATAAAACTAATTACACAATGGCACAGTTCTCGGGTGAGGAGTACGTAGATATCCATTTTCTATATGGATTTTGCGATGGTAACGCATCAAGAGCTCGCGCTGAATATCAGCGAAGATTCCCAACGCGAGATATAATAACAAGTTCAAATATGCGGAGCCCCATGCAGTCTCATGAAATCGTTTGGATGTCGATGATGAAATAATAAGAAATGTAACAGCAAATCCAGCTATCAGCATATGGAGGCTCTCCTTACAATTGAACATCTCTCGCCACAGAATTCATGAAGTATTGCAGAAGGAGAAACTTCATCCATATCATACAACACCCGTCCATGAACTATTCCCGATAGACCACAATAAAAGATTGGAATTTTGTAATTTGTTAATTGAAAAGAATTTTGACGATGATAGGTTTGTGAAACGTATTCTTTGGACGGATGAATCTCAATTCACAAGAGACGGCATAACAAACTTTCACAATCTACACACGTGGGCTACTGAAAATCCACATTCGAAAAAACAAACGTCATTTCAGCATCGCGTCAGTGTAAACGTATGGGCTGGTGTAATTCGCGATAATTGAATTGGACCATTTCACATTCCATACCACTCCTCGTTGATGATGTTCCTCTTGAAAGCGAATTCTTACATACATATCAACATGATGGTGCACCTAGTCACGGCGCTATAATTGTTAGTAGTTTTTTAAACGAAAATTATCCAAATAATTTGATTGGAAGGAATGGTCCAATTCGTTGGCCTTCAAGATCACCCGATCTAACTGTATTAGATTTGTATGTCTGGGGAATGATGAAGGCACTGGTATACACCAAAGGGTTTGAAACAAAAGAAGTACTAATTCAAAGAATACACACAGCGCCTCAACAGATTAGAGAAGAATTACCAAGAATTGAAATAACGAAAGGTATACTTAAACGAACATTAGCTTGCATTCAGTCACAAGGAGGACATTTTGACCATCTTTTTTAAATTTATGTTGTTGTTTTATTCTCGAGCCGAACCTTGTATTGAGCGTTGTAGAGAAGGTCGCACTGAAGTAAAATTAATTTTAAAAATATTTTAATTGTTATTTTTCTGTTGAGAAAATACGGTTTTTATAAAAATAATATAGTTTTAAATAAATATTTTGGGAAGTACAGTTTAATATTTGTGTGTAGTGTTTTCATTCTTCATCTCATAAGTAAAAAAACTATTGCACGTGGGCACAAAAAACGAATTGGAAGATTGTACAGGAGATCATAGTGGATTAAAATTAGGTAAAAAAAAAATTATTAGGGAATGTTTTTGAGAAAAACTCAATTTTATAAAAAAAAATCATTTTTTTTAATTTTTTTAAACTTTAAAACGTCATAGCTCTTAAACGGATGCAGATGCAAGATAGCCAAATTATTCAATTGTCCATCAAATGAGGCTTTGCTGGTTGCCGTCCGACATATATTTTGTAAGTTACAAGTTAATATTCGCTTGTACATTTTCTCGAACTAAATTTTTTAAACACCCTGTATCTCAAAGGATATCAAAATTGACCCCCCCTCCCCTTACCATACAATTTCTTTCATGAATTGAACTAAGGAATCACCCTTTAACCGATTAGTATCCCAATTGGGGACACCCTGTATAGTTTTTCAGTACACATACGTACATTTCTATACTCGTCTTAAAAAAATAATTCAATATAGCTAACTTGTTTTCGAAAAAAAATGAGCTGCGGCTTTTTTGACGTTTTATAGTATTTGTTCCTGTCTATAGTGAATAAGCTTACTTGTTAATATTTTGTATACATTTTGTTTTTCTATCGATTGAAGACTGTTAAAGTGGGGAATGTAACATCTAGCGCATTTAAAATAAGCTGATTGAGTATTTTTTTAAATGAAATTTTAGCACGGCATACTTTATCAAAATAAAAATTAGCATACAAAAATAGACCCAATAAGTTTAATTTTTTTGCCGTCAGATCTACAAACAAGTCTTTATAGGTATACAGTAAACAACAGGGAAGACGAACTTTCCATAGAGGTCGCGTGTAAGTGTAGCATAATCCAATATTATAATATTTAGTAGGATACATTTTATTTTAACTCTTTCAACTCTATAGCATGTTTTAACATTGCTGTATCTGCAGCAATGACTTTCCCTCATTCTTAAATGGGTCAGTCTAAAAGTACCCACAAAATGCTCAATAGGCTTTAGGTTTGGTGATTGAGGCAGTGTTTTTAATTGCGAAGTAAATTTAAAAAAAATTTTAAATGTAAATTTTTTGGAGTAAAATTGGAAAGAATCCATATTTTGTTGTGTCCGTGGCTTTTATCACAAACTCAATAATTAAATACTATTTTTGTGTATATTAGATTTTTTTTTAAAAACTTGAATTTTTTTGAATTTAATTTACAACATAAATAAAAATAAAAACAATAAACTTTTTTGGTTTTTTAAAAAATATTTTTATATACAGTGGTGATAATTTTATTTATTTTTTGAGACCGGTTTCGGAACTATCTTCCTTCTTCAGTCTATGTTTTACTACTATATAAAAATAAACTTTTTCATTGTTGACACTCCACAAACGCTAAATTTCCGACTCCATTTGCTGACATGGCACCCTCCTAAACCAATCAAATTTTCACCACCTTGTTTAACTGTTTGAATTAAATTTCTTACATCCAGTTCACTATTTCGCTTTCCCCATACAACTTTGATCAGTAAATGTGACCCTGTTCTAAAAGCTTTGAGGCTTCATCAACGCACAGTATATGCTCAATTATTTTGCTTGTATTTTTTTAGGATTTCTACCGCAATTTTCGGTGCAATAAACTTTTTTTTAGATATTTCACGCTCTTCCCATTGCTTTCAAATTTTTGGTCGACTACTTCGTTTGTTTGGAAATTGCCGGTACTTTCAAAACGTTTAATTACACGATGAACACTGAAACAAGTTTTCCCAATTTCTCGAACTTGCCGAAGTCTTTTAGCCTAATTATGAACGTCTTCTATGATTTTTGTAACCACCACAAGAATTTCACACCCCATTTTAATCGTCCCGTGAATAGTTGAATTTAAAATTGATTTTAAATAAATTCGTCGCAATTAATTGAAGGTACGTGCCCGTATTAACTGTAGGTGTACAAAAATACATTTTATTGATAAAAACAACAGTTAACGGGAAAACATTGTAATGATCAGCTTGTCCCCGCGATCAGCATTACTCGCAAACTAGAACTAAATATGAATACTGTGACACCACCGCGCAATTGCTTCAGAAAAATTAATTGGGCTGCCCATCTTTGGTTTTTCTATACATAAGCTAATATGGGTTATTATAAAATATTGTTATAATGATTGCACTGATAAGTTGATCTTAATAATAAGCCACATGGCTCATTGACATTTTAATTATAAACGTTCGAGTATGTATATGGAACTACTAATATGAATTACAAAATGTTTTTCTTTTTAAACCACAAATTTCGTTTAGCTCGGGCTACTAATCTGCTTAAAAATTGGTATAACTTAGTTTGTGCTCATCATTTTGTTTTATTTCTGACAAAGCATCTATTTAACTAGGAATCTATTAACAGGATTTACTTTGTGTATAAAATTAATAAAAAACATTCCGTTTCGAAAAATCTGCATTAGTAAAAATGAACACTAGATGTAATGCGATTAAATGGATAGGGAGATTATTATTATTCCCTAAATTGATAAAATAACAAAACAAAATGCAGTGTCATTTTAAATTTACGCTTACTAAAATTCAGTAAAAAATTCGGGCTACTTAGACATAGTTAATATTATAAAAGAGCAAGTGTTTTCCTTATCAAATTACTTTTCTCAACCTTAGTGTATAATTTACTATTATTGGAAAGGCACACTCTGCTAGATCGTATTATAAATAAAATGAAACATAAAAACTCATGCGTTTTTGTAAATTAATTTTTTGGCGAGAGCGCATGCGATTTCACTAAAAAACTATAAATATGGAATAACTTTTGCACCATCAACAATTCGAAAAAACTTTACTTGGCTATTTTTATTGGAAATGGACTACCCGATCACCCTGTTTCTTTATATTGTCCAATTCTAGGACACCCTGTATATGACAATACAGAAATAAAAAATAAAAACTGACAATTGAGTAAGAATTGTAAGTAAGGTCAGACAATGCGATGACCCCTGGACGGAATTGTTTAATTATTCCAATCGTTTACGATTAGGAAATATGTTTTTGATATCACTACACCTACTCCAGAAATGTGCTATACATACAAAGACGCCATTTTGGTTGGCCAGTATGTTTCTTATTATATCATCTCATGTCAAATGGCAAGCATGCGTAAAATACAATAAAATTCCAGTTTGCCAAGGGTTTAAAATAGTTTAATGGCGTTTTATAATTCGCTGGGTTGAATTCACTTCACAATGTAACCTTCTCGCGAATAAAAATAAGCTGACTAGCTTAATTCAGAGATTTCCATATACCATTCATAAAATAAATATATTTCTGTACTGTCTGTAATTAAATATGAATATAATTATGTTCATTAAACAATTAAAAATTTATTATAGACAACCATTATGCTGAAAACTACCCTGGCATTATATAATTCAATAGAGGATTGTAAATTATTTTGGCATCAAAATGTAAATTACACATTTTTATGTTCGTGATTCACAATTTAATTTGTCCAAGTTATTTTCGCGCTTTTGATTGAAAGGATAATTTAATTTCTTTTATCATGGTAAAATCGGGTGCTGCATAATTTTGATAACAGCTGGTTCGATGTTTTCATTTTAATGGTTTCTTATCTACAACACTATTCTTTTATTGCCGTCTACGTCTTCAGATACTACCAGTGGTCGTCTCAATACGTTACTGGTTTGAAGCAATCAAGACGCCAAAACCTGTATAATCAATACAATACATACTAAACTAAAATATTGCTTAAAAAAGCAACTACTACACTTGCATACGAGTAAATTATATAACTTTGTTCTAGCAAATTTTAGTAAACTACTAAACAATTTAGAACAATATACTTTTTCAACTAATAATTTAAATTAAAAGTTATAAATTTTGTATTCCCTCGCAGAAGGAAGGAAAATTTATAATTGAAAAATAATTAAAATATTTTTGTAAGTTAGAATGAATTTTATTTTTAATATACTGTAATTGAATTAATTAAAAATTATATCCTGTTATTTATAGGAAAAACAAAGTTATTAAAAATCACAAAATTTAAAAAAAAAATGGAGTTTTCGAACACTTAAAGACCGATAAACGCAAAATATTTTTTTTTCCGGGAATGTAGCAGATGTTTAATATTTCTAATATTTCGTGGAAAAATACAATCGTTTATCAAGGCAAGTTATTGTCATCACTACAAATATAAATTTAAATAATTATAATCTTTAAAAAATTAAATTTTCTGTTCATAGCTTTACAGTTGCTAATAATAAAATCTGTAATTCCTTGGACGTAAATGTTCACCAAACAGTAGAGTTTTATGACAATAAGTTTGGCGACAATAAGGGGCGCGATGTTTTGCTCGAACATCATATTTCTATCGAGCTTGAGATAATTTTGTGATCTTAGAATACTAATAAACGTGTATTTAATATTAGATTTGACTATATGCATTTGTTGATTAAAAACTAATAATATAAACAGAAAGAGTAAGCATCAATAGAAATCAGTAAGTTTAAGCCAATACTATTATAAAAAAAACTATTCAAAGCAAACAAATTTGCAATGCAGAACTATTTATAGAAGGAAAACTCGAGGAAAAAGTAAAAAGAAACTTTCTTTACAACGCGGTAACAAAAAAGTTTATTTCTCCATTCATCGCACATTAGTAATCGATTTACTTTACTCGTCTTACATTTGAAAGAAAGTCGTAATAAACAACAATACAGTTACTTTTCAGATAGACGGTAGCAATTTTTTATTAATCATTCTGATGCATTAAATATATATGAAATTTAAAAACTTTTTGTTTTGTTATTTAATGTTTACTTTACTAACAAATATTTATTTTTCAACTGCTACATACGGAATGTTTACCTTAGTACGAAACCTGATGCAAGGATATATGTATGTAAATCAATATGCTTAGCAAAATTTTAAAAAATTTACTTTACCACGTACAATGTACAGTAATACATCTTTATTGTTCTTATTCGAAAAATATAGTGACTGAATTTGTGATAAATGATAATCCAGGATTGGCCCATTTTAGTTGTACAACAAAGATGGTTATATGAACAATTTTCTGAAAAAAATTGTTCCTGAAATCAATGGACTTGCGGCACAAGAATTCCTCGAAAACAGTTATCGTAAAATGACAAACGACTTGCAAATCAACCCTCTCTCAAATTTAAAAGCAGAAGTTTTTTTTTTTCATTCTTAGCATTTTGAAATAACTGCGAGTTAAGGTTCATATAGCTGATAAAATGAAATATCTCAATAAATACATATGAGACCTTTTGGTGGAGTATAGATATTAGACTGAGTAATGTATTATTATTCGCATTTATGCAATACATTTTAAAAATTGAATTTTATATTAACAGACCTTATGAGTAATTTTAATAAGATATTGAAAAATAATTGCATAAATGATAATTTCTTACATGTTGATGAGTATTCACATGTTCTTATATTTAGTAAGAGACTGAATGAAGACATTGATTTAATGGTTCTTGGTGAGACTTGGGTTACAAGTAAGAACATAAATTCATTTCATGTAAATAATTTTGAAGGTATTTTCTCTTGTCGTGACGATAGAATAGGAGGAGGATTAATAGTTTTTATTAAAAATGACTTAAAATTTAATATCTTAAAGTGCGATGATGGCCATTTTCCGTTTCATTTCATATGTGTTGAACTTCCCGAGTATAGTTGTACTAAGCTTTTGGCCTTTTATTGACCACCTAGCTGTGATGTTGAAATGTTTTTAAGCTTCTTGGACGGCATTGATGTAAATAGGACAGATACAATCATTGTCGGGGATCTAAATATTCCCGTCAATAGATAGTCCCCGAGTTCCGGGATGATTGTTACTAATACATTTGCCACTAGGTCAATCAGTGGCAATATTATTGATGATGTTGTAAAACATCAAACATTAAAGCTATTCATAACTCAACAATTTTTTCAGATATTAGTGATCATAATGTTATTTTTTCATCCATTTTCTTCAAACCTAAATTCTTCCGGCAAAAATTAGAACAAAGTATTATTGATTTTGATAAAGTTGATTTTTATTTTGATGATTTTCGTACTAAAACAGATTTTGATACTGCTGACCCTGAAATTACTATTAAGCAAATTATTGAGAAATACAATCATTTAATCGTAAAGTTTACAGTAGTTAAAAGTGTTATTGCAAAATTGAAGAATGATTCTTGTCCCTGGATGACATTTAACTTGTGGAAGCTCATTGGGAATTAAAAAAAAGTACAAATTAGAATCTAACGTAGAAAATTGAAATCAACTTCACACTCTTAATAAAAAAATATCATCTGAGAAGTGTTTTGCGAAGAAACGATATTATGAAAATATGTTTAGCAATGTGAGTCAGAAAAAATTATGGGAAAATATCAATCAGTTTTTGAACAGAAACAACACCAACTCTAATATTGAAGCTATCAAAATTAATTTATAATGATAAATCTCATATACTCAACTTGTTTAACGATTATTTTGTTAATATAGGAGCTTCACTTGGGCAGGCGATTGGGAGTGATAGACATATTCATAAGTTCAATACATTGCGCTCGAATTTAGACTCAATATTTTTGTCATCAACTACTCCTCTGGAAGTATACAACATAATTTCCATTTAAATAATAGTAAAGGTGGTGGGCCAGATAATATACGTAATTTGGTTGTAAAGCGTAACGCTTCCCATTTCTCTGAAATTCTGGCTAAATTAATTAATACAATTTTTGAAACTGGTGAATTTCCCAATCATTTAAAAATTGCTAAAGTGGTGCCAGTTTTCAAAAGTGGTGCCAGTTTTCAAAAGTGGTGATAAAACTGTAATTTTTAATTATAGACCCAATTCCACCTTGTCCGGATTTGATAAAATCATAGAAAAAATCTTAAACACGCGCTTCTTAAACAAATCGGAATTTTTCTATGGGAGTTCTTAAACAAATCGGAATTTTTCTATGCTCATCAGTATGGATTTAGGGAAAGAGCGGGTACTGAAATGGCGCTTGTGGAGATGACAAATCTAATTTATATTGCCTTTGATTGGAAGGAATATGTTGGAGCTCTATTTCTTGATCTCAAGAAAGCATTTGACACGATTGATCATAAATTACTCCTTTATAAATTACATTGCTATGGATTTCGTGGAATACCTTATAAACTAATCAATAGTTATTTAACCAATCGACTACAGTACGTAATGATTGATGGGATCAGGAGTCATGTACGTGATGTTAATTGTGGGGTTCCTCAAGGTAGTGTGCTAGGACCGTTATTGTTCATAATATTCATTAATGATATTTCATTTTTGCCATTGATTGGGCATATTAATATGTTTGCAGAAGATACTGCAATTATCTACGAAACAAAGGATCCTTCTGCTATAATTAATAATATGGAACATGACATGAATATATTACTTTTATATTTCAAGGCTAACATGATTTCATTGAATCTAGCAAAAACTAAATTTATGATTTTCTATTCGCCACATAAACCAACATTTAGTGTAACATCTTTCAAAATAAATGATTTCGTAGTGGATCGAGTTGAACATTTCAAATACCTAGGGGTAATATTTGATTCTCGTATGGCATGGGATGAACATGTTGCCACAACTTGTAGAAAAATGGCTCTTTTGGTTGGGCTTGTGAGAAGACTCTCATATTATGTGCCTAAATATGTTCTGAGATTAATGTATTTTGCGTTTATTCATCCCAGAGTTCTGTGTGGGATTGTTGTTTACGGTACTGCCAGTTACACTAAGCTAAAGAAAGTTCAGATCTTACAGAACAAAAGTTTGAAGGCAATTTCGAGACTACCTGCACGTTTTCCTACCTTAACTTTGTTTGAAACTGAAGCCAACGGTATTTTACCAATAGGTGCGTTATACGATTACCAAGTAACATTATATATGTATAAGACATTGAATGTATCTTCAATTCTCTTTACCTTAGAATTTTATCGTTACAATCATAATTATCGTACCAGATTTGCCAATAATATATCGTGTGGTTTTGTAACTAACGAATTTGGGCGAAAATCAACTAGATTTTTGGGCCCTTCGTTATATAACAAGCTACCAGAAAGTATAAAAGAATCAGTGAATCTCCGTCATTTTAAGAAAAGTTTGAAGCTATATTATCAAACTCTTATAAATTATTTATATAGGTTGAATTTTAAATTTTGTTTATTGTTATTAAATTATTGATTTATTAATATTACTTAATATATAATTGTATAATAGAATTATTTTTAAAATTGGAAATACATATGTATATATACGTATTTTCTAATGTATATCTTGAAGCTCATTTATAAAGTTGATTTCCCTTAAAAGCACACGAAATCCATCGGGAATCAACTTTGTAAATTACAATAAATATTGTAAATTTTTGTAATTTTGTAAATAAATTAAATTAAATTTAAAAATAAAAAAATAAAAAGTAGTGAATGTGTGGCATCATACAGGATGAATAGGTTAAAGTGTACCGGTAACAAGTGTTACTACAATTTAAATTGTATAACTATTTTAAGTATATAACTGTGCCAAATTTCAGGTGTCCGGAAGTTTTTTGTGACAGAAATAAGAGAGATGATCAATAAGTTCATTAAATATGTAGAAAATAACGGCAATTAAAATCACAGCATGATGTTCAATATTTTGCGTTTTAAATTTTCAAAACAAGTGTTCAATAAATCACTCACAAAAATTTAAAAAAACAATTGATTTGCATGAATTTGTCGGTAGACTAAATAATGTAGAATTTCATGTAGATTTACCAAACTTATTTAACACCCCTCCGACGCACCAAACGATGCTTTTTTGTCATGACTCATTCATGTCGCGTTTATATCTCATAAAATTATGTAAATATTATATAAAAAGTGTAAATATTATTACACATCAGTTTAATGACAAAGACGCAAAAATGTCATTTTCGAAGGTACTTAAATTAAACCCTTTCTGCCCTAATTAATAATTGCAATTTAAAAATTCTCACTACCCAGATGATTTATTTTTGAACCAAATAGATAGATTTAAAATACAAATTTTTCGTGCTGTGCTGATGACGTTAATGTTTCTATTTTTCAAGGATATTTATAAGTAAGAAACAATTTTATAAGATATTTGTTAAGTCGGCGGTTGCCATCGTAATATAATAAATTCAAAAGATAATATCATAAAACCCTGGGAGTAATAATCAAATTTATGTTCTCGTACAATGATTGTAAAAATACCAAAAATTTTGTATTTTACCAAGAGTAACATGCCATCCTCCATTTATTTCGTACTTACGTTTATCTAACATATTTTATTGACAGTATGATAACGTCATGGACAACTTACCTAAAACGAAAAGAAAAAATGTTAAATTAGTTTTCAAAAGAAAATAATTTGTATAAATTAAATTAAATCGTTATTTTTAAAATGGGCATTGTATAAGCCCGTGTTCAACAAGTGGTATTTGACTGATTATTAGCAAATTGCAAAGATTCAGGCAAGATATTATCTACAGAAGTAGAAATGGCTTATCAACAAGTAAATCTCACAGATATTTATCGTAAGGGATGAAAAATATTTAAAGACACTGGTTTTTCAACCAAATGACTAGAGATAAATTAAAAAAATTATTTGAAAGTTTCCATAGTGGCTGTGTACTTTCTAAAATTATCACAATACATTATACTACAGTATCTATTTTCTATCTGGATTATTTAAAAAAAATTATGCAATGCCAACTCAATAAAAAAAATTTACAAAAATATCCGGACAAGAACTGTCATGTTTGTAAAATGTAACGGAACAAAACAAGTAAATGTATAAATTTATAATTTTATCGCAAATTTTAGTACTATCGAATCTGTTCAACCTGTTGGAAGTGGAATTATATTACTCACACATAGAAAATTATAAAACTAGGAGGAAAAAATACAACTTTTAAACAGTGGCAATTAGTAATTTTTCATTAAGAAAAAGATCAACGTAGTTATCCGGAAATTGCTTATTTGTTAAATATGAGCAAAAGTATAGTTGGAGATATAATCAACTGATACTAAAAATGAGGATCGGATTGAATCAATAATACAAAGTAGGTGCCCAAAATTGCTGATAGATCATGAAAAAGGGCAACTTTTACGAGTTGTACGGCAGAATCCCAAAATTAGAAACTGTCTAAAGATCATGGTTAGAAAGTTAGCTGTGAGACAATTTGGCAACCCATAAGAGAATTTTAATGGTGGCCACGCAGGACAAGTGGCGGGTTTGAATCCCACCAGAGGCAGGATGCAAAGCGAATTTTCGTCATCGATTACAATCGGTGATGTTAATAAACACAACTATGGCCCTTTGTTGCAGTGCAGAATTCAGTGCCGACCTACCGTCCATGTCACTGTGCAGGTTGACATGGAGCTTGCAATGTGCAGGGGGTATTCTGTAATTATTTGAATGTGTTGGTGTGTGCGTGAATGAAAAGGGGGTTTAATTGACCTTAAAAGAACATTAAACTCAATGGACAATTAATACTGTTAAAAAAATACGAGAGTTGCCAGAAAAAAAACCGTTTATCAGTAAAATTAATAAAAATAAACGGAAGCAATTAGCTTTAGAACACAGAGCTAAGCCAGACAGTTCCTGGAATGATGTCAGATTAGCTGATGAAAGTAAATTTGATCTGTTTAGCTCTGATGGCAGGATTATGGTATAAGGTGTTTACATCATACGACAAGCTAAATTAGAAAAAGTGTCAACAACTTTCAAACATGGTGGGGGATCAGTTACGATGAGGTATCGAAATTCATGATTTAAATTTTGTTATGTGAAGTTTGGACTCCCGCCGCAGTAAATCCGGCGCGCTCTATAATCGACATGATTAATAAATAGAAGTGCATTGCCTTCAAAATAAATTTATTTCTGTGTGTTAAATTACAAGTGAAAATTTAAAAAAATTTACAGAAATAAAAATCTTTAAGATGTGATAATGGGTTTATTTTCTCCAAGCAAAATAAAACAACGACGATCGAAATCCACCACTAATTTAAGTGAAATAAATCGCGCAAATTCTCTAGTGCCATCGACCTCTGGCATAAATAAAAATGCAATGCAAATTCCAAAAAGTGTAAGCGGTTCACAAACTTTTAAAAGTGCTACAACATCAAATATTGTGGTAGGTAACAATATTGTACCAAGCGACATCGCTATAATGGATAAAACCATGGTCAATGAAACGAAAACTGTTTTGCATTCATTAATAAAAACAGGCATGGAACGTTACATAACCGTAACTTTAAAACGATAACGTAATTCCAAGTCTCCAATGCAATCTGCGACAAATTCAGAAACAATAAAACTAGGAGCAGGAAGAACAACTGGTAACCGTTTCCAACCTCTATGTAGAAATTAAAGTAATAATCGGAAACTCGAGAAGAGGCGAGAACACCAAAAGAACGACCACGATCAATATATCTTCGGGAAACGCCGTCTCAACAGTTAGTAGCCGATCTTAAAAAAGAAACAGGTGGAGAGTTTTTCATTGCTCCAATTAAACAAGGCAATATCCGTGAAACCAGAATTCAAGCCTTGAGTATCGAAGCATATCGCAAAATTGTTGCCATCTTAGAAGCAGCTAATAAATACTTTTACACATACAGATTGAAAAGTTCGAGGGGACTAACAGTAGTAATAAAAGGAATCAAGTCATATATATCGCCACAAGAGATACTTGAGGAACTCACTGCCAAGGGCTTCAACTTCAATATAAGAAGCGTTATCAACATTATTAATCGTGAGAAAATTCCTCAACCAATGTTCAAAGTTGAGCTGGAACCTGAAACAGCAAAAACCAAAGGGCCACAAGAAATCTACAACATGATGGTATCTGTTGTATAGAAGGGTGGTAGTGGAAGATTAAAGATAAACGTAAATCAGTTTTACAATGATATGCGGCAACATGCACAAAACTAGCGAGTGTAGTTTAGACAAAACCAAACCTGAAGCAAAGAAGGGCAGTAATTGTGGAGAAAACCATACCGCTAATTACTGAGGACGCATTGATGTCAAGGAATTAAGGAAAAAACTGACACCAAGGCAACGAAACGAGAAACGAGCTATTAATCAAATACATAAATGCTGAAACAATGAGAAAATTATTTCTGCAACCACACAGAAACATTATTTTAAGAGGTGGATGCGGGTAACGGTGAAATAAAGCAAAAAAGCTCAGAATGATGATCAAGGAATTTATAAATTGATAAGTACCCTCAACGAATCTATGAACAAATGTATGCAAATTATGGAAACAAATATGAGACTCATACTGCAAAACATGACTACCATGATGCAACTGTCAAGGAACAATCAAAATATAAGATGTTTGAACTTAAATTAGCTTTATAGAATGCCTCCCAATGGGCAGGCGCAACTAAATTAGAAGTACTGCATTTTCTTAATAAACTCAACATTGACATCAGGATGCGGTCTCTGAGATACATTTTATAAAAATGAGCTCTGTTAAATTTAATGGTTATAAAATTTACGATACCCAGCACCCTAACGGGACGCCTCGTGGGGGATCAGCAATTATTATTAGACTAGAATAAGACACCATAAACGAGAAAAATATCACGAGTAACTTATACAGGCTACTATAGAATCTGCTTAGAAGAATGACCCGATACATGCACCATATCCACAGCTTACTGCTAAATAAATTCTTTACAGGGGGAGATTTTAGCTCCAAACAAATCTAATAGGACTCTCGATTAACATCACAAGAAAGGTTAGCAGCTGTGGAAATGTATGCAGAAAGAAAAACTAGATCATGTTTCTGGCGGCAGACCAACATATTGGCCAACCGATAGACGAAAAATTCCCGCTCGACATTTAGTTAAAGTATTTACTCCGAACGAACATAGTGAACACTTGGAATTGCTGCCTGAAGAAGTTGAAGTTCAGAATTTCAACCAAATAAATATAAATGGCGTGAAGTAAAAACAACGATCAGCGCACATATAAACCCCAAAAAGGCAGCTGGTCATGATCTTATTAGAGGTAAATTACTCATAGAACTTCCAGATATACATATGTATCAAATTAATAACATACGTCTATAATCTTTATAAATTATTTTCACTTATTTGCGTATTGAAAGATACCTATCAGTAACGGTAAGAATTGAATACAAGTTTAAAATATTTTCCATATTTTTGTTGTTTGGTCAGCTGATGAGACGATCGAATGTTTAAATTTAAAGAATTAATAATTGGAAAACAAAACTGCCACCATCCAGAATAATCTAAAATTTCATATCTTACAGTACGAGTAAAAATATCAAACAATATTAAACCATACCTAACTGAGTCTCATCATGCTCTTTCAAATGTGTCTAAATCAGAATAATACAAGAAAATTTTTAAACTGACGTCTCTCAATCCATAAAATGTTAAAACTGTTATTTTCTTAAATACCCCTTCACAAAAATGAATATTAAGTTAATTTAAAATAAGTGGTGTACGGAAACCGACATTATAGAATAAACTGGATAATGTTGTAAGTACAAAAGATATCAAAACAACTGTAATGTAACTGATTATCCAAAAACGTATAATTAAATCCTAAACAAACTGAAAACCTTGAACCTGAACATATTCAAAACTAACAGGCTATATACGAATAAAAAACAAAAGGTGTATGCCGTATATTCCTTTTCCTGCCAGATAAAATATTTATTTGCTTCCAACCCACATTGAAGTCCAACCCACACAAATGTTTGTGCAATTTGTGACAGGTTGTAATGTCTTCCGGATTTTAACGGATCTTAGTTAAATCGGAATTATTTTTGAAAAATATAAATTATATTAATTATTTATTTTTAACAACATCAACAAACAACATATATTTGACAATCCTTTTACTATTATTATAGTTATGTGTTATTTTTCGGACGAAAACGATTTAAGAGGAATGTGTAGGTCGGTCCAAAAAACATACAAAATTAAACTTTTGACATGATTCTTTTTCGTTACCCACTCAATTGTGATGGCAGGCAGGAAAAGGGATATATCTTTAAAACAAATTCGTGTTTTACTGTTACGTAGCACAAAATTTAGGAAAATTTTCGGTAATGAAATATTTAAGACAAAACATAAAACTAAGGTAACTTTGATAAAAAAAACAAAATAAAATTATAAAAGATTATCGTATACCCTTATCTAAAATAAAAGAAAACCGAAAACGTTAGATTTTTATTTTAGTGAAAAATGTATATCTGTATTATAAAACGGAAAACTAAAAACCAAAAAAAAATTGATTTTCCTCCTAAAAAAAAAAAAAAAAAAAAATAGAAATTTTTGTGAAACAAGTTTTCAGGAAAATTGTACCACATATGAATATATAGTTTATCTTCCTTTATATTTTTAGTATATCATAAATTTAAAACCACAAGACAGGAGTGATAGCAGAAAAGGAAAATATATGTAACACTTTATAATTTAACAATAACATAAAAATATTATTTCAAGTGAGTGAAATATAATAATAATAATAATAATATTCCCTTGTTCTTATAGATATCCTCAGAGTCAAGACGTAATTCGCTTATTGAGTGCTTAAGGGAAGGGAGGAAGTTTATATGGCAACGATAAAATATACTTGACACACATAATAATAAACATCATTTTCAGTTAAGCTTTTTAAAAAAACATAAACAAACGACGTTCTTCAAAAGCTCTATATATAATATGGCCATCATGTCTAGTGATTGTTTTAAATTTTTATTATCTTAAAACTGTTGCGCGACCTGCGTATAAACATCCTCATACCTGGTTGTGTAATTTTTTATTCGTGTACTGATTTTTAAGGCGCCTCAAAGCAATATGAGTTTTAAGGTTCGCTTATATCTAAAATCTAACAAAATACTAAATACATATCGATCCCTTTGTTATGGATTATGATGCATAATGATGATGGTCCTTGTTCGCACAACTTTAAATATTAATGCCATCAAGATGGAAAATATTAACTTCATGAAACATAAAAAACATAAACTATTTTAAAATGATTATCTATGTTTAAAACAGTTTTAAAGAAATGTAGAGTGTAAGATGCAATTCTCCTGTGACAACTACGGTACATACGGTAGGTACGGTTATATTTCTCTTAAATAGAAATTACTGAAGATATCAACAAAACGTAATATGAAAAGATAAGCAATACGAGAAAACGAATGAGGTTTTACTTCAATTGTAGAATGCCAAAAGCAATTTAAATTTTTTGTTATGTGCGAATTATGACATTCAACCCTTCTGACCACAGATTGATGCTGTATAAGATAACAGAAAATTTCCAGCAGAAAAATGTGTTTTGCTATCCACCGCTAGAGACATCACTATCACAAAAATTTAATTTTTTTTGCTGATATTTTTTTACACCAGCAGAAAATTTTTGATATTTTTATGCAAATTAAAAATTCTCAGTAGAAAGTTTTATGAAAAATCAGAGAATTTATGAAAAAGAAGAGAAAATGTATGTTTAAACGTTTTGAAGCGATGAAAGTTAATTTTCTTTAAAAAACGATTTCCGAATGTATAGTGTAAGAAGCACTCTCAAAACATAATAAAATTATCATAATCATCATTATGCAAACACAGGGCAACATCAAAAAAATGGCCATTGTAGAAAGCACTCCATACATTTTTGAAGTCATTTTAATGTGAAATGTTTTCAGTTTTTTAACAAAAGTGTTAGAAAACCCCCCTGTAACTACCCTGGGTGTATGTTTTATGGTAGCTGAGATCATGATCTATATACATGAGCAACATAAGATTCACACCTGGCGTCAGTAGCCTTCAACACATTTTTGAAGTCATTTTAATGTGAAATGTTTTCAGTTTTTTAACAAAAGTGTTATAAAAACCCCCTTGTAACTACCTTGAATTTTAAGCTGCTCATGCATATAGAATATGATCTCAGCTACCATAAAATCATACACCTAGGGTAGTTACAGGGGGGTTTTTTAACACTTTTGTTAAAAAACTGAAAACATTTCACATTAAAATGACTTCAGAAATATATGGAGTGCTTTCAACGATGGCCGTTTTTTTGATGTTGCCCTGTGTTTTCATAATGATGATTATGATATTTTAATTATGTTTTGAGAGTGCTTACACCATACATACGCAAATCGTTTTTTAAAGAAAATTAACTTTCATCGCTTTAAAACGTTTAAACATACATTTTCTCTTCTTTTTCATAAATTCTCTGATTTTTCATCAAAGTTTCTGCTGAGAATTTTTAATTTGCAGAAAAATATCAAAAATTTTCTGCTGGTGTTTGAAAATATCAGCAGAAAAAATTTCATTTTTGTGATAGTGATGTCTCTAGCGGTGAATAGCAAAACACATTTTTTCTGCTGGAAATTTTCTGCTAACTTATACAGCATCACAAATTGAAGTATATGAAGTTCATAAAGCAAATGGCCTAAAAACCGTAACGATATGATTGTTACGTAATATGTACATGAATTTAAAAGTTTGGTTAGAAATGATGTCTTTGAATTACAGTGCTTATGAACACAATAATATGAAATATATGTACTATGCATTTCAAAATTATGTGTGCAGCGTGAAAATTGCCATTATTTTGGGTGAAATATGTTTTATTAAATAAACTAAAGCATGTACTTCAAATTAAATGAAACATTTTTTTTTTTAATTCATACATAAAGAACATTTTATTTAACTTCATTTCAAAATTATTTGTGTACTCGTTTCTCAGAGCACTGTAACTGAAATCTGTTTGAACACATTATGAAGCAGATGTAATTGGTGTAATCCCATCAAGCGATTGTGAGTTGATAGAACCACCTGTGTAAATCATCAATATTTCATGTGATAGTGAAAATATTCAAACAGTTAAAAAATTTTGAATACTCACAAGGTATGAATATTAAATATTTTAAATAGTTGAAGTGTGTTTATGAAAATGACTAACTTAGCTTGTATCAAATCTTAGATGACAAAGACATTGTTCCGAAAAAATTAACCAAAAAAAGACCCATTAGAACGGTATATTACAAAACTTGGGTAGAACTATTATCACCCGACATATATGCTCAGAGTTCTCTGACGCTGATGAATCTGCAAATGAAGAAGTATCAAACATGTTTATTACTATGCTAAAGACCCGTGAGAATAAAATGACAACAATTTTAAGGCGAACGAATCGGATACAGTGTGGAATAAAACCATGTATGACGACGGTAAGAATCATCAACTAACGAGTCATCTAATGAAATTGAAAACAATTTTAGTCTTAACGATTCTGATAGAATGTGAATAGAGAATACACAAAGGGTTTACAACGGTAAATAACAAAACGTGACGAAATACAAACACGAAAAAGAAAACGGAACTTTATGCAAGAATATATTCCATATCTCAAGGCTTGAGACGTGAAAGTAAATCACAAAAGAAAACTAAAAACATGCAAGTTAAAATGTTGCGAAAGAGTGCCATAGGAAATGTAAATGCAATGCTTTTCTGAATATTGTTTAACGGAGAGGGAAACCTTGGAACAAATAAAAGTGTGCCAAACCTGTTTTCCTGCCGTTTTTGGTAAGAAAGAGGAGTATATTACAAACAGCTATAAAAATACAAGGAGGAAGAGAGGTTGCTGATGTCAGAAGATCAGCGATAAAAAACCGAAAATAACATCCAGCCAGGAACAGGAAGTGAAAAATCAGATTAACTGTTTCCCTAAGCGTGAATCACACTACGCCAATCTCATACACAAAATATGTACCTTACGATAGGATTAAATTTGTCAAAAATGTACGAGATATACTCAGGCTGTGTGCTAAACTTAAGTTAATAGTCAATTTTAAGTAAATTTTTCTGTAAATTCAATTATTTTTCAAAAACTCTATGGCAAACTGATCGAAAAATCTGTCCTAAAACCGGTTTTTGCCGTAGTAAATGATTTACCTTAAGTTTAGTACACAGCCGAGGTCAATCCACAAACAAAAGTAGTATTATCGTAAAATCGTGAAAATTTTAAAAGATTTAATTTAAAGTTTAAACATCCACAATCGATACCTGCCAAAAATGGGACAAATTTGCTTTGCAAATGAAATGCAAGTCAACGAAGAAGAAAAAATAACTTTTAAAGTGGCATGAGATCATCATCAGGGGCGTGCTGAATTAGCTTGTGAAGTAAAAACAGTGCTACCTATTGATCTTCAACAATTTCTGCCTACTCAAACATAGCATTTTATAAACGATGCATTTGGCCCTTTAATTTAACCATCCAAAATTGCGATGATAATTCAACATCCTGCTTCCTTTGGCATGAAGCAATGAGTGGCCGAGGAGAAAATCAAATAAGCTCATGCATATACAAACATCTCATGTTTGCAGAAAACCAAAGCAGTATGTTGTAATTTTTCAGAGACACATGTTCGGGACAAAATAGAAACAACATTGGATGCGGTATGATGCAGTATTTTATAGAACAAACAAAATAAAAAATAGAACATAAATTTCTCGAGCCAGAACACTCATTTAGAATGTTACTCCGATCGCAAAGTTATTGAAGATAAAAAGAAACGTACAAGCATGGCAATATTTTATTGATACGATTGAACCCAAATGATGCCTCACTCCTATTCAAAGGCAAACTTAGTTTTTGCGTCTAAAATTACCAGTGGTTATCATACATAACCTTCTATACATTTTACCAAAGCTGCTTTGCCCTAATTGGCCACATTAAAGAAGTTGGTTCAAAAAACTTTTATTATATCATTTTTATGTCAAATACAGCCTAATCAAAAATATGCTGCGGTTTCGTAAAGTTTCTACAACGTCGTCTATTAGAATCGCTTTGATTGAATAACAAATCAAGTTAAGAAGCCTACTTTCGGTCCAGTGGGTTATCCTAAATTTGTATTCATACACTGCTTCTAAACTTTATATAAACTATACAGGTATTAAAAAAAGTAATACAATTTTTTAAAAAGTAAGGACGTAAAAAGCATAACCGCGGAAGAGCAGGGTGAGCCTTGAGCTCCAAAACAGATTGCATAGTTACCAATAAAATAAAAAAAAAAATAAAAATAAAAATAAAAAAAAATAAATTAAAAAAAAAAATAAAAATAAGAATTATAAATAAAACAATTATTTAAATTAACAATTAGTACTTCAAATATGAAACTGTCAAACGACTTATTAAAAATTTAGAAAATACGATTTTAACTTTTTTTTAAAACTGGTTTTTGATAAATTAAAATCAAATTGATCAATTACGGCATTGAAAGATTTTGCAGATCGATTAATGGGATTGTTGTCGCCATAGCTGGTTGGATGGTGTTCAAGCGCCAAAAATTGATGATTACGCAAAGTCCTGCTTGGGACATTTATGGATATGTTTTCCAGGATGAAGGATGAATCAATGTGGCCGAGGAGGACATTTCCGATAAAAGCGGCATCCAGAAGTAGACGCCTGTTTTCAAGCGTGCACATGTTATATTCTTTGCACCTTGAAGAGTAAAGAGGTAAACGAGCAACATTTTCGTAGAATGGTATGTTCATAATGTATGGTATAATCATAATTTAAGCCAGTTTTCTTCAACAGGAATATAAGAAATTTTTTTGTATGCTAAATAGAAAGATTATTAAAGTGATTATTAAAGCGATTATTAAAGTGATAATTAAAAAGTGTGTTATAATTGTAATAATTAATTGTAATTGTGTGTTGTATAATAAATTGTGTTGTGTAAACAAATTGTGTGAGTTCAAATTTGAAGCAGTTGTATTTATTCACAATCCAGTGATCCGAACCTTGAGTGACAAGGCAAAATCGTAACAGTATTTTAATTTTTCATTTTATTAATATTTGTTTTAGTTTTTTATATTTTATTAAATATTTTGCTGTCAAATAACAAATGGCAAATGTCTTTTTTCAACAGGATGACAACCCTTCGAAAAAAAATAGAAAAAATAACCGCCTTGCGGTAAACACCATAACCATAAAATGGTTTTATTTACCCTAAGGCTACTATAGTTATTTAAATATGAAACAAAGGAATTTTGAAAAATAAATTTTTCGATAAACAGTTGAAGTAAAAAACGGTGTTTTTTTCATAAATCAGTATGACCGAACTTAGTTGATGTTTGGCATTAAAATTTAGTTAGATAGTGCTATGAAACGTACTGTAGGTTGGTGAAATTATTTCTTATTAAATATAAAAATTTTAAATTCAAAGAAACAGGCAGTATTGCCATTTCAGTATTGCCATTTCAGTAATGGAAAATCAACAAATAGGTTAACTATTGATTTATTATAGAACGTAAAGCTAATACATATCATTGCAATGGTGTTGAAAAATGTTACAAATTTAGTAAAAGCGCAATTTTCGGTACCAGATTACGTCAAATGCCATGTTTCCATGAACCAGGTTAGATAGAACTAGGTTGAATTGAAATTAGGTTTTCGTTAATTCCAAAATGACGTTGATCGTTTCCATGGAGTAGAGTTAGGTTAAGTTGAAATTTTGAAAACCGCTTGATAAATTTAATTATTTGAGCCTAATAATCTTATATGGTATACTTTAAAGCCCTGAAAATTATATTAAAGTATTCCTTTGTTTTAAATATACATATGTATTTGTGAATGGCAATTTTTCCTTGCTACCATTTTGATTTTCAACTCTACTCAATCCCACTAGTTCGTCGAATTCAAAAAAATTTAACGAAACGTCAACTCTTCTCTGTTTCCATGAACGCTGACTCCAACTTAAGCCTACTCAACTCTGCATGGAAACAAGATCAAAGTGTTACGACAATCATAAAATGATATTTTTGAAGTCAAATTACTTTAATATTAATAACAGAGCGGTGTCTTCGTCTCGATATTCGTAATCAAAACACAATAGATTTTAATTGATTTTAAATATATTTAATTACCAATAATTAAATATATTTATTAAATATATGTACATATATTTATTTAATTTATATTTTTGTAAATCTGAGTTCTTAATTTACAAAACATGGATAATTTTTTTATTGTTGTTCTTTTGTATGTATAAATATTGAATATGCACAGCAGCAATTTTTTAAAATGTCGAATCGTCTAAAATTATACGGTACAAAGACACTGTATGCATTACGCTTCAGTTATCATTTTGTTGTTATGTTAACAGAATCAGAACTTTGTTTAGCATTCTTATATGAATTTGATATAATCATAATTAAGAAATGATAATTTTGTGCGTTGTAAATTACAACAAATTTGTGTTTTCATAATTTTAGATAGCACAAATATTTATATTTTCGTAATGGTTTTAAAAATTCCACAATCAACGTTTTTTTGGTTACGATTACGAAAATAGCATATCGAAAATTTTAGGTATCGAAAATCTTCGCAAGAGCTCAAGAAGAGATCCTGCGGACTGATGAAGTGCTTTCCTTAAGTTTAATAGATTTCCAATTGGAAAATTAAAAAGCTGGCCAATTGACCCAAGTATACCAGTTATGATATAAAAAGACGATACCATTTGAGATAATGATGATTGTTTTGAAAATTGGAGCATTTCTGCTATTCAAGACCCTCATTGATCCTGATCAGTTCAAACTTTATATTAAATACTTGTTTTAGAACAAAAACTTTTGATTTTAAATCTAGTGAGCTTGTTTCTTGAAATTTGAACTGAACTAAATCAGATCAAACATTAAGAAAAGGAACTATTGCAAATCAGAAGATAAAATGAAGAATGATGCGTTTGATGACAAACGCGTAAAATTGTAAATATTTCAAAAAATTAAAAATATATTCTTTTAAATTTTTCTTTATAAGATCTATTTTATTTTGCATGAAAGAGAAATGAAATTTTATTTATAGAGTAAAGAATTCAATTTTGACGGACATCTTTGTAGTTATACAATCCACATCTTGACATCAAATATTCTAAACGTCAAATAAACGTAAAGAAATAAAACCAAAATAATAATAAACAGAGACGAGATGAGTATGTGTGTCCATTACCCGACATTCTTTTAGCACGAAAGTACACAGATCTTAAATACACCACACTTGATGTCTAAAAACTGTCTTCTATTATTTATTTCACTACTAAACAAAAATCGGTGGAAATTTCCGACTGGGTAAATCAATGCAGATTTATTCCCCCAAATAATAGAAAACTTGCAACAAGCAAATTTGAAAAAATTATTAAAGTACCCGGCGAAAAATTCGAATAATATAATTTTAATGCAAATTATAATCCGCCGACAGAAATATCCACAGATTTCAAGAATAGCGGCCCTGGAGCGTTCGGCATAGTCTTCTGTGTCTCTTATATAACGTGTATAGCACCCGAAAACTCTAGTTTTACTCACATCGAGCAAGCACCAACAGCATATTACAACATTTCCAAAACTTTGCCGTTTTTTATTCTATTCTTATAATAAAATTTAACCGGACAAGTGGTGCAGTGGTTAAAGCTTCGGCAATTGGACCGGGAGGTACTGGGTTCGAATCCTATCAAAGGCTAGATGCAATTCGAATTTTCATCATCGATTACAATCGGTGATGTCAATATACACAACTAAGACCCTCTGATGAAGTGCAGAATTCAGCACCGACGTTGTATCACAATGAACCAAAAATGGCCTAAGTGTCAACCACTGAAACCTAGCCTATAGCAAAATTTAATAAAAATTTCCTTATCCATACCTTTCAGCCATGTTTACCAAAACAACAATGAGAAAATCGTTTCAATCGGACTACTTCAACGCGTAAAATTACAAAATTCCCATTACTTTTTGAACACACCTTGTACTTTTCAACATCATTGCAAAAAATTAAAAAACCCCTACGGAAGCTGCCACTTTCGGTACACAAACCGCCATCACATTTCGCAAGGGTCTAATCATTTATGGAAAAAACTTAATTATATGAAGTTTCATGCCGATTAGCCAATCTGCCTGGACTGTAGAGATGCCGAATTTCAGTGAAATAATGTTGTGTTATAGTCGTTTCTCAGATAACTGATCTATTTTTCAAAATATCTGCAAACATGAAAAAGCTCCTACAAAAAGATTAAATTTAGTCTTCACGGCATCACAAACACAACAAACCTTTTAAAAACTGCTTTTTCCTACTTTGAAAAAAAAACTTGAGGTCAATAATTTTCATGATTACTATACCTTATTTTATTACATAAAAGAAAGTAAATTTTTTTACAGTTTATCCCTTGAATAAATGTTTTGTTTTTTTTTTTAAATGAAGAAAGGGTAATGTTTCATTCCTGATTTCATTTTAGAAAAAATTGTGTACATCATCCGGAAACCTATTGTAAATTACAGTAGCTAAGTGTTTTTTGTTAATCAAGAATGCAGAATACATTTAGTTTTTGGGAAACGGCCTGTGTATCCGAAAAAATGAAAAAAAAAAAAATCAGATAAGGAAAAAGGTCCTGAAGTAGATGTTGTGTTCTGAAAATGTGTACACTCGAAAAAACAGTAAGTGTCTGCCAAAATACTATAAGATTTTATTTCAAATAAATATTTCATTTGTTAAATGTTCGATAGGTTAGTTTTGCAAAAGCATTAATTATTTTTAAATTCAAGAATTAGTAAACAAGCCAAAAGGATCATGCCCCACAAAAATATTGATAATGAAAGTACGACCTACATACGAGTACATATATATTCTTGATTTGTTATTTGCTAGGCCTATTTTTTATCTATTATTATCTCATTTAATAGTAACTGCACAAACATTAGAATTGGGTTTCTAGAATACTTTAATAATTTCCAGTCTAGTCATGCAAGAAAATGTTATATGCAAACGGCTCTAACACGTAAATCCCAAAAGGATTTCTCTTCCTAATTTTATTATTATAATAAAAAACATTAATTTAAGAATGTATATACGATTCAAGACGCAACATCTAAATCCAAATAAATAGCAGAATATTTTAGTGACAACATAATTTACGTAGCATGCATTGTATGCTTGTTTGCTTGTACATTATTATGGTATGTCTAAGCAACATAACTCAAGTCGATTTTCTTAACTAATTCATTGCCTTATACTGTTCTCAATTTGATAATTTTATTTATTCATTTCCAATTCAACGCAGGTACTCAAAATTTATACTAATCTATACAAATAAAATAGAAAATCAAGGAAGTGCCTAGTAAATTTACTTTAGAGTATGCCATCTAGATTATAATAGTTAAATCTTCATACTTTATTTAGTTTCGCCGTTTGAGGAAAGCACTGGTTATTTAATTATTCTATTAAAACCAAAACAGTCAGAATGTCAAAAGCAATTTTAATGTTAGATTAGAAATAATGATGCCCAAAAAATTGTTTACACTATTTATCACTAGGTGACACTTCCATAGACTAAAGTTTAGTCCGTTTTCAAGCAATATCATCTAGGGCGCACAAATCGACACTGTGCTCAATGCAGCACTAGTTTCAACAAACTGATAACATTAGATTTATTTAATTATATTCTTCACATACTTATCAATAATTAGCAGATGTTGACAACATTTAAATCAGAGCAATTACGAACATCGTTTAGCCTTTGACACGCGCACTCCGATAAGAATTGTTACATATAAACGGAGAATGTTTGATTCAAAAATCAGTGTTAATCTTGAAATAAGACGTAACTTTTATTCAACAATATGTTTTATAAAAATTGTATAATTTGTTTATTCATAATTTTACAATTATCCAGTTTCAATAATGCAACAATACCATTTTATTCAAAACATAGTGAAAGTAAGAATTTGGCATATTTACTGCGTAAACTAACTATTGTTAATTGAATTTTGTTTTCCAAATTCTGACAGAGTGTAGACTATATTCCACTGGATCAGATTCAAACTCGACTGCACAATTTCCATATTTAGCATCTGTTGGGTATATAACTTGTGGTAATCATATTTCTTGGAGCTGTGAAGGAGCTCTTTTAAGTACGCGATATATTTTGACAACAGCACTTTGTTTGACTGGTGCATTGACTGAATATAAACCATCCGATTTAAAAATTAGATTAGGAGGTGTAAAGCCAGTCGTATATAATACAGAAAGTTTTGTTAAATATCCGGGCTATGGTACTGGAAGCTTCGATAAAGATATCGGCTTGGCTAAAGTTTCTAAAAAAATAATGTTTAATGCAAATATTCGACCAATTTGTTTACCGATACAGCGCAAATTATTAAGCCCGGTTTATCAGCTAACCAAAACTTCAATCCAAATGAACAATACATTTTCAATGGTAAAATATCCCGTTCAAATGGCTCATAGAAAGAGATGTAACCACGGACATAAAATACTGCTAAATACTGAGATGAGTAGTAGAGTAATATGTACCAGGCCAAGAAGAATTTTTGTGAAACGCGCAAGGACGTTAATACTTATAACTGATCATCCGAGTATTGAACGGGCACAAATTTTGGTGGGTTTAAGTTTATTTGAATTCGAATATCAATATTATACAAAAGTTTATGATTACGTCAAATGGATTGAACGAATTGTCTGGTCCTCTGAAGAAGATGTGTAGGCTTAAATTAAGAAACTAAATTAGCTAACTAAAAAAAATGTGTTGATGTTAATAAATAATGGAAAAAATATTTGGTTCGTGGTCTTCATTGTCTTCGATAAATGCAAATAAAATTGTAATACGGGGCCCACGAAGAACTTTTCAAACTACTAGGTTCGATAATGGCCGAGTTTCATAATCAGTTCAAAACTATAGATAAAAATCCCGGATTGTTCATCCCTTTGTTTTAACCAAATAAATCACGTACATTATACAAAAGACACGCCTCTTTTCATACAAAAGAGTTGAAAAAAATTGAAAAAAATCTCAGATTGCCGGAGTTTTACCAAACTAGTTAACATAAACAAAACAGGCTGAACGACAGTAGAACTTAAGGGATAGTACAAATTATATAGTCCACCATTCCACACTTTAATTCTTTCGTAATGATTCTTTCCTTCTTTCCTTCCCCTTCACCTACAAACTAGTTTTGCAGTGGGGGAAATTTGTAATTCATTTTGCAACAAATTTTTTTTTTGTTTCTATACTGGTTCTCGCACTACTACAAAGATAAAATATTTCAAGGCCTTTTTGTTTATTTAAAATATTTTTTTTAATCCAATTTGGTAGTTTCAAACAAAAATATTTTTTATTATTATACGAATACACCAAAAAACAAATAATTTTAAACATATACATAAACAAAGAAACGCGCAAAGAAATCAAATGTGAACGTCGATTGAGTTTTTGAAGTGATGGAATCACAACGAAAGAATTGCTTTCCTTTTTTACAATGGTGATATTTTTCGTTTTCCTTTTGTTTCTCTCAGTGGTTTTTGTTTTCTTTTTCTTAATTTTTTTCAGTCAAAAATATCAGAAATGAAGCGTTCTTGACTTTTTAGTGTGTGATTGAATGTTATCTTTTTCGTTTTAATTGGGAATTTTTCCGCTAATAATTCAGCACCTGTAATTTTAATGAATAGGTACTGTAATTTTACATATTCATTATGAGTTTCGTTTCTCGTTGCTTGTTTTTTCAGTTACTGCAAATTTATATGGAATATTAATACTTTTGGAAAAAAATTTCGTTTATCAGCCGTTATAGATTTTAAATGTGGGGAAATGAATCTGTATTGCAGTTCATGCAGCGTGAAACGCTTGTCGCTTGAGTTACCGCAAGACAATCATTTTACTGGGTCTCATACGAAACGACACATTTCATAACAGGATGTGCTAAAACAGGATGTCACAAAACAGGATATCACAAAACAGTACATGGTACGCTACAGTACATGGTACGAAACAGGACCGATTAAAACATTACATCACAAAACAGTACATGGTACAGTAGAGTACATGGTACGGAACAGGACCGATAAAAACAGTACATCACAAAACAGTACATGGTACACTAAAGTACATGGTACGGAACAGGACCGATTAAAACAGTACATCACAAAACAGTACATGGTACACTAAAGTACATGGTACGGAAGAGTACATCGCAAAACAGTACATATTAAAAGAGAACACCACAAAATAGTTAATAGTCAATTTTACGGTTTTAATAACTATTGTGTGGGTACGGAAAAGTACCAGGTCAAAAATTTATTTTTGTATGTTTTTTGAACCAACTTACACATTTGTGCATTCCTTTCAAACTTATTTTCGCCCGAAAAAACACTGTAACTATACACACACTTGTGTTGGTTGTACTTTAAATCAAGCGAAATTGTTTATCTAAAACGCAATTACATACTATGGTTTTTTACTCACACATTTGTGTGGTTTGGACTTAAATTGAGCCATTTTTTTGGGTTAAAAAGGGATATATTTATTTATATATTTATTTAAATTTTTGATCTATTTTGCAACGATCAAGTATTAGCGATTTAAATAAAAATAATGTTATATATTGTTAGGTGAAGGGATATTTTATTATAACTTAAAGCAATTATAATTCTATATAGTACTACTAATTAGACAATATAATTACTCTAGGTGAAGGCAAATATCCACTTGATAATATCCTAATTACTAAACGTATTCAATAAAAAATATTTAACAAATCAAGCTGAAAAAATCCTCCAGCTTAACGTTCAGTAAAATGTACTTTAGTGTACCATGTACTGTTTTGTAATGTACTGTTTTTATCGGTCTTGTTTCGTACCATGTACTGTAGCGTACCATATACTGTTTTGTGATGTACTGTTTTCATCGGTCCTGTTTTGTACCATGTACTTTAATGTACCATGTACTGTTTTGTGATGTACTGTTTTTATCGGTCCTGTTCCGTACCATGTACTGTTTTGTGATGTCCTGTTTTATTACATCCTGTTTTGAAATGTGCCATAGTGAACGGCTTCGCATTTTACTCAGTGTTGTTAAAAAGGAAAGGTTGTTGTTCTAGACCCAATTCCAATACCATCCACATTAAAACAACTGATAACTAACCAACATGAATATGCAAAACACTTCTTTCAATGGGTGCTAATAAAGCACCACTCCAGGTTTTGGCCCTACTGCTCTCGAATACATGGTCATTTAGCATAGGGCAGTAGGTTTGCACCCGCAAAATGGAAATCAAAGAAAATTCACTGAATTGTATGTTCTTGAACCAGATGAAGCATCATAAAATGGGAATGAATCGCAGACATTTGAGGTGCAATCCCAAAGCAAATAATATAGCCGCACCTACAATTAGTATGGCAATAGTTCAAGAATGCTCCAGAATGCTGGAGGTGAGCCTCCGCTTGTACGTGATTTTTTCATTCATTGTCGAGTAAATTCAACTAATCCAAGGATCCAAGGATCAATTTTGGGTCCGATCCTCTTTTTAATATATATAAATGATATTTTTGACTTAAACCTGAAGGGGAAAATTCAAATGTTTGCGGATGATGCAGCCATAATATATAGGTCAATAACTCATCATCAATTAAAAAGTAATATGGAGGAAGACATAGTTACTATAAGTAACTGGCTAGGAGTTAACAAATTTGTTCTAAATGTTAGTAAATCTAACTTTATCGTCTTCTACTTAAAACATAAACCGCGGCATACATTTGATGAAATTACATACAACAACCAAACCCTTAAACGGGTTGATTGTGCGAGATAAATTGGATTGAAAATAAATTCTCAGCTTAACTGGAGTCAGCACATAAATGGAATTAAGCAAAGGATATCTCCTATAATAGATGTATTGCGGCGAGTTGGTCGTTTTATTCCAAGTACTCTGAGATACAGCGTATCTTACAGTTTTATCCACTCCCACCTAACATATATCTTATTCAAATTCGGGGTTCATCAAGTGATATTTACCTAAATGATCTTCAAATCTTTCAAAATAAAGGATTAAGTGCTATTAACAATTTTCCGTTACGGACCTCAAGTGTACTACTTTATAACGAAAAAATTCTGCCCCTAACATCATTAGTCGAATACCAATATATTATCACGATTTATAAAATCAGACACGGCCTTATGAAAAATAATGTTGAGTTATCTACAAACCTTTCTGTGACGTACAAATTAACCCGCTTATCGACTTCCTAATTATAAATACAAAACCACTCAAAACAGTATGTTTTACAAAGGGATCACTTTATTTAATAACTTAATAGACAGCAAGAAAGATGACAAAATTTCATTGTTCAAATCTTATTTAAGAACGATCCTATACAAGAAATTTATTGAATCTTATAATCAATCACACGATTTAAATTAATTATAAAATGTTTATTAAACGTCTATACTAAATTTCTTTAAGGTCTGCTTAACTTACTTATTTTTTTTTTACTATTTCCGTTGATGTTTGAAATAAATAAAGATCATGTAAAATAATATTTTCCTATGTAAAAAATTTGTAATAATTTTTTTTTGGTAAATAAATAAATAAATAAAAAAAAAAAAAAAAAAAATCTAAATTCCAGGACATTGAACGAATAAGAGTACTTTAGATCCCGTGGTATTCCCTTTATTTTTTCCATTTGGAAATCAAATTTTGGGAGTAGACCTGTTTCTATTTAAACCTCCAACTAAAATTCGATTTAATCAAATGCAATACTCAGGATAAATCGTCGTAATGATTTCAACGATTTTTGTGTGTTAGAAAACTAACACAACAATATTTTGTTGATGGATATTTAAAAAATGAAGGAACCCGGCTTAATTACGCTCGGCGAAACCACAGTAAGCTTAAAACTGAAAAGTACAATTGGCTAATGGAGTTCCTACAAAGTGAAGATGTCAACCTAGGTTTAGTCCCTGTAACAGCAATTATACTGCCATCATCCTTTCAAGAAACATAGCTCAAAATAATCAAAATGCCATGGGAACCGTAAGAAAATATGGCAAACCAGCCTTATATATTACAATGACATGAATTGCCAAATGGGTTGAAATTACAGATAATTTATTAGACTGTCAATCGCCTGAATTCTGCTCTGAATTCTAACAAACATACATGTTCTTTTGATTGTCAAAAACGAAGACAAACAAAAGATTCAGCAAATAGAGATAAAATTACATCTGCCGAAATACCGAATATTAATATTTACCATAAATGATCGATTGAAAATATAGCAAAGATTTCTCAAAAACATTTCAAAACTAAACATTAGTAAACAGTGATGGATATCCAAAATACAGGAGAAGAAATAATGATAGCATTTTACTTAATGGTAAGTTTGAAGATGATGGATGATTGTACCATACAATCTATATTTAAGTCTAAAGTATAATTATCATATTAATATTGAAAATGGTACATTCATTCAAATCATCAAGCTACAGTGTTGTATGATGAAATTAAAACTTACAAGCACTCCAGGTATGTTACTATTCTTGAAGCTCGCTGGCGCCTATTCAGTTCCAATATGCTCCAGCAATTACGCAGTATTGTAAAACTTCCGAGTATCAATCAAGCTAATAATAAAGACACAATGCTAACTGTTTTTAAATTAATTCGAACGGATGTAAATGCGCAAACCCTTTCCTGTTACCTATATCACCAAATATTACAAACCATTATTTGTTCGATAAAAGCATAGATACATGGAAATCTCGATAAAGACGTGGTAACACCACAATCCCCATCCACAAGATTACATACCCAATTCCCTTAGACGTATCACTTCATGCAACGTGACTATGGATCTTCCTGGGTCTTGAAATCGGCGAAAATTTTCGTAATCGGAATACAATTTACTATGCAATTCTTTATATTATTAAAAATTTTCGACGGCTACTTTAATCATTTTTTTAAATTTCTTATTTTTTTTTAAATTAAGAAACCAAATTTTTGCCCCTTACTAATGGAAAAATTCCGGCTGGGTAAATCGACACGGAATTATTCGCGTAGTAGGTGAATAAATAATAGAAAACTGCATACAAATTTGAAAAAATGATTAAAGTAGCCGCCGAAAAATTTTAATAATATAAAGAATTGCATAGTAAATTGTATTCCGATTACGGAAATTTCCACCGATTTCAAGAATAGGGCCCCTGGTTACAAGATTTCAAAATCAAAATTTACTAAATAATTTTGTGCAAAACTCTCAATGAAATTGTTTTAAATCTTAGTTGGCTGCATTAGTTTGAATTTTTTTTATTTATTTGTCACGTCAAAATTTCAAGTGATAGAAATTGTCGTTTGAAGTGGTAGCAGTCGCAAGGAAATATCGATAAAGCAGCATACTAAGATTTAAAAAAATAGCCAGAACGACTTTATTGAACAATTATTATATAAGTTTCGATTTAATGATCTAGTAACCCAGAAGATGAGTAGTCACATCACTTGAAGTGAAGCGACTAGGGGAATAGAGATAATGATCACTGTCTTCAACGTGGGATGTTGGCACCAACAAATATTTAGAATACATTTAAGCTTATGGAAGTGCTTCAAACGTGCACCGACTAAATTAGCCCGCCACAATGAAACGTGTACTATAATTTGTTACATATGTATTTATTATAATTTATTACAACAAATCGCGATTTTATTACAGTTACCGTTTTCCAGGAACAAATGATCGGGTTAGCTTACAATTAAACCTGCACCGCCAAAATTATAATTTTTGATGTAGCTATGATATCGCGATGATTCTTGGACCGGAATTTATGACAGATTAATTACATTGAATGGGTTAGTTCAAGAACCACCCCGGTGGCAAAGTGAGAGGAAGAAAAAATTTCACGGTTGGTTTAGAATTAATGAGTTAATCACTCATATCCGAAATGAAAATATGATTATGAAACCTCATTAGAGGCGGCCAAATCCCTTAATGGGATATTGTGCCAGAGAAATAGAGAGAGAGAGAGAGAGAGTTAGTTCAAGGCCACCCTTATAACTTGCCAACGATTATTTATTTCACAAACGTAAATTGACGATAAACTAAATAATTTATTTTACACATAACTGCCACCAGATTGTGGGGGAAATGTTGCTGTAGAAGTCTTATTAGTCTTAAGCCAACCTTATCACTTACATGGATAAATTATTTTTGTATAATATTAGACGGAATAGGCATCAAAAGATATAGGCTTCTAAATTGCAATATATTGGTTGGTTTTACCACATTTAATAATTTATTACACCGGACCGCCACCAGATATTGAGCCAATGTTATTCCTTGGACTTGTGAAGGGCAGATCAACCTTATCCAAATGTGAAATAAATAATTTTTGTGTCAGATTACGCGGAATTGGCTCGAAACGGCAAAGGCTTCAAACGTGTAATTTAAAGTTCGATTTTACCATCTTTAATAAATTATTACACTAGACCGTCATCAGATATTGAGTCAAATGTCAACTCATTGAACGTTGTGGAAAGTTATACACCTAGATAAGGAACGAATCACATACACCATTACAATTGATAAAAACCAAAAAGTAAAAATATAAAAATTCGTGAATTCGAAAAGTTAATTGTTAAAATAGAATATAGATGGAAATGTGAAAGAATCAAAATTTCGTACGCTACGCAGTAATTCGCTAGTAGTACAACTACATGGTATTGCTCTATATATATAGACAATATTTCAATGTAATAAAACAACATCAGTCGTCGCGACCTGATGAGAAGACTGATTTTTTCAAATCATTAGTCTCATCTGTTCGAAACTGATTGTTGTGATTCTTACACATTAGCCATCTATAAGTCAAAAATTATAACCTAGATAAGGTTGATCTGCCCTCCACAAGGTCCAAGGAGTAACATTTGACTTAATATCTGGTGGTGGTCCGGTGTAATAAATTATTAAATGTGGTGAAATCGAACATTAAATTAAACGTGAGAAGCCTTTTACCGCTTGGGATGATGATGATAATGGTATTGATAATAGGCTACTTAATTGAAGCCCTATCAGAAATCGAGCCTTAAATTAAAATAAAAGAGCACTAAATAGGAAGACTCAGAGTTCGAGATTACTTTAATCATAATGTCAATAATTTTACTGAAGCTCAGAGGCACGAAAGAAGTTTTAGAAACTCGACAAGAACAATTTTCTTTTTGGTGCTTGATTAAACCGAATGGTTCATGATCACCTGCCAGTGACAAACCTCTTGCATTTCGCAATTCCTGTCGAGAGACACTCATTATGTTTAAAGGGTTAATAAAAACGAATCCTCTATATTAATTGGAGCGATTGGGAGTTAGACAAAAGACACGTTTTTCTCGACATCTTGGGTTAGAGTTTAGCAGTTCAAAACAGAGTAACTCTGGAACACGTTGGAGAATTCTCAGAAGAGTATTGACGAAATACTTGTTAGAGATCACTACTTATCTAACTTTTTCTTTAGAATGCAGTTGCGTACAAAAAGTTGATAAATTGTGTGAAACTGCTATGAAAATGAACTTGTTGCTGGAATTTAAAGATAGATATTAATGAAGAATTAAGGCAGTTTCTAGGTACTGCAAGAATCTTGGATAGACCTCCGTTTTTAATATCGTTAAGCCATATCATTTACCAAAATATGCGAGAACTCCAACAGCCAGAGAAATGTGTTCCCCTAAATTACGATTAGCAGATCAGAAATTGTCAAATATCTTAGAGGGCTGAGGTAGCAAATTTTCCTGGAAACTTTAGGCAACGTGGAAGAATATTTAAGATATCCTAGTATACCGCTTATGTTTATTAACAAATCATAGGTTTATCTATGGTATCTTATATGCTTCTGTGATTTGGCGTATTTCGTGTTATAGTAGGTAGGACATTTTTTTTAACTGAAGATAAGTCCTATTAAAAGATTTGGCCGCCTCATATAAGGGTTCGGATGAGGTTCAGTCTGCCGAATTCTAGCCTGCTCCTAGATCTGATGGATAAGGCATACTGCCATGGCTAGGGAGGAACAGAGTAGGTGTTTCCACTTCATTCCTCATACGTATTGTTCTTTGCGGTCTCATACAGTTACCGGAATTTGTATTAACTGTAGCAAGGTTGCTTGGTTACTCACCCTCCAATGAAATATGCAGGGATAATGCTCAGCAGGGTCATTGTAATATTTGAGCAAATGTGACAGCTGATTTCTTATTCAAAATCGGTTCACATTTAGTTCATCGAATTAGATTGTCCAGCTCCTTTGAACTTTAAAAATATCAAAACGCAATTAAGAACTACTAACTGATGCTAGAGTAAAGTTCTGATCGCTAATCTTACGACTCTCGATTGTTTCAAACAAAATGTTCGAGGTCTTGGTTTCTTGACCCCTGATCTTTAATGTAAGTACATTTTCTTAATTGTCTTAGTTCAATCTCGTGTAGCTTGTCATAGCAGCAGGTCGCAACTACCATATACAATAATTTATAATACCTTATTGCGAAACGCAAATCTTATGAGTAGGAAAATTCTAAATACGTTTACAAAAAGAGTCTTTGTTTTAAGCACCTGTTTAACTTTCTGATTCTACGTATTCTTAACAATGGAAATATCAAATTAAATTTAATTAAAATGAAAATTCACTTGAAATTATTATAATTTTTTGTAAAATAAATAAATAAATAAATAAACATCACGTACCCTTATACTCAAAGGAATCATATCGTACAATAGCAGGAACGGCAATAACTAATTATATATTCAACACTCAACATAATAACAAAAATGTGTCAAATTCTCGGAAAATTCATAATCAATTATGATCATGATGATAACAACACAGCAAATAGTACTTTTAGTGTTATGACGCGCACACATTAAATTTTCATACCGAATTGTTTTGGGTTGTTATACTTTTTGACTATAAAAGCGCACATAATACGATAAGGATTTACCCAGCAAACAAAAACAAAAAAGTGCTTCAAAATATACATGACGATAATGAATTTGCACCACCCTAATAATTCTATTTGCAAACTGACTATTAACAGATTTTAATTGCGTGTTCTATGCTCTATGTGTGATACACCCACTCGTTTTATATTTAGCTTGATATTGACCCCAAAATTAAATGTTTCATCTCAAATTGTTAGAAAATTTCTGTTTTATTACTTATCATCATCTCCAAACAAAAAAAAAAAAAAAACAAAAGAAATAGGTCCACCATATGATAAGTGTATATTTAATGTAAACAATAAAAATTTTATCTTAATATTTTTGTGGTGTCTTTCAACGTATTTATAAAAATATGAATATGGTAAAACGTATGTATATAACTCACCCTCGACAATAGTGGGATGTTGATGATGGTCCTGCTAGAGCTAATGCTTTGTACCGAGCCTGCTCATCCGTTGGTAGAACAATATCAACTGACCGAGATCTTAACGCACTACTGGGAACAGTTAATGTTAGTCCCCCATCGGGTGGTTGTAATTCTTCGGTTTTTCCAGCCGACGATACTTTAGAAAAACACGAATCTACGGAGGCGGCACGATCACGTTTTAAATCAGGAACTGTTAAATATATATCACGTACGATGTCAGCGGCTAAATTATTATGATGATCTTCGCTTTCCTTTATCGTAACTGTATCACTAATATTTGTTTCCGCGCCTATTGTTACATTTTCTAATGAATTTCCCGTTGGTTCGACGAATATTGCTTCTTGCCGTGATATAGAACGCCTTCGCGTTCTCGGCGGCGGTGTATCAATTATATCAAGCGGTAATTCTATTATCGGTGATGTTAAAAACGGAGGGGGCGATGATAAAATGGGAGGTGATCCTAAGGCAGATGATGGTGATGGAAATGGTGGCGTGTCTTCGTGATTAGTAGGCGATAGCGTAAATGTTATACCGGGTGAGGTTAAGGATGGCGGCAACAAAGTATTACCAAATTTTAATTCTAATTTATTTTCGGTTTCTTCTTCGCTCGACGATGTATCACTATAGCTTAATTTGCGAACTTCGTGCTCATCGAAAAAAAATCGATCGTGCGCGCTTACCGAACGCTCGTATTCTTCTAAATATTGGCAATGTATACATGGTGGCGGTGTTTTTGTATTTGATGAGCGACGCCTTTGAAAACGCCGCGGAACTTCTAAAAATGGGCCCGAATCATCACTGCCAGCCGAATCAAAACTACGTGATCGTTGACTACTTTGTTGAGGCACTTGAAGCAACACGGTACGTTCATCTGATGATAATTGATGATGCAATTGAGGTACAGATCGTTGCGCCTCCAGTTGGATTTCATCAAAAGACGCCGAACGTACCTAAATATTATTGTTATCAGTAAATTATGTATATGAGCTAATTATGAATTTTAGAAATTTGTAAATTTACCTGTTTTGGTACTTCTAGACTACTTTGTGTTTTCATTTCAGCACCTGTGGGTGTTCGTGATCTTGTAAATGTTGTACGCAAGCGGTGCATGCTGGTGGGAGCCAGCAATGGACCCCCCACGGCCTCGTGTTTTGGGGGCTAAACAATGCCCCGATGTCGCGATTTTTTGCCCATTGCAGCACTAAATTTCTACCTTGCCACTGTAATTTACATATTGCAAATATATTTGAAAATATTTATTAGGAGTATTCGAGTATAAATTATTCACGATAAGATATTTTGTGTTTTGATTTTTAATTCAACTTCTATTGTATCCGTTTTCTCATTTTTATCAGATTTGACATAAATTTGTCATACATTTTTTTAATAATATATCGAACGAGCAACAAGATTTATAGTCAGATTTATTATAATACGCATTTGCCATAAATCCGGAGAGATGGATGCCGGATATCGAAAAGCTACATACATTGTAATCCAATCATTTCTATTACAAATTTATTACATAACCAAACGCCCATATCATGCTTCATGTGTATTGTGCATAAATCTTCTAAAGTACAATAAAAGAACATAAAAACCGTGTTCATACCGTTCAATTACACATTGGCCTATTTTAATACGTTTTTAATTATTTGTATAAAATTAATGGCCGAAATTGTAGTTTATATATATATAGGAGAATAGGTCATTGTCTAAAAATATTCTTTCAATGTACGTGCGTTACGTACGTCGTCTACATATATTCACCCAAAACATATATGGCTCAAATAGGATTCCACAAAAAAATAATAATAAAATACCATAAACATAGGTGTATGAATTATTGGAATGGAATTTCTCTACCTGTGAGTTTGTTTATCTTGTGTAGGCGAAGCTCTACACATAATACGCATATATATGTATGGAATGTTGGCATATGTGCGTTATTTAATTTACAGCAGAAATTCAACAGGAAAGGTGATTAATAGTAAATTGATAACGTAATCATAGTTCTCCTTATTGTTATTTACATTCGTACATAAATATGTTAAATAATATACCAACTTCATAATAAAACCGAAAAGGTCGTATAAAAATATTTTAATAGTTCATGTGGGCGATTCTAACGCTTTATAATTTTTTCATAATTGGGTGTTTTTTTATAAAAAGTTTCTACTTTAATAGGAAATTGTATCCTTTCTTGAATTCATAGAAAATATTAAATTCTTTTTAAAGCATATTTCCGGGATGGAGGTCTGCTTGCAATATACTCGCGAGTAACTAAATCTTCTCAAATCTCTGCGCACTCAAAAAGGCGTATTTTTTTAAAACGGCTTATCCTTAGAATCTTTACAGTACTTTTCAAATGAAAGCAATCGTAGCAAAATGCGATGTTTCGTTGAAAACAATTGGCGTGCTGCAATCTCCTGTATAAAGCTCAATTTATATTATCCGTTCCTTTCAGGTCCTTAAATTTTCGTATCAAACAAAAAAAACATTGTTACATGTTTTTTCATTGGAGTATTTATATTATCCGTTTCGTATTTGCAGGAACTGAAAGGAACGGATAATATAAATCGAGCTTAATACCACGTTGACCGATATTAGTTACTTATCAGACGTTGGCGTGAACAAATATCTACCAGATTCAATAGTTTTTTCCTCAAAATCATAGAAAAAGCCGCACAAGTTGTTGCTTTATTGCAAGAAGGACGCAATCAACAAGAAGTCGCTCGTCAGCTAAACATGAGCCAATCTGCTGTCTCAAGAGTATTAAAGGTTTCAAGAAACTGGTACCTTCAATCGGAGGCCAAACACCAGCCGGTATCCGTGTACATCTGAGAGGGACGATCGGTTTATCGTCCTCGCTTCTTTTAAGCTAAAGCCAAAGTATGGTTTGTGAGTTTATTGATAAAATTTATTTGTTTAAGATTTTTTAATTTGCTTAAAAATTTTTGCTATTCGCCTTAATGTTGATAGTGAAATAGATATATGTTCATTACGAACGGGATCCGCTCGAAACATGATATTTCAAAATGCGATATTTCAAAACGCAATGTGGTACAAAACGCGATATGGTACTGATCCTATATACTATCGCTCCTATCGATTTTTAAATTTCTATCAACTGAATTAAAATTTCCCTTTCACCCGCCTGATATAACACGATCCTAAACTCCCGTTTTGTACCATATCGCATTTTGTACCATATCACGTTTTGAAATATCGCATTTTGAAATATCGCGTTTTGTGCCGTATCGCGTTTTGAAATTTCAAATTTTGAAATATCGCGTTTTGATAATTCGCGTTTTAAAATATCATGTTTCAAATGGGACCCAGTCGGAACAAAGAGTTTGTCTGCAAATAGCATTTTTTAGAACAATATCTTTTCCTCTGTAAGTAAACTCTATAAAGTTACAGTATGGAGGTGTGCCGTTTTCAAAATCGAACCATTAATTTGAACTTTAACAAGCACCTCCGATACTAAGAACAGAGTTTCAAAATTTGGAACATTTAAATCACTAACCCTAAATGAAAAAGACGGCTTCAGATACGAAAACTTATACGAAACTATAATTTCAATTGGGAAAAATTGAATTGGAAGTCGAATTTCCTAGTGAAATGTCAATGCTTCTACTGCACTCAGATTTTTAAGACCACTTTAATATTTAATTTAGTACATTCCGCCACAAATACGTAGTCTAATTATATTAAAGCTGGTTTTGTTTTATTTTTACAATTTCAAGTTCTATCAGGCTTAAAAAAACACCATTTAGTTATGACACATTAAAAAGACATGAAAAGGCCAAATATATACTATGGAGTGGATGCATCAAGTTAAAAGAAAACAAATCACGGTTAAAGAGTTGCTAAAGATTTTTGCTGCAATTTCCGTCGGGTGGTAAAAATATACCCTACAACCATTTTTTCATTACGTTTAATCTAGCTTCTAGTTTAATGCTTGACTACAACCTTTCAACTAGGTATGATCAATGAAAACGGAGGTTTATACCTTCAGAATTTCCTATTGTAAAAGACCGGTCAAAGTTACCTGTTCAATCATCTGTGTTTAGAGTCAACAATAATTCCTATTGAAGTGTTCCTATTCCCCCCAAAAAAACTGTAGTTCTCTACAACTGTAGTTCTAAGTGACTGTTGCTCGACGAGTCTTTTTTCCAGTTGAACACTTCCATCAGTAGTAAATTTTTAAACAGTCCGGTAAAATGAAGCACATGACCGAATCCTATCCAAAAAAAACGTGAAGCGTTGAGAGTGACAGCATTATCAAGGCTTCTGCCAGCTTCTCCATAAATCAGGACCATTTAAATTTTTTCTTGTACATTTAAATACTCCATTTTGTATTGTATTAATGGCCTAACGCAAACAAGTCTTTTTGTTTTCGAAATAATCTTCGAACTGAATCGATACTTTTAAAACGTTCGTCATCTACTACAGAAGAGCGTGACGTTACTTGAAGAATAAAACATAAACATGATTGTTACCTCTACCCTAAAAGAGGATCGGCGGGTAAATATTACTAAAAACCAGCGTGTTTGGATCATTTTTTGAATATTACCAATTGGTCAGAATTGGATTAATTTTTAAATAAATAATGAAATCATCCGTTACAAAATTTTGTTTTGGTTTTTTCTTAAATCTAGCTCAAAATAGAAATATTTTGCAATGACATCAAGTGGTAACCAGCTCTGAAATCGAGATAAATCTGAATTGCACAGAAAAGAGATTTATAACGCCAAAAAACCATAATATTAAACATACGGGTAGATAAAAAGAAATAGTTATAGTCTTCCTTGGTTTTAAAATAAACAGCATTGTCATCTACTAACCTTTGCGTCCCAAACCGACGTCTATATTGAGACCACGCGGAGGAAATATGTGACAAGATATGCCAAAAAACGAGGCCTAGTAAACTGAATGACTGAACTGAACTGACTCTATTAAAATGGTCAACAAAAGAAACCCCTAAAAAAGAAAACTGTACTGTTCACTAACATAAAAAATGGAGGGGGAATATGTTGTGGCAACACCAAACTTTCTAACACAAAAGTACACAGATCGCGAACACACCACATTTAATTTCAAAAGCGAAAAATTTAACCTACCGCATTTACGATAAAAATTGTCTTGTACAATCAAAATTAATTATCCTTGCTAAAATTTCCGAAAATCAACAAGGTCAACCCTTGTTAAAAATTTAATCTTCATTGCAAAAATTGAAAAAGCTCGTATGGAACCTACCACTTTTGATACACAGATGTCCACCAGATTTCGCATCGATCTCGAAGCGTGAAGTTTTATTCCGCATAATTAACACGTGTCACGTGACTGTAGAGATGTCGAATTTTGGTGAAAAAAGTTTTTTTATCAAAACCCGTCATTTCTCGGTAAAATCTTCAGAAACTTAATCTACACTCTTTTTGATCTTAATTAGTTTCTAGGATCGGTACGAAAGTCCGAATTACAAAATCCCGAATTATCAAAATTAAGCTTTTCAAAATCCCGCTTTTTAACATCCTAAAAAAATGGTAAAATCTTAAAAATCCCGCAAAAAGTCCAATAATTATCAAATTTGGTATGCTGAATTTGATTTTGGATTTTTTTGTTTAGTTTTTGAACAAAGCTCTGGAATACGGCCATGTTGAATGTAACTAGGCAATTTATTAACAAATTATGGTCAAATTTCGTATGTACACAAACTGGATTGGAATTTTAAGGTGAATTTAACATGAGCTTCTGGAATTAGATAATTCTAATGGAACTTGTCCATTTAATAATTAATCATAGTCAAATTAAGATTGTAGGTTTGGATTGGGATTCTTACATCAAATATCGGTCTAGATTGGGAATCGAACATCAATTTTGAAAGTATTTAAGGTATTTAGCATTGCTTAATTAAACTAGGCCATTTCTTCTTTAACTTCAATGTTACTTCGATATTTCTTAACCACTTATGGTCATATTTATTATTTACAACTAGATTAGAATTCTTATATATACTAATTTTCTGGAATTGATGGTCGCCTGAAAAGGACGGTTTGTTTTTTGATGAAATATAAAACCAACATTTTTGTTGAAATTGAAAAGTTTCATTTGGCTTGGAGATTCAAAATTTCTTACAATGTATAACTCTAATCCACCTTGATTCGGAACCAAGACGTTTGTCTAATAAATAATATAGCAGAAGTTAAGGGTTAAAATATAATTTAACAGATTTTTATTTATACATTTAGAAATTATTAATTTATAAGGTATAGCAACTACTACAAAACGAACTACTAAGAATTTTTATCTTTTACTGAACAACTAACTGACAGCGTTGAATAGGAAAAGTTAGCAGGTTTTCCGTTAATTTTTTGCAACAACTATAAGTGAGCGGGACAAAATGTTGTACCCAAAGTTAGCAAAAACACAACCAAATTTGGTTGGCATTTAAATATTAACATTAAGATGAAATTTGTTTTCTAAGTAATAAAAAATCGTGTAACAATATGAAAAATGGTAGGGTGGACCAGCACCCAATTTTCTTTTAACACGATTGTTTACATAGATGGCAAATACACCACTTTTGATTTCTAAACCGAGAACTGAAAATTATCGGACTTTTGGTAAACCTATTTTGTACATTCAAAAAACATTATACCTGCTTAAAATTTCAGAAAACCAGCTTGGTCAAGCCTTGTTGGTAGAAAATGTAGTCTTTAAAATTATTTAAGTGTTTTAGCAGACTTCCACCAAATTTAGCAAAAATCTCCCAAAATAAAGGAAAAAGTTTAAACGTTTTTCTCCACATAATCAATCTGCCAGGACTCAAAAATCGCCATTTCCGGTCAAATTTAAAATATGATCTGCACTAATTTTATTTATAAATTTAATTTAGAATCTTTTTGTTTTGTTCGTAAATGCTAAGACTGCGGTCCAATTCGTGACTTATTTTATGGAGACTAACTTATTTGAAAGTCTACAATAGGCCTACCGCCGGCTCGATTTATTATAGGCTTGTTTGACTTTTATGCGGGGTTTGAGCCCAAACTGGTAAATCTTCAAAATAATTTAAGCATGTTTGCAATAAGTCTATTCAATAGGAGACTTATTGTAAACTTTCAAATAAATCAATCTCCACAAAATTATTTTCAAAATTGTTTTGACCGCATTTAGAACGAATCGGGTTTTACCTAAATTTTAAATAATCCTTTTGCGTTGAATTAGTTTTGGTGATTAGTTAAAAGTCTACTATAATTTGGTTTTAGAGCCATTTGTTGCAAATGATCGCAAATGAAAACTGTTTGATTTTCTGGATAATTAACAACCCAGATTTTGAGATATTGGCCAAAAACTGAAAATAAATTTCATGGCCGCAGAAACTCAAAAAATTCTAGTGAAAATTCTAGTCCATACATTTTCCCTAAATTTTCCATATAGTCTCAGCATAACTTAAGCTATTAGAAAAACAACCGAAAGTACTGGTTATTAGTGGAACAAATGCCGGAAAGACGGAATATTGCTAAATTTCAAGATTTCATATATACCGAGTTCCTTTACTTCGTAGATCAATCAATTTGCCAAAGTGATCCTTAAACTTTTAATATTTTAATCCGCTGAGATATTTTATTTAGTGAAAAAAGTGGTACATAATGAATGAAAAATTTCCGCTGGTAATTAAATAACAAAATTAATTCTCTTTAGTGATAGTGCTTCCACTTGCGGCGAGTAGCGTAATCTCAACAGCATGTTCTTTTACCAGTGTTCTTTTAGCAGTTGTGTTGAAAAGAGAGAGGCGAAGCACAATAATCATAGATTAGTCTATTTATTGAGGATCTGTTGTTTTTCATTATTTAAATTTCAGTAAATAAAAATGCAGTGCTGTTTAAAAAATGAAGGAAGCCAAAAGCTTAATATTTATATTTAACTAGCTGACCCGGCGAACTTTGTCTCGCCCCAAATTACTTCGTTTGAGCAAACACTTTTGACCTTCACGAAAATTGATTTTGATGAGAGAAAAATCAAACAACTCAACTCAATTCTCAATAGACGTTTAAGTTAAACGATTGAGTGGCCGGCCATTCCATTGACTTTTTCATCGAATTCAACACTAAAGGTAGGTTTATGGTTGCGTTCGTTCGTTCGGTCATTTGTTCGACCAATCATATTTTGTACAAAAAATCCAGAACCGTCATTTTTGAGCTATATGATTGGTGGAAAAAATTGTCAGAATGAACGAACGAACGCAACCATAAAGGTGGCATAATGTATTGAGAAGTGGCACCTATCAAAAATTTATTTGTTTTTTGCAAATTGACTTTGTAATTTGTTAATCGTCATAGCGAACGCCAAAAGAACGGGGAACTTAATGCACTTGTTTTTATATATATAGAAGATAAGATTGTCAAAATTCTACACAACTTATATTTAAGGCCCTTGGTTTTCCTCCCCAAATTCTCCGTTGGATCGGCTCTTACCTAAAAGAGCGTATGTACTGTACTGTTCAGGTCATCAGTATCAGCTCGTATCTCAGCAACATCTGGAGTGCCCCAAGGCAGCCATCTGGGTCCAATTTTTTTCATTTTGTCAATTAACGACGTTGAATGTTTGATTAAAAATTCATCCATATCTATATACAACGATGACATGAAGATTTACAAACTGATTTCAAACACAACGGATAAGAGCCTATTACAATGCGACCTCAACAACTTCTCCACTTGGTGTGCTAAGATCAACCTCGATTTGAACGTGGGTAAATGCAAAACAATCACCTACTCTCGAAAACGTGCACAGTCTATCTCTCGCGACTATTACATTAACAGCGACGCCGTTACCAGAGCCAATTCTGTTCGAGATTTGGGGGTCATTTGCGACAGTGAATTGAATTTTAGACATCACATCGATCGTATTATCAGCCAAGCCAATTCTGCGCTCGGTTTCATCAAGCGTTGGTCGAAAGAATTCGACGATCCTTATGTTACGAAGGCTCTCTATTCAACATTCGTTCGTCCCCTGCTCGAATATGCTAGCCAGGTGTGGTCGCCTTATCATGAGGTTCACATTAAGAGGATTGAAGCAGTCCAGCGTAGATTTCTTCGCTTTGCTTTACGCGGACTACCATGGGTGGACATGTTTAACCTGCCTCCATATCAAGATCGTCTGCAGCTAATTAATTTACAATCACTTAGTAAGCGCCGAGTTGTTGCGGACGTGGCTTTCATCCATCAAATACTAACTGGGGGTATCGATTCTTCTTCTCTGTTAGGTAAAATCAATCTAAATATAAATTCTCGGGATTTAAGATCAGTACCTATGTTTAGAATCGACCCTCATCGAACTGATTACGGAAAGAATGAGCCCGTCTCTAGAATGTTGTACGAAGCTAATCAGCACTGCCATCTTATCGATTACAATATGACAAAACGTACGTTGAAAAAACGTCTTTATTTTTCTTGACTATAGTTTGATATTTTATTTAACTTATTTGTTTTTTGTTTTTTTGTGTCATTTTATTTTGCTTGACTTTATCTTTTACTATTTAAATTTTTTAAAATCTATCAAATCTGTTTGTACTAAGCAGACTCGACTTCCGTTTTCCTGCGGTCTGCGACGGGTATCATCTTGCTTAACTATTCATTTAGCTATCTATTTATAATCACATTTGACTTTTTTTTTTCCGCTTTAAAATCCAATTTTTTAATTTCTCTGGTTAAGCATCTCGATATCCTTGTTTATAATTCACTTGAATTATACTCAAAAAAATAATAATAATACAGATGGAGACTCCCCGCGCGCGGTTGGGAGGGGTAATAGGTCGTCGGGATAATTTATTATTATTTATTATTATTATTATTATAGTAGTCCGCAACCAACGCCATCTATTGAACATAATCCGAAGTGGCTATTTAAATGAATGATCATTGTCAAAATACAATTTTCATCGCGGTGGTGTTAAGTGTATCTCCATACAAAATTCCTCTACAAAACGCAATTCTCGATTTTCCGATTTTTTTTTTGATTTTTCAATTTTCCATTTGGTTTCGATTTTTTTCGTGTTTACGGATTTTCCTTTGAGTTTTTCCGAATTTTCTTTTTTTCTAAGCCCCACTGTATTGAGATGGACAATGCACAAAAATAATCATTCAAATTGATCGTGTCGTTCTCGAGTTTTTGCGAGACTAACGCACGGCAATTGATTTTTATGTAGATAAATAGATAGAGAAAATAAATAGATAAAATAAATAGATTGGATAAAAAAGAAAATAGCAGTTTGGACGTAGCCTTCGGTGGGAATCGAATTCAGTACCTTCCAATTCAAGCGCCACAGCTTTAACCACGTAATTCATATGAAAATGGTTTTTTATTCGATTTTTCGGGTTTTCTGACTTTTCCGGTAGATTTTTTTAAAAATTTCTTTCGTAAAATCCATCTTCTGGTAATTGCGAACACAACAGAAAAAATTGAGCCAAATCGGTTCAGCCGTTCTCAACTGATGCGCGCAAATACATTTTTTGCACCATTTTTATAGATATAGATTACTACACTCAGAGAAAAAAGTTGTTGAAATAACAATTTTCTTATGCAAAATCAATTTTCTTATGCAAGAAACGTAGGTTGTTTTTGGCCAACAAACGAAGTTATTGCCGTAACAATTTTATAGTTATTGATTTTACTACCTTTAAATCGACACAATAATTGTTATATCAATAAGTATTTAGTTCCGTTCAATAACTTGACGTTTTAAATTGGACGTTCTTTAGTTATTATTCCAAAAAGTTAAATTGTTAATTTGTACAAAGAGCGTAATAATCATAATAAAGGATATTCTAGATAATATGGGGGGTGATGGTACCTACCCTGATAGGGTGAGGTTGAGCTTGAGGTGAGGTTACCAAGACGTTGGAAGGTTGGAACGCATTTTGAATATATATAATATAAACTATATATATTCAACACCATGTTGAATGGGGGATTTACCTATAGAGGGTGCGAGGCCCGTGTAGAGACTAGGATCTTCCTAAAAAGAAATCTCTACAGAGTCGTGTTGCTGATATTGCGGCACTAATTTGATGGATGTATTTTACCAGTACCACCAAGTTAGTGTCGCAATATCTTGTTTTAATTGTTTTAATTGTTAATTATGAATATTTTCCTTTTTGAAAAGACGGATGGCTTTTAAGTTCGCCACTATATTATGAGTATTAAACTATGCTAATACAATTCTCATGTTTCTGGATGTTTATACAGTAATTAAACCAAATAAAGTAAATAATATATACCTTACACGTAACGAACATACACATTACCTACATTCACAAATATTTGGTGTATTTTTGCTGTCGCGTACCCAATGGAATACTAAACACAAAACTAACATTCGAATTGGTATTCCAGTTCCAAGTAAAATTTTATAAACGAATTAATAATTGCCTGAAACATCCCAGAAGCACAATATTGAAAACGTATATGTTCTATTGATTAAGAATAAGATAACTGGATTATCTTTTTGTTTCCCATGAATAAAAATTTGATTGGGAAAACTTTGCAAAACAAATACCATTTTCCTTTTTAATTTAATTTCCAAAATAAAAAGCATCGTTGTCCGTGAGTGTATTTATGTTAAAGATAATTCATTGAAACATGTGCGACTAACACGAGTTACTTTACTTGTATGATGAACCATAGATGAATATGAATGAGTATGTCAACATAATTTTGTACCACAGGTTCTACTTTCCAAGCTAAGAACACCAATGCGAAGGAATACCATAGGGTGAATTTGCATACATAGACAGCAATCCCACGAAAAAATATAATTTTACCTTTCTTGTTAACTAGCTAAATGTTTATACATATTTTTATTTCTATTGCAAACTAAACCATTTCTACTAAATTGTAGTTTGTTTAATATCCAGTTAAATTAGATTAGATTCAGCTAAACTTTGTTAAAACAACATCATTTTTGTACGTAATCGAAATAAAATAAGATAAATTAATAAAATTAAAATTTGACGAATCTTCATTTGGTTTTTTAGACGTTTCCAATACCAGACTCTATAGTCAGTCAATGTTATAGCAAGTTAAATTTTTTGACCCCGTTTTAAAGATGAAGCGATTCGCAGAAAATTTTTTTGAACTTGAACATATTCTCTTAATTTAATTGTATTTTATTTTTTTCTTAAAGCATTGAGAATAATGAAAATAACTTAAAGCTAAAGTCCATTATACAGGGTGTCTAGCAGGTGGACCGACAACGTTTTATGGCAGATTAAGGGGATCATTTGGAAGCTTTTATCCCATGGAACCGATGTCCTAAGTCTCACGGTATTACCCAAAATCTCACCTTTAAATGGTCATAACTTTTTTGTTTGTAGTCGCAAAGATACGAAATAAATTTTATTGTATTCTGCAATGTGATTTTATTCTAAATAAATCATTATTTAATACAATTGGTTTAATAAAAATGAGTTATGGACTTCCAAAACCTAAAAAATGTATAAAAGTATAAAAAATGTCTACCTTCTATATGCATTTTAAAAAAAACTAGCGATTGTTTTGAAATAACTTTTGTTTTAAAAACTTTTCTAGTTTATGCCCTTTCCACCGGTGGTATGCAACGTGTCATAGAAATCATTCACTTTGTTGTCAAAATAAGAGATACTATTTCCCCGGGGTCAGGTTTAAGAATATATGTACCTTTTAAGCTATTGATAAATTATTAATCAACTTCATTTATTAAATTTTGTTTTAAATGACCTCCTCCACTCCGTATGCATGCAATGTACATTTTTTTTATCTCCAAGGTTGTTGTACAAAATTTTTCATTTTGTTAAATGCGGCGCTTATCAATTCAATTAAAATTTCTATTGTGGGTACTTTTGTTGCGTACAGTAATTGCTTAGCAGGTCCCCAGACGTAGGAACTCAATGGTTTGAGGTCTGGGGACCGTGTGGACTAAGGAATAGGGTCACCCCTATTAGGGTCACTATATAATTAGTAAATAAATAAATTGATGTATAAATTGATTATATTGGTGGGTTTAAGTACAAACCACATTACACCGGATATTTTACAGGTGGTTTATGAAACGATACAGAAATTTCTTCCAAATGTTTTCCAAATCAGCAATTCCAAATTATGCTTTATGACGTTTGATAGAAAGGTTTATTCTAAATTTTAGAAATTTTATGTGGAAAATGATTTATACATTAATTAATAATAAAGTATTAGACATTTAAAAATTCTACGGAGCAGGACGAATTATAAAAAAAAATCGATAATGTTGTATTATAAATTACGGTTCACAAGACCTAAAACATGTACAACATTATAATGTAAAATAAGTTACGTACTTTGCATACACGAAACTGCCAACACAGCAAGATATATATTTTTTCGTGATAAGATTATACCAAGAATCGACCAACAGTCTTCAAAAAAATAGCCCACATTTTTCGTAAATAATATCAGTTTAATGGCGGAAATTATATTTTTCATTCTTATAATGTAGAGCATATAACTGACAATTCAACATTTCAAACATGTAAGTATAAAGCTTTGTATGTTCTTATCGTCAATTTTCGAGAAAAGGTTTATGATGAATTTCAGACAATATTATGCCCTTTTCTGATTTAATTTCCGGATAACTACGTAAGATTGCCGTTTAAACATATTTTTAAGGATAATCCACAGAAGTGAATTTATGTATATAAATTTACTGAGCCAGTAAAATAATGGAGTTCATATCCATTTGGGTGTTTCATCTAAGTATATATGTCCAAAATGTACAGTTTTTGTGTCTTGGAAGTATTTCGAAAATCAAATCTGTTGTTTACTTCAATTTCCTTTTGTTTATAAACCGTCATCATACCGAGTTCCATATCTGACTGAAATGTCTTAAGGTAATACATAGATGCACAATACCAGAGAAAATAGAAACCAACTAATGAGATCAAGAATTTTACCGTTAGAACGTAACAGTCAATATAGCAAGTACGTAGGGCAACTATTATTTCAGTGTGGTCATCATCACAATTTTAATATGCTCCATTCTCAGGTGTGATAAATCTGTTTATTAAACGGATTTTAGTTGTATCAAATTATTAAAATAGTTTGAAGCCACACGTTATAATCTAGAAATTAGATATAATAATGATAGTAATGATTATAATGTGTGTAATATATTCAGGGAAACAACTTTTGATTGTTGAAACAAGCTTTGGCGAGCTTAGAATATTGAAAGCTACTCACATTTGAAAAAAAAAATCAAAATTTGAATACTAAAGACGAAAAAGAACTTAACTTTTCTAAGAAATCTAAAAATTATTTCTCTTTGACTAAAAAAAAGTGATGATATAGAAAAATCTTGTAGGTCCTTAATCATCCAAGTTAAATTTAAGCCATTAATTAACAGATAGCCGTAATTGCATGGCTAATTTTTAAATTAACCTTTTCCTACATAAAATACGCAGTATTATGCTTATTATTCAGCTTAAGTAGTAAGTTTGCCACTTTAGTCCGAAAAGTACACTTAAGAAAAAAAAAGTTTAATTTATATCCAAGTATCTAATCTGTCATTTATCTGATTGTTGGATGGATTCATATTTCTAACTTACCTTTTAGGCAGAACTGATTATTGGCCAAATTCAATTTCTGGGAGAGGGTTGGTATGCTAACAAAAATTTTCATTGCAGCTATAGAACTAGGCCATCCTTAATGAAAGTGGTTCATTTCTTAATTGATCTTGTTCAATTTTTTTGTCTAAGATGTGGAATAACTTTACTCAATTAACCCGGTTACTTCATAAGAATTATTATGGACTAATGGTTAACGAAATTTGGTAGTTTGGCCATATTAAATTAATATTAAGCATTTTTAATACTTTGCCTCCTTTGCATATTGCATCAAATTTTTTGGAAGAATTTTAAAATTTATTTTCAAAAAATTTAAACTACGATTTTGCGACAGATTTTTGAGGATCAAAGTTTTGTAAACCAAGATTTTGGAAATTGTATTTTCAATAAAATCACGAGTTTGATTATTCTTTAGAAATTACAAAACATCAAAAACATTATTTACAAAAGACATCGAGGTGATATTAACAAGAAGTTTCAAGGTTTGGTTTCAAAGTAATGAGATCATTTATCATTAATGAGACTACCAAATTTTTTCTTTTTATAATTCAAAATCTCATTAGTTCGAAATCAAACCGCAAAACTTCTTGGTAACCTCACATTGATGTAAAAGTTGTGGCTACCACTCAGAATAGCAATAAAATTTCAATGACAAAATAATGGTTAAAGCTAAATTGAAATCGCAATAATTACATTTTTATAATTATATCTTGATTACAACTTGATACGGTGACAAAGATATTCTGATACAACTCGTTGTCGACTTTGGACTATCATTTTAGCATTCCATTCTTTAATCTGTTCGGAAAATATTCAAAGTTGACCTAAAACTAAAGATCTCCATAACATGCTCCATAACAACCAACAAGTTTATAGCGTTGCTGAACCCTTAAAAAAAATTAAGCACATTTAAAAGTTCAAACATATTTTAGCATGGCACGCTGGGAATGAAATTATATTCTTTGATCAGAAGTTTTTCTGGAGCAAACACACAGCAACGAGAAAAACAGAGTTTGGTCTGCTTTGGTTGAGGACGGCTCGAAAAAAACGACACAATTCAAGATTCCTGAAAATATAGGCCTGCCAAGGCTCAGTGCCATCAGCCCCAAAGGAAAATTACCCTTAATTTTTCGAAAAAAGCTGTAAGAAACAATGCAAAATAGTATTTGGAGGAAGTATTATGGATTACTTCCACGTCATGTGAAATGCAACCAATTTATGAGATTAATTTGGGGATGATTATTATTGCTTTCAATAAGGTGAAGCTCCTCCCATACAGCAAACATTTTTCAAACATGGTGTAATGATAACTTGGTTGATTCTATGTCGAAGATTAAATGGCCGCAACCTCTCTCGATTATTTTGTATGTTCATACATGTTGTCTAACCTCCCAGATCACAAATTTTGAAGCTTTTAGCAATTTAGGATTGTTTATAATTTGTAATTTAGAAATATTAATAAAACTTTTTTAATCAATATTGTTTAATCGTTAGGGGAATCTCTATAAGAAAAGAAAGTCTTTGTATATGGTGACCTAATTGTAAACCAGACACAATAGGTCTCCTCCCTAATTTGATTTGGAAGTGGATAAATACATTTTATGAGCGGCAATGATTGGTTTTTATTTGTGGTAGAATTTAAAGTGTGTTCAATGTTCTAATCGTGCGATGAGGATGTACAGGTTGACCATGTATTCACTATAGCGACACGTTTAACACCAACTGGTGTAAAGCCTTGTTCTGTTATATCCAATGAGGATTAGTTTAGGCAATGCCTTCTAGACTACTGGCCGCTTACACCAACTGATGACGACACGCTAAGTCGACGATTCAACGAACATTATCCAGATGGCAGATAAATTTTAAAAAGGAAAATTACATAGCAAAATATTATTTATGTTATTATGTATGTAGATGTAATTATTACATCGAAGTAGGTTATTTGTTTTTTCTTTTCGTATTCCAGTTTTTTCTAGTTTTTATCTTGGCTTCGTTCTCTTAAAACCAAAATAAATTTCGTCAATCATTCGTCACGTCCATACAAAATTGCAACAATAAAAATATTATTTCTTGCTCCAGTTGTTTTGTAATTTTGTTGTTAGTTTCAAAAAAACTGTTGAAGCACGAAGCCGCTCACTATGGCACATTTCAAAACAGGATGTAATAAAACAGGACATCACAAAACAGTACATGGTACGGAACAGGACCGATAAAAACAGTACATCACAAAACAGTACATGGTACACTAAAGTACATGGTACGGAACAGGACCGATTAAAACAGTACATCACAAAACAGTACGTGGTACACTAAAGTACGTGGTACGAAACAGGACCAATGAAAACAGTACATCACAAAACAGTACATGGTACGCTACAGTACAAGGTACGAAACAGGACCGATAAAAAGAGTACATCACAAAACAGTACATGGTACACTAAAGTACATTTTACTGAACGTTAAGCTGGAGGATTTTTTCAGCTTGATTTGTTAAATATTTTTTATTGAATACGTTTAGTAATTAGGATATTATTAAGTGGATATTTGCCTTCACCTAGAGTAATTAGACAGTATACTATATAGAATTATAATTGCTTCAAGTTATAATAAAATATTCCTTCACCTAACAATATATAACATTATTTTTATTTAAATCGCTAATACTTGATCGTTGCAAAATAGATTAAAAATTTAAGTAAATTTATAAATAAATATATCCCTTTTTTAACCAAAAAAAATGGCTCAATTTAAGTCCAAACCACACAAATGTGTGAGTAAAAAACCATAGTATGTAATGGCGTTTTTGATAAAAATATCGCTTGATTTGAAGTACAACCAACACAATTGTGTGTATAGTTATAGTGTTTTTTCGGGCGAAAATAAGTTTGAACGGAATGCACAAATGTGTATGTTGGTTCAAAAAACATACAAAAATAAATTTTTGACATGGTACTTTCCCGTACCCACACAACTAGTTATTAAAACCGTAAAATAAAATTGACTATTAACTATTTTGTGGTGTTCTCTTTTAATATGTACTGTTTTGCGATGTACTCTTCCGTACCATGTACTTTAGTGTACCATGTACTGTTTTGTGATGTACTGTTTTAATCGGTCCTGTTGCGTACCATGTACTCTACTGTACCATGTACTGTTTTGTGATGTACTGTTTTAATCGGTCCTGTTTCGTACCATGTACTTTAGTGTACCAGGTACTGTTTTGTGTTGTACTGTTTTAATCGGTCCTGTTTCGTACCATGTACTGTAACGTACCATGTACTGTTTTGTGATATCCTGTTTTGTGACATCCTGTTTTAGCACATCCTGTTGTGAAATGTGTCGTTTCGTATGAGACCCGTTGAAGCCGAAGGATATTCGTTTTTTAATTTTTCTAGTAATGCATGTACATTTTTATTTTAGATTTTGGCATTTTTATCTAACATAAGTCGATTTGTAATACCATCGATTTGTAATACGAAATTGTTGTAATTGGTACTTGGATTCAATAAAAATAGCAAAAAAAAAAAAATACGAATATCATGTAAAATACAGAAAAATGCGTCGTACGTCTTCAATTAATTGCGTGACACTAAAAATAAATACAGAATACACAAAATATAAAAAAATGATCATATAATATTCTCTGCGCTCTCACGGTTGTATTTATATTTTTGCAGTGGAATACACTAAAACTTCGTATTGCGTTATCTAAATAGGCGCATTTCTTTAAATTATCATTAACTTCTTGAACATGGATACGAAAAATTCAATTTATGAATTAAAAAAATCAATTACACCTTAAATTGTTCATGATTTATTAATTTATCATATAATAAAACGTAAAAATTTATTGCCAATGTAATAAGTAGGCAAGGTGTATTATTTTTACTTAATTATGCTGCCGTCTAGTTGTCAACTTACATTGTCGTCATCAGCAAAAAATGAATGTTGTCACAGGCCAGTACTATAGAAGGCACTGGATTAGGTCATGCGTCTGAGCCGGTTTGTGTACTAACAAATATCGAAATGTAAAATCATTTGGACCCTAGATTAACCTAAGACAATTACCTAATTGCTAGATTCATGAGGCGCCCTTTACAGTGAGTGGTTGGATTTGTAGGTAATGTTTGTAAGCAGCCGCAGAAACCTCTTTATTTCATAGCAGAAGAACCGTCAAAACTTTTTTTTGCAATATGCTCAGTCCACTATTGAAATGATTTAACTTAAATGATGAATATCTTAGAATTCCGCATTTTGGATTCCGGGATTTTGATTTCTGGGATCTTGATTGACGAAATTTTGGTAACCGGAAAGATTGCCCGGATCTCAATTCTCACGATTTTCATATCTGGAATTTTGATTTCTGGAATTGTTTATTTCTGGGGTTTTGAAATGTGGCATTGTGATTCCCGGAATTTTTTTAATTCCCGGGATTTGAATAATCCAAGATTTCAAACCGCTTCCAAACACAAAAATATTTTAAAACAATTTCGAACCACTGAAATTGTAAAGAAATATTATTATTATAAGAATAACACAAATAACTGCAAGAAAACCTATCGGGATTCGAACCTAGTACCTCCGATCCAGTGTGCCATTTGGTTGGTCAATAAATTTTCGACATAAGACCACCATTATAAAGGAAACCACTTCTCTCCCTTAACGGCGAATATGATTGAAAGATCATGTCTACAAAAATTAAACCCTTCTCTTTAACATTCGAAATATTCTAAAATTGACAAATGACGTTTTCTTATTAATTTTATTTTCTTTGACAGCATTTTTTCAGTCTTTCGGAATATTGAGGTTTTCGTTTTAGTCCATAACTAAAGAAACAATAAAAGGAAGAAAATAATATTCGACATCGCGAAAAATTATTTAAATGGTCCTTCTTATATTATATAAGGAAAATATTCACTAACATAATTGAGCAAAGAAATTGCAAGAGTTAAATGATGAAGGCTTCCCAACAAAAACAGAATGTGGCTGGAAAAATGTAAGGTTTAAAAACAATTTGTTCATATGTAGCTTATTACTATATTTTAAATAATTTAAAGCTTTGGAAAGACTACAAGTACACCGTAAACTCTATAATACGAGCTAATAAAAAATAAATCAGTGGTGGTGGGCCATTTAAACTTAATCGGATAGATCCAATAAAAGAACGGCTCGACAAGCTCTTGATATTACAGGCAAAATGAAAGGAATCAATGCTGAAGAATTTGGGTGTATGACTTTAACCAAAAATACAAGTACAGTGCATAATCCTGTAGAAATACAGACAACCGAAGTTAAAGAAATTTCGTTGAATGTCGAGGAGGTTGAAAAAACAGTGAGTGTCCAGGCAGATATGGTCGAAACATTGACCCAAAGCGAGTGTTCATATTCAATCTTTAACCGTTTGAGTCCCAAGCAGCGTGATCGCGCTGTTGAGATTTTATGTCAAGGAAACCCAGCACATTTCGAATATTGTCGACAACTGACGGTGCGTTTCCGATTGTCGAAGTCACGCGCTCAGATTTACTGAAGCAAGTACATCCCACAGCTCCTTTTAATGTAAATTGTACATTTTACAATAGGTTTATCTCAATAGATTGCCTTTTCATCTGCTTCATTTTATCTTCCTCTCTCAATTAGAGAAAGCGTGATTGCGCTGTTTGGAATTCTTCGACAGTGATTTTTCAATACCCTCTGGGACTCAAACGGTTAGTAAATTGTTTATTATTACTATTCTTAACATTTTTAATTAATTTTAACCACACAATATAACGTAAAAACGAAATAAGAATAACAAAATCACTGCCAAAACTATTTTCTATTACGGTAAATCCCCGACTTATGAAATGTTCTCGATATAATTACCACTTCTGCATTCAGCTCTCCCATGCAAAGCGATGTTATGTAACCCTCTATTAGCAAACATCCAAATTATAGTGGAAACCAAAAGAATATCAAAAAATTGGAATGGAAAAATTAGTACGTTTGTTTGATGCTAAAATTTTAGCAAGTGTTAAAATTATTAAAAAGTGCTAAACTGCCTTTGGGATTTTCTTTTTATGGTGCCAAAATATATCGAAAAGTGTTAAATTTAACCCTGAAAGGGTTAAGCTGGCAACACTGTCAGCAAATGTGTTTTAGAACAGCGGTATAAATTTGGTTTTCTCTTTAGAAAAAATTGTTTTCGAAAGATTGGCGTTGTTTTGTTTTTATTTTTTATATTTAAATTTTTCTTCTATTACAGTAAACGCTCAATTTAACGGACCCCAATTTAATGGACGCTCGATTTCACGGACGCTGAATTAAACGGAATTTTTTTTTTCTTTTCCATTTTGCGGTTATCGATTATGATGGAATTGGGTATGTTGGCTGAAAATTGAATTATTATTTGATTTTTGGAAGAAGTTGTGGAATATGGCCACCTAGGAGAGGACTCGGTCATTTCTTAACTGATTATGATGGGATTGAGTATGTCGAATGAAAAAGGAAATCTCAAATGATTTGTTTAAGAAATTTTGGAATATCGCCACGAAACTCGGTAATTTAAACTAGGGCAGAACTCGATAATAAGCAGGCGTTTCTCTTGAAGCAAGCGGCTTGTAATGCTAACATGTTTCTAGTAAGGCAAGATGCCTTAACATCTATCACTAGTACGTAACCCACTCGTGGGTTTAGTGGGTTGAGCGGCAGGTCAACTATACTTACTCTCACAAAAAATCACGTTATGAACCGTTCACAAAGGACTCGGATAAATTTATATTATTCTTATTAACAACGAACTCGAAAACTGTTCACGGGAACATGGAATATGCTGTCTTCGAAGATCATGAGATCTTCAGAACCTTTAGAACTAAGCGAAAATTTACACTTTTGAGGTACTTGTAATACAAGAGCTCATAATCCATATGGCCATATTCCAGAACTTTTTCCAAAAATTATTTGGTGTTCTCATTTCATACACAATGCCTAATTTCTGTCCTGGGAGGTCATATTCCAGAACTTCTTCCAAAAATCATTTAAGAATCCCATTTCCATCTAACATACCCAATCCCATCATAATCGGTTAAGAATTGAACGAGTTCCGGCCCAGATGGCCATAATCCAGAGCTTCTTCCAAAACTCATTTAAGAAACCTATTTCAATTCAACATACCCAATCCCATCATAATCGGTTAAGAAACGAGTTCCGTCCCAGGTGGCCATATTCCAGAAATTCATTCAATAATAATTTAAGAATCCCATTTTCATCCAAAACACCCAATCACAACATAATCAGCTAAGAAATGCCTGGGTTCCATCCCAGATGGCCATATTCCAGAACTTCTTCTAAAAATTGTTTTCTGAATTGCCATCCAACAAAATAAATCCCTTCATAATCGGTTAAGAGATAAACGAGTTCTGACCTAGGTGGCCATATTCCAGAACAAGTGCAAAATCTATAGTCGATTAAATTTAAAAACTTTCCATTCGGATTTAATGGACATTATGATTTAACGGACTCCCCCAATTAGTCCGTTAAATCGAGCGTTTACTGTATTTTAGAAAAGCCGGGCATTCTTTGATCATTTATATTTAAACAAAATATCAACTACCAAGTATCAAAAAAAATTAAAATTTATAGTTTCAGTGGCAGTATTCTGACTTTTCCTTGGAATAGGGAATTGGGAAAAATATTTTCACAACATTCTTGTCTAAATTGTATTTTTCTAGCCTACTAATGAAATTAGTTTAGTGTAATATTCACGAAACAAAATTACTTGGGAATTTTTATTCTAAAAAACTTTTAAAGGGGAAAAATTTCACATTTATAAAATATGTTTTCCTCAAAATGTTATGAAAATAGTTTTCCCAATTCCCTAATCCCAGGGAAAGCCGGAATAGTACCACCGGCTGATTAACTGTATCCTTTGTTCTTGTGGATATTAAGACATTGTTAATAGAATTTCAATCCCACATTCCACTTCAAGTCATTTTTTTGTTTTCGAAAGTTTTTGCGGATTGAGAGGTCTAACACTCACTTGTGATGAATATCCAATTTTCGGTGTAATTCATTCAGGCCATAGTCTGAAAAAATTACTTTGATTTAAATTCACTCCTGAGAAATATGTACTGATCAATGCCTTGTATACAGGCTTAATCTTAATGTGCAAGCAGTCATTCTTTGATTTATTGTACTTCAATTTGAACTAAAAGGGAATTCAAAAAGCTTAGCAATATACCCGTTGAAACTAATAAAAGCCATAGTTTTAACACTATTTGCCGTAGACACTGGGCAGAATACACTTAATGAACATATTTTACTTAACACTTGTTTTTCTATTTCGCGAAAAATTATTTTTGACTGTTTTAATTAAAAATTTGTTCAAAATGTTTAAAAAATCACTCGATCGATTTCGTCTTGTTAGGTCACAATGTAGATACTCCTGATGATGACTTAACAAATCGAAATCGATCGACTGATTTTTTAAACATTCTGAACAAATTTTTTAATTAAAATATTCAAAAATAATTTTTTGCGACATAGAAAAACATGTTTTAAGTGAATTGTATCTATTAAGTAAAAGCCATAACATGGCAACGTCAGAATTATGACTGTTTTTTGTCATTTTTCAAAGCTCTACCCATTAGAAATGCCTACTAGAGATTCTAGAGAAGCAGTAACAGATGTTTCAGAGCTACAATACATACTTATATAATACTTATTGAAGAAGGTCGAAAAGACTGTTCCACAATTTCTCCTTGCGAATATCAAAAACTGTCAAAAAATGTATAACACCCAAAGTTAGTTGTTCATTTTTTGCTTTCGGTTCTCATCGTATACGTCCATAGTCTGTATTTGAGTGAATTCACCAACAATCTGTGACAAACTATATGCTGATATGAACACATATATAACAATCTTCGTTTTGAAAGTTAATAGTTAACTTAAGTCTAAAAATAGGATGTAGTTAATTAATTCATATGCGATCATTACTGTACATATTGTTATATTTTCTTCTCATCAAAGATATCTTCATCAAACCTATTATTAGATCTGAGTTTCATTATTTTGGTAATTTATTGAAATAGTTTATATGCAGTTGTAAAAATGCTAAAATCTAAAAAATATTCCAAATTTCATCATGAATTAAAAGCTTTTGCTAGTTCAGTTCGCTCTTTCATACTTTCCACAACTTCGTCGAAAAACTTAACAAGATACGTTTCCATTCGATGACCTAATTTCATATGTAATCGGTTAAGATAGCACTGGTCTAGTTTTGATCCCAGATAACCTAGTTTTTTTTGTAAATTATTTTAGGGTTTAGCATTCGCAAAAGGGCCGCAGATGGGCAGACACGCAAAACGAGACTTACGCTTGTGTGATACTGTAAAAATAAATATATAACTGTTAAATATGGTAAATTTCCATATAACACGATTCAACTTTACACCATTCCGAAACACTACTAAATCGTTTAAGAATATCGCTAATTTAGATCGATTGATAAACATTTAGCACGCAATTCACTTGTTAAAGAATTCAATTTAATCAATATTATTATGTTTATGAAAGTTTCAATGAGGACGATAAAGAACGCCTATGAAATTTATTTTATGTAATGATATTTGATTAGCGATTATGAAAAACTGGAAATTGTTAGGAAATCAGATTTTTTTTCCGTATTTGTGTTAGCACCATTACCCGCAAAACGTGTTTATTCTAACTTTGTATGATAACATCTTATGGTAGGTGGTGTTACCCCTACTCAGGTTATTTATTTTAACATAACTTTTTTGTCAACAACGCTCTATATACTCGTAGAGTATATTACACTTACCAGTATGTTTCTAAAGGTTGATTTTAATAAAACAGAATGAAAGGAGATTATTTACTGATGTTAACCACCAAAAACAGCTGAAAATATTTCCTTGGTATGTAATAAATATTATTTTTACAAAACCAAGATTTATGGCTGTGGAACCTGCATTTTCGTAAAAATAAAATGAATACGGTAGACGAAAAGCGAACGTTATGATAAATTTCGTTATATTAAATAACAGGGACTAACGGTGTTTAAGAACAAATACATATATATTATATTAAAGAAATATTCAAGAGGACAAAACAAATTCAAACAATTTGACAAGACATTTCGCAGAATTTTATTTTTTGATTAATGAATTAAATTGTCTAAATAGAAAGTAGACAATTTTAGGTCAAATCCTGTATACTGACGTGACACAAATAATGGAAATTGCGATCTGTATGTAGTCTTGTAGTAAGTAAGGGAGATAAGAATACAATTAATTAATTTAGTAAAAAATTGACAGGCCTACTACTTGTAATAGGTTTAATACAGCTAAGACAATTAAGTATACGACACGAGAAAACGCGTGTAAATAGCGATTTTATAGAAATTTAATTGTTCATTCGAAATTATTAATAAATATTCTCTACCTGGGGCAAATATCATGTTCCGTTAAAACATTAACAGTTTCTTTCTTAACATTCATTTTAGCAGGTTAAAATTGCTCACATTAATTTTACACAATAGAGTTCAAAATTGGATCAAATTCATCAAAACCATTAGATTGCTAATGAAAATATTTATCTTTCTTATTTTTTAGCGAAACGGGTGTGATCTATTCCACTTCATTATTTTCATTTATTCCACTTCACGTATGAGTATTACACTGTTAGATCAAATTCTAATAAGAAAAATTAAAAATAAATCATAATACGAAATTGAAGTGATAATTCCGCAATTTGAGTGCTTATATTCAAAATCTAGTTTTTTTTCTTTAATAATCTTCACTATGAATGTTGAATAGTAATTAAAATTAAAAATGATACAAACTTTAATTTTCTAACTATGTTAATAGTGTGAAAGAGATTATTTTAAATTGTGTTTTAACCCTTTCGCTTCCCTTGTAACAGGTGCGCCATCTTTTATGTCGGTATGTAAACATTGAATAACTTTGAAAAAAAAACAACCGATTTCTATATATGAGGTGTTTTTATTCAATTTGGTCTTATGTAATTTATTTGGACTAGTTTTTGAATACAACATCATTTAAGTGGCCACCGTTATTAGCCAAAGCATAATGTGCCCTTATTGCTACGTTTTCCATTATCTTTTTCAGCATCTCGGGTGGTTTAGCAATGATTTCGGCACGAACATTTGGCTTGAGCTCGTCAATAATCTAAGGCTTGGTGGCGTACACTTTGTTTTTCAAATAACCCCATAAAAAGGCCCGGAGGGATCAAATCTGGAGATCAAGGTGGCTAGTCAATGTTGCCTCTTTTTGACATCAAACGTCCAGGGAATTTTCGTTGCAGAAACTGAATTGTTTGATTTGCAGTGTGGCATGTCGCACCATCTTGTTGAAACCAATAATCGTCAAGACCTTTTTCACGCCTTTGTGGGCAGACATAATGAGCCAACATCCACCGATATCTAATTCCACTGGCTGTTTCGATTTCTCAGAAAAAATATGGCCTAATGATGGTTTTGACGCAAACACCGGCCCATACAGTCACTTTTTGGTCAAGCAATGGCGTTTCATGGATCTCGTGTGGATTCTCCGTTCCTCAAATGCGGCAATTTTGTTTATTAACGTCGTCTGAGAGTGTGAAATGGGTGTCGTCAGTCGTCGGTCATCAAAACTTGTTTCCCTAAATGAAGTTTAGTGTTAACCATTCGGGGAGGGAAGAAGATGGGGAAAAATTTCATTCGTTTTGTTTCTAGTGTATGTTATAGCACAGGCAATCATAGGAGATTTTTCATTTGAACTTAAAATATAAAACAAAATTTATTTCTGATAATTCCAATCTGATTTTTCGTTAAACTGCTTCTCTTATTAGTGTGGAATGGAAAATAATGTAAAATAACATAAATAATCGAACACCATCAAACAAATTTTGTTATTTTGCATATACATACGTATACACAGTACACGCCAAAAAACAAAATATACAGGGATCGGCACTCGAAGTGTTACCAACTTCACTCTGCTGTAGCAACCAAATGGATAATGACAGCGTGCTCATTTTTTGACAAACGTCAGACTATTATGTTGTTTGTAAGCTTACTGAAGCATATCGTTTTACGTCGTAGTTAAAAATGTTATCGAAATAGAATTCAAACGCAAGAGTGTTTTTGCTTTGTATTTGGCTGGAAAATCGTAACCAGCCATTGCTAATGAGCTACGACATTTACAGGTGAACAAAATGTTTGTGTATCGGACCATTACACGTTACAATGATAGCAGCATCAAACGACGCAATGAATAGGTGAACATCCAAAAACAGCAGCATCGCCAGAAGTGGTTAAAGGCCAGAATTCAACGTAATCCACGACAAAGCGCATTTCATTTGGCGAAAAATCTCAATGTAGCATGGGGCGCATATTAAAAAATGCCTATTAACCCCTACAAAATACAAAAAATCAAGATTTAACACCTATACACAAAACGCAGGTCGCCTAGTAAGAGCAAAGGTGTTAAAACACTTGCACATGGGTGGCGAGCCTGAGAGTTTGGTCTTTTCTAACGAAATTTTTTTATACGGTTCAGCAATATGTAAACAATCAAAACGATAGTGTTTGGTTAGAGTGCAAATCAACAGACAATTTAGACCAGCAAATTGTCTTGTGACCAGCGAATGCATTGGTGATGGTTTGGGCCGCGCTAATCACCACAGGATGATCACCACTCGTTTTCATTGAACAGGGCGTAAAGGTAAATCAGCAAATCTACCGTGAAAAGATTTTAAACGATGCTTTGTTACCTGGGACACGTAAACAATTCGGTAAAAAGGAGTGGACGTTTCAACAAGACTTGGCAATTTCTGTATTTGACGGTGTTCGACTATTTATGGAAAATAAACACGCAGTTTAATTTTTTACGTTTACAAAGGATGAAACTTATATTTTAAGTTATCACTGGTTGTAGTGTGGACTTTAATTGTTTTCATTGTGACGCTGGTGATTTTTAAAATTTAAGTTCAGAAATAGTTTGTTTGACTGCCTTGTTTGATCACTTTGAAATTCAACGCATTGTGTTTAATTAAAATGATATTTGCAGATTGCAGATTCGATGAATTCACGATTTATTTTATAAAAAAAAATGTTTTTAAAAAACCAAATATTTTATTTATTTATTTAAAATAACAAATGGCTTGAAATGCGCGAAATTTAAAACGAGAAACAAATAAAATAAAAAAATTAAAAGCCAGAAAATAACAAAAAATAAAATAATTATAGTTGTGTTTTTAGAGTTTAGACAATGCCATCTGATAAGCATGGTGAATAACGAATCGTATAGTAAGAGTAGTCAAGTTACTAAACTCACCTAGAAGTGAAAAACTAATCTGACAAAAAAAGTTGTCTAACTTGTTTTTCTTTGATTTTGATTTTAAGTTTGTTATAAAATCATTTAATAACTGATTTTGATTAAATAGTTTATTATTAAATCTGATATTAATCTATTTTTTAGTGTTTTTAGTTTCATACAAGCCGCGTTAAAGGAAATTTTTCGGTTTTTTTGTTACGGTGTTTTAAAATCAAGAACAAACAGGTTTGCCACCGCTTCAAAGAAACTTTAATATAGTTTTAAAAATAAAATGAGATAGTACCAAAAAAACGCGGCCGTTTGCGGACGTTTTGAAAAGTGGCAGAAAGCACTTCAAAAACTTTTTGGTTTTAAAACCTAGATTTCGTTTTAAACCTATTTGAAACCAAAAATTCCTACGTGGGTATTTTAAAGTACTCACATTTTTTATTTAATTCAAATTTCTTGAATGGTGGATTTTCAATTTTCTTCATTTTGATGAAGACAATTTACAAAATACTTTGTAAATTTAAAATCACAATAGTGTACCTACCACCACAGGTTATAAAAATTCAATTGGATTGAATGCAATTCCAATTAGATTTGTATATGTATAGCTGTGGAAAAAGTCACGGGTCCTTTCACATTCTTTTACGTCGTAAAATAAAGGGTCTCATACGAAACGACACATTTCACAACAGGATGTGCTAAAACAGGATGTCACAAAACAGGATATCACAAAACAGTACATGGTACGCTACAGTACATGGTACGAAACAGGACCGATTAAAACAGTACATCACAAAACAGTACATGGTACAGTAGAGTACATGGTACGGAACAGGACCGATTAAAACAGTACATCACAAAACAGTACATGGTACACTAAAGTACATGGTACGGAAGAGTATATCGCAAAACAGTACATATTAAAAGAGAACACCACAAAATAGTTAATAGTCAATTTTACGGTTTTAATAACTAGTTGTGTGGGTACGGAAAAGTACCATGTCACAAATTTATTTTTGTATGTTTTTTGAACCAACATACACATTTGTGCATTATTTTCAAACTTATTTCCGTCCGAAAAAACACTATAACTATACACACAATTGTGTTGGTTGTACTTCAAATCAAGCGAAATTTTTTATCAAAAACGCCATTACATACTATGGTTTTGTACTCACACATTTGTGTGGTTTGAAATTAAATTGAGCCATTTTTTTTGGTTAAAAAGGGATATATTTAATTAAATTTTTGATCTATTTTGCAATCATCAAGTATTAGCGATTTAAATAAAAATAATGTTATATATTGTTAGGTATTTTTTATTATAAGGGATATTTTATTATAACTTAAAGCAATTATAATTCTATATAGTATACTGTCTAATTACTCTAGGTGAAAGCAAATATCTACTTGATAATATCCTAATTACTAAACGTATTCAATAAAAAATATTTAACAAATCAAGCTGAAAAAATCCTCCAGCTTAAAGTTCAGTAAAATGTACTTTAGTGTACCATGTACTGTTTTGTGATGTACTGTTTTTATCGGTCCTGTTTTGTACCATGTACTTTAATGTGCCATGTACTGTTTTGTGATGTACTGTTTTTATCGGTTTTTATCCTGTTTCGTACCATGTACTGTTTTGTGATGTCTTGTTTTATTACATCCTGTTTTGAAATGTGCCATAGTGAACGGCTTCGTAAAATAAAGTATAGTAATCATGAACGTTTTCTACTGCAAGGTTTTTACAGATTTACCATTCGTTAGTTCAGCGAAGTCAAAAATGTAGTTTTAAAAATTTCTGAGTGCGTGATGTCGTGCATGGGGTAAGACTTTTAAATGATTTTTGTCCGACATCGGTCCACCGGAACTTGGAGCTTTTAGTTTTTTTGAAAAGTATACCATTTACAAGAAAAACGACTAAAAACTAACAAATTCCAAATTAATGTTGTAACTATACCTGTCCAGATCAGTTTTCTAAAATTAAGCGGAAATAAGAATTTTTAACAAAAAAAACTGTTTTTCAACAAAAGTTTGGCCCTGTACTGCCCAGACGAATTATTTGATCGGAATGAAAGTTCATAATTAATTTTTGTTTCATGAGTAATCATGTTTTTCCCGTTTGTGTACTTTTATCACTTTAATTAATTATAAACAAAAACTAGTTTTATTTTTTGAAATTTTAACAATATTTATTAATTATTTCTTCAGTTGTTTTGAAATCACAAATATTCAAATTTATTATCACTAGAAGGCAGAATCAATAAACATTGAAAAAATTCAAAAAATTATAATTAAGTTTTTTTCATAAATTGGGAGATCCTTCGGAGATCCACCATATTTGGTGGACATTTGTGTACCGGAAGTAGCAGCATTTTTGATTTAATTTTTCGCTTTAGAAATCAAGTAGATGGGGTCGAAGGTTACCTTAAATTCATGGTGAAAGATAGTCAGATGTTGGATAGTCAGATCATTCCATTAAGTAAGTAAAATATGATTTTTAATTTACGTTTTTTCTTTTGCGATTTCCGTCTACTCCAATAAAACATCATGTCTTTCTGGTCTGTTTCTATCACCTACTTATTTTATAAGAAACATTTTATTATCGAATATGAAGAAATCGATAACTAACAAATTTGTTCTAGAATGTGCGGCCGCAATAGCAAAATCATAATTGAATTTCACTCATAATTTTACACCTTAGTATATGGTTTCGGTATGTAAATCCCGAAGGAGCAGGAAAACTATTTTATGTACAAGACGTCGAACTTTGAATAAAAACGTAGAATGCTATGGAATTAAATTATTTTATACGAACGACTTAGATTTTATTATTTTCTTCGTGATTGGTAGGCCCGAGCTTGAAGAATGCTTTATCTTTTCGGAAGTGCCACATTAATGATGTATTATCTTTTATTTTTAATATGTATTCATTTTAAAGTGAGCTGAGCGGCATACCCTCTTTATTTCGTAGCTCATGTTACGTGTACTTTAGAGTTTTCAATTCTTGTAAAAAAGTGTTGAGATGGAAAATAAGTACATAAAAAATAATATGAATGCTTAGTCAAATTAACCAAAAATGTCAAATATACGAAATTCTTTAACATCCTAAAAATGGTTTAATGTTTACATAATGTGGAATAATTTGTTGAGGCATAAAAGTTTTCTGCAAATATTTAGGAATCCAAATTTCTTAATTGAAGCTGATTAAGCCAATAATAATAATAGGTTGTTAACCAACAAATGTGTAGGGTGGTTCAGAAATGATTTTGTTGTTGCGATAAAGCTTACTTAAAATTAGGTTAGACATTTATGGACTATTAAAATAAAAACGAATGGCCGTTGATTGATTTGTGGAGATTTGTTTTTGTAATCTTACGCATAATTACATATGTATATTTTTGAAGCAATTCAAATTTATTGCAGGAACTTTTTAATTGACCTTCGGCAGTTGTTTTTCTGGAGGAAGGTGCTATTCCATGCGGTTTGGCACCTTTAGTTTTGTGTATAAATTTTACATCGTCGAAATTTGCAACTGTTTATTTTATTCAACTTTCCTAGAAATTACTTTCACTAGATTTGTTCTCACTAACGCAACGGTCGAATATATACACTGCCGCTCAAAAGTATTTAGGCACTGTCAAAACAACATGCTCACATATATTAAAGGCATTTACATACACAAATATATTTATGGCAATATACTAAATATATGTCAAATTTATAACGCTTAATTTAAATTTTACTTTCATCTATCGCAGTGCACAGTCGAGGCAGTCTCGCAATAGGTTTTGCCAGCGTTTCTGGCGTTGTTGAACTCCAAATTGATTGAAGATTGTTCCACATAACAATAGCTGATGTTGGAGCTGATTGCTGTACTTCCCGGTTCAGTTCTTCCCACAGTTACTCAATACGGTTCAAATCAGGGCTCTGGGGAGGCCATTCTATAATTTAAATCGTTTCTTCCTTCTCTAAATGGCGATGATAGCCTTTAGAAATTTAGACAAATGTTTTGGGATATTATCTTGTTGAAAGCTAAAATTTTGAACCAAAAGTCGAATTCTTGAAGGTATTGCGTGGTTCTCCAAAATTTGTTGGTATCCTTCTTTGCTTAGTATTCCGTATTTTGACAACAACGCCTACACTAACACCAGCAAAACAGCCCCAAATCATCACAAATCGGTGGCACGTTCACCCACAAATCTTCTCACGAATATTCGCCTTCGAGTACCGAACACTTCAAATTTGGACGAACATTGCACCGTAAGTACGGTGGTGAATTTTGTTCGTCGGTTTGCTCAATGATGATGCTTGTTGTGTTAACATGATTTTTGTAACTTCACCCTAAATCTAGTGAAATTCTATCATTGCTAATATCTTTATGCTTCTGTTGAGAATATGCCCGCCAAGTTTTGCACTGTTTCAGATCACATTTCTTTGGAATCGGTATAGTCAAGTCCTCCTTCCATTTGCGGTGTATTCTTTAACTTAATTTCACACTTCTGTTATTCATGGTGTAGGAGGTCTTGCAGTTGTTGATATGTCTCCTTTCAGCTTGTATATTGTCCATTCCTGAGGTCCTATTATTCTTCATTTTAGCAATGACTCCCAAACTTCCCACTTCGTTGGTGAGTGAGTGTTAATAGTTTCGTTGTTTGTATCAGTTGCTAATTCGAAGATGTTTGTATTGATGATGTTCTCTGCAAAATATTTCTTCCATTGTGCTTCATCTGTTGTGACGATATGACCAGATGCATTATTAGTTCCGAGATGCATCCTTTATTGGTAATATATTGGTGTATTTTCCAGTTGCTCGTCGTCGTATGCATTGATGCAGCACGCTCATGTTGCGCGCTGATCCCTTGTAAATGTTTTCAGTGTATTACCTACGGTCACTTCTTGCCATTTTCTAGATTTCGTCGTATTTATGTTTGCAACTTGAGCTTTAGGCGTTCTTATATTTCTTCCAATTATTATCACTGATTTAGGATTTGCGTCTGTATTCCTGGTACCCTAACATCTTATAATGTCGTATGAAATTTCTTGTGAATCATTACGTGACCGATTTGGTTCCTTGTTCTGCCATCAGGTGATATTCATTTGTATATTTATGTTTGAAAATCAACTACCTCCTACCAATAGTTGGTTCGTGTCACAGAAGTCGATGAGTCGTTCTCCGTTATTATATTACGCACAGAGTCTAATAGCTGATTTACCCATGTTGGTTATCGGTGTTATATGTGTCAATTTCTGCATTGAAATCTTAGAACATAGAACGCCTCTTTGGTTTCTTTTCTTTGGTTTCCATCTATGTTTTTTGTTGGGCTTAGCATTGAACTATCATTGAACGTTTTGTATTTTTGAATGGAATCTTGCTACGATTATTCTGCTTTTAACCAGTCTCCATTCCAATAGTGCTTTCCTTGCTTTAGCTGTTGTTGGTATGCCCACGGTTCATGTTTGTCATTGTGCCCAGAGAATATCAGGTGATTATTATTTCTGCTACTATCCGTTTCTTAATGATTTTGATTTCGGAATGATTGACCCATTGATTCTTAGTTCATTGAAGCAAGCGCTTAGTTGCTACTCTACTTTCTCCTATGATGTTCTCAATCTGTCACCAAAATTTATAACTAACCCAACCTTTTTATCATTGAATAAGGATACAAAATAAGATATAACCTTTTACATGGAAATAAGATATTTCGTATTCAAAAATTAACTTTGGCATAATTTACTCTTCATCAAGATGTATAAAAGGATAGACACAAGTAATATGAACCCTACTCATTGCTCCTTTAAAGTCACCAATTTTCACCCGGAGGGGAGAAACTCCTGAATATGGTGGGCAATGCCATTTGACTGAAAAGACTGAAGGCAAGTGATTTACAATATTTATCACATGTCTGACGTTTGTGGCCGGTTTCAATTTATTTTCTCAGATTCTTCTAAAACATTGAATTGAAAGTATTTTACGACAAAAAACCACAGCAAAGAAAATTTCCTTCCTCGGGGAATAGGGCGTCATTTAACTGGTTCCGCAACGTTGTCACTCTCAGAAAAAGAAGGACCTAAAATGTTGGTTTTTACAATATAGAAAGGTTCTAAAGCAAACCTATGTTGCCTAAAACTGATACAAATGCCCTACTAACAAGAGCAGATACGTATTCAAAGATGTAGCTGTCTGAACAGGGAGCCTACTATGGAAATCGATCGTCGACGTTTTTTGTTCGTTGTTTATATTCAGCAATAGTAATTACTATTGCTGAATATAAACAACGAACAAAAAACGTCGACGATCGATTTCCATAGTAGGCCCCAGCATTCATCATAATAAAATTTGTAAAATACCAACGTAGGTGTTCCAACTCCATATGAGTGAACCAAAAGTTGCATCGTCTAGTAAACCTTAGATATTGGTTTGCTTTTTTGGAGATTGCATAGATATGTTCTTTCCAAAATTGATCACTGGAAAGTTTCAAACCCAACATCATAATTGAAGGACATTTGTCTGTCAGTCGGGACGAAACGATTTAATTGGAATTTACTGGGATTAAAATAAGTCGACTCTGTTAGATCTACCCCATTCTAGAACTTATTCAATATTTGAGAGAATCACGTCTATTCACGTCTATAGTTTCTCATGAACCTTCTTGCTTTATCTGAGATTATGGATGTCGCAAGTCGTTGAGTAGGACCTAAAGTTATCAGTAGGTCATTGATGTAAAGCTAAAACAGCATTAACCTTATGCGAACTTGTAGTAGGTTTCAGTGGTTGACACTTAGGCCATTTTTGGCCCATTGTGATACCACGCATTCACGCCACATCATTAACCCATTCACCTATTCACCTACTCACACAACTACAGTATACCACCTGCACATTGCAAACTCCATGACAACTTATACATTGACATGGACGGTGGGTCGGCGCTGAATTCTGCACTCTATCAGAGGGTCTTAGTTGTGTTTATTAACATCACCGATTGTAGTCGATGATGAAAATTCGATTTGCATCTAGCCTCTGATGGGATTCGAACTCAGTACCTCCCGGTTCAAGTGCCGAAGCTTTAACCACTGCACCACTTGTCCGGTAATTTGAAGTAAATGCTCGATAACTAATTTGTTATCCATTCTTTCTATACGATAAGCATGTTAATTCAATGAATAAAGTTTACTTATTAAGCATTCATATGAAGCTCTATCAAATACTTTTGAAATATTCAAAGATACAAAGCTAAATTCTCCAAAATTTTCAAAACATCGATAGTCACTATTATGCAATCCAAAGACAACCCGAGCTAAGTTAGTTTGCATCGCCCAAAATAGAAAAACATAGCTCGTATAGTTTAGCTCAAGTGTGCATCTTTGGATTAAAACTCTTTACTTACAATCAAGAGCGATGAACCAAGCTCACATCGCATATCTTAGCGTAGCTGAAATATGCAACGGGCCTTAACGATGCTTTGAAAATTTTGAAGAATTAAGCTTTCTTTCTTTGGATATTTCAAAAGCATTTGCTTAATCATACTTCATCAAGTAAGAGTCTACTGGAAGAGAGGTTTTACAAAATCCGTATTGAAAATTTAAAAGTAGAATGCGTCTATAGATTGTCTGTTAGTTACAAATTGACGATATATTCCTATCGGCCGATAGTTTCTAGGAGATGTATTATGACTTTTTTGGAATCGGATGAATATTAGCTATAGCTTCAGTGGCCCTTATAAATTTGGTCGCAATTTTCACTAGAACAAAAAACGGTCGGTACTATGAGGTTGGCCTTTGCCGTGTCGGTTCAATCATTCCCTATGCCCCATTATAAAATTGTCAGGCACCCAAACCGTTTAAAATAAAATTCGAAAACTTTCAAGTAGCTAAAGGCCTAAAGGTTTAAGTGTTTTTATAATTTGATGATTAGATGAAGAACTAATTAATTTACCTCTCTGACCATAATTATTCACTTAGTAGTGAGGCTAGCGTAATATTTTGTTGTAACCAATACGTAAAAAGAACTATACTCGTATATAATAACTCGTAATTATGTAACATGAATTATACTAGGAGTTCAAAGTGTTTCGACATTTTTTTAGGTGAATCCACTTATTTTGTCTCGCCGTAAACTAAAACATTTAATCTTCCACATTTTGAGAACATTATAGGACCGACGAATCTCGGAATGAATGTTTCGTACTCTGTAGCTTCATTCTTTATGAAGAATATGAAATTCAGTTTATACGGGTAGAAATTGACCATTCGAAATTCTCTCCCTTTCCTAGTTTCTACAATTTGTATTCGAAAATACATATTTTTTGGATACTGGAAAGCTTCACTATAAGAATTTTGGTGTCTGTTAAGAAAAATACGATTCTACAAATCGAATTTGGTCATAATGGATTAGTAACTAAAGAGTTCCATTCGGAAGGAGCTAATTCCAGACTAAGTCAAAATGTATTGGACAATTACGAAGGAAATAACCGAGTCTTTTTCGCAAGACCAAATCCTAGTATTTTTTCAAATATTTATCTCACAATGCCAATCACTACAAGGTGAATTCAACATAAAAACGATAATGATAATAATTCATTTGGTTCGTTATTTGTTCAGTAAAATACTGAGCGGTTTTGGTTTTGACAAGAGCTGGTAACTCATGTTTACTATACTCGCTGAACCACGAGGATTGAAACTATAGGGTGGGCCATATGTTAGTCTTTATTCATTTGTAAATAAAACCCATTTTGGGATGAAATGTCAAAATTTTTTATTGATAAGGAAAGATGGTTCTATGCTATTTGTGTATGAAAAACCATATCATTCATATGCAAACCATGGCTTCGTCTAAAGGGCTGCCTGTATTTGAACATCAAAATTTTCGATGACTTTTTCCAATAAACGCGGATCAATGACCTCAAATTCAGCTCAAATTTTATTTTTAAGTTGTTGACTTATTTGTGGATGGTTAGCATACATCTTACTTTTCAAATAACCTCAAAAAAAATATTCAAGTGGTGTTAAATCCGGGCTTCTTGGTGGCCAAGGAACTCTACAATTTCTTGAAATTATGCGATTAGCAAATTTGATTTTCAATAAATGGATTGTTGCACGACTTGCGTCGTATCTCGCTCAGTCTTGTTCAAATCAAAGGTCGATGACACGTAATTAATTCAATTTGGGCCACAAAAAACCAGTTAACATGTTGCGATAACGTTCCCCATTCACTGTAAGGGCATTTTCCTGTTTGTTTCGAAGTAAATCGGCCCAATGCTGCCAGCAGCCCATAAACCATACCAAACAGTGACTCTTGGAAGAAGATGAACTTCTTCTTCGTGAATAACATGAGGATTCTTCGCTCGCCAAATTCGACAATTTTGTTTATTGACGTATCCATTAAGATGAAAATAAGCTTTTTCGCTAAAGATGGTTTTTGATGAAAAACTAAAGAGAAGAAATATTACGATCATCACTAAATCAAGCTCTCACTCAAAATATTTTGGAAATAAAAGTAAATTGACACACACACTATGGGAAACTTTGCACTAACATACATTTATCTTTCTAATTATATATACAGAGAATTTCATTCGAAAACCAAATTTGATAAAATTTTGAGAAATCGCTTTCAAACTAATCGTATTGTAAAATTAATTTTCAAAAATGTGTCAACTTCCATTTTTTAGCAACTGCCAATTAGGTCTCACATTTTGGAACTGAATTAACGTTATTGCAGTGAGACCTCAACCCCAGCCGATGTGACCGTATCAACTCGAAAGACAGTTCATTGTAAAGTATTAAAAGCAATTCGTATTCTATTTATTTTAACAATAGTGCCATCCTATAGATTTTCGAGACATTTCTTTCTACTGATCATTAAAATTGAATGACTTCTACATATATTTATAAATATGAAACGGTTTTACCGTTTAGACCGAAATTTTACCGTACTTTTAAATTTTATTGGTTTGTTTAACTATTCTGAGTGGTGGAGAGCTCTATAACCTCAATTAAAAATCAACCCACAAAAAAGGAAAATATCGTTTAATATTTTATTGGTTTTGTATCGTAATAATAACACTTTGCTGTATAAAAAATAAAACCAATATGCTGCCTTCATGTTATACACGTAGCAAATAATTAACAAAAATAAATAGCAATAAATAAATGGCAATTGATTCAACATAAAAATAACCACTTCCGAAATATAAATATTTAATAAAATGCTTTTTTAAAAATTTAAAAACTTTCGGAGATAAGAAATAAAAATAATAAAATTGTTTGGTTAGCCACAAACTTGAACTTTTAATTCCTTTTTGTACATCATTTTGTTCAATTTTAATAAAGTACGTAACCTAAAAAACATTAAAATACTTTAATCACATAAAATGTAAAATTAATGCTTTAATTTTTCTAAAATCCAATGAAAACTTATGAAAATTAAATTTATATTATACACCCACCCAACCCCCATATAAAGACACGTCTATTGTAACCCAATTTCAATTTAATTTCGTTTCATCCTCGTTGTCCGTTTAATAATTTAAGTTGATTGTTCTCGTTTCTTATATTTTATATCTTTATTCTTTTCTTTTGTTTTTTATGTATTTATGTATTACATGTATTTTAGACACGATATGGATATGTGGATTTTATTTCGATCCGGACAACCTGTGTGTATAACAAAAATTCAATTTTATTCTATACGTGTTGCGTTCAATATATTCGTAGAATCGATAAGACCAAAATTTTCCGATTCTAAAAAAAAATGTTTCGTTTACTTTTGCAGGTAATCTCCAACAATATTTATCGTATCGTTCCAACAATTTATCTATAAACCAGAAATATAAAGTTTGCTTCGAAAAATGGGGGCCGCAACATGTGGCGGTCACCATTCGTGATCTATTTTTAAAATATTTTCTCGATTTTGCAAAGATTCACATCTAGACGGTGGGGACTTTGCTGCTCTACATTTTAGATGATTGATGATACTCGTACGAGTAAATTGGCATTTTGTTTTTGTACGGTTTTACGTAAAAATGAAAGTATTAAAAAAGAAACATTTGTCAGGTGTCACTCTGGTATATCATAACGATGCTGTGAATATATTGAACGACACCCTTACATAATACCCTTTAAAAGATTGGTGAACACCTATAGGTACACCTTAACATGAACCGAAAAACAATTTTGATCTAGATAACATTAAGTCTTGCCGGTTAATTTAAAAATATTACATGGTCCTTTTTTCTTGTAAAAGAAACATCGGATAGGCATACAAAATTTAAAAGCTTCATTAAAAATTTATCAAAATAAGACCAAAAACTATTTTTAGTTACTTTTGTTTGAATCGACGTTACCATTTAATGGGAGTGACGCAGCACAATTCGTAATTTAAATTTAATGCCGTATATCGGTAGCAATAAAATCCATTTACCACACAACAAATGGTTTTTCAAAGTAAATTATCGTGTAAATATTTTAGTTTTATGGTATTATAATGAGATAATTTCCTTGGGTTAGCCAAAAAATGTCTAAATTGAAATGAAGATCAATATTTCCTTTTCCTAATTTGTGGTGTTAGATTAAAATCTGTGAATGTTTTATATAGTTTTTCACAAAAGACGGGTACACAAATAAAATAGGCACCATCGTTAATTATCTGGATTTGCATAATTAATAATTTAGGTATAAATACAAAAATGTCTTACTGGACTTTTCTGCGCAGGTCCACTTGTGAGGATAACTGCAGCAGGAAACTTTTGAATTTCAAAATGAAACTTTGCACACCGATTAAGCACAATTTGTGCTAGTCCAGGAGTAGAAAAAATGGGGAAAGAAAATTCAAATTTCGCCTGAAAGGCGAAACAAATAAAACCCAATTTCTAGAAAAAACCACAAATAGTTTAAGCCTAATTTTAAAACTTTCCAAAAACGACTACACTGACAAAATTTAAGCTTATCATAGAAATAGCATTTTCATAAATTTTCTTTCATAAATTGAGGAAAAATAAACTACCCCCTAAAAGATACTATATTAAACAAACAAAATACAGAGGTCTACGTATTGAGGTTCAATATTATTTTTGATGAACAACAAATTAAAAACTAGAAATAAAATATTATAAAATCCAAGAATAAGCAATTCAGATAGCATATTCCTATCATGTATGTTCATTGCAATCCGAAAAATCTAGTGGCTGTATTTGTGCTAATCTAGATTTGGCTCAATTCCATTGAACAACAAACACCGTTGAACGAACAATTTTTTGACGAAAAGTATTCTAGAAACGAATGAAGTTGGCACTTTTGATTGCATATTCCTATCAGGTATGTTCATTGCCATCCGAAAAATATAGTGGCTGAATTCCATTGAACAACATAGACCCGTGAATGAACAATTAACTGAAAAAAAGTGTTCTAGAAACCAATGAAATTAACACTTCTGATTGCATATTCCTATCAGGTACGTTCAGGCTACCCGAATTAAGAAAAGTTGAATTAAGAAAAGTGTTTTTTCTGAATTTAAATGAGTGTTTTTAATTCATTATGAAAATGATTTAAGAAAAGTTGATAGAAATGAAATAATAAAAGTTGATTTAATATGTGCACTTCTTAATTCATTTTCAAAATATTTTAAGAAAAGTAAACAAACTGAAATAAAATATGTTTTTTTTTCATGTTATTTATCAAATGATTTTAGAAAAGTATTCAAAAAATATGTAATTAAATTTTTCCCGGAAATATTTTAATTATTTTCAATTTTTGTATTTACTTAGTTTAAAATTACAAATACTGTACATGGCCATTGAATTAGCAACTTTTGATTTTCTAAAATTTGAATTTCACAAGCAATTTTTGGAAAATTTTATCTTTATTCTATAGCACATATCTATCGTTGTTTATGACGCACAAAATTATTTACCGTTATTTCTCTTGAATTTGGTTTTGAATTATTTTTTTATTTTTTGTACTTCGCAATACGAGCGATTGATGAACAATATGTAACATTACTATTCAAATAGTGTAATAAATGAGGACTAATTATTTTTTAAGAAGTATTATGTTTGTGGTTCTATGTATTGGAGCTAAAGTTTATAATATTCAATTGTGTTTAGTAAGTGATTTTTGAGAGTTTCGCGGTACTGTCATTATTATGGAGCGAAAAACAGATATTACATTGACAAAAAAACAGCGTATTGCTGATTTGTTGGAACATTCATCATTAAAACAATATGAAATTACCAGAATAGTTGGAACCAGTAAACATGTTGTATCCAGAATTAAGAAATCACTCCAAAATAGCGAGATCGTGGATCCAGCGCACAGGAAAAAATGCAGAAAACAAAGGAAAACATCCGAAAGGGAAGACAAAATCATCTTAAAATTAACTTTACAGAATCGTAAACGATCAACTTCAATAAATGACATTTTAAAGAAATACGACATCAACATTTTGAAGAGAACATTGCGACGCCGCTTTAAGCAATTTGGACTAAAACAATGCCGTCCGACTACTAAAGAAAAATTAACGCACAACATGATACTTAAACGAATTGCATGTGGACGGAAATATAAGCACTTCTTAGTGTCAGATTGGTCTAATGAAAGTAAAAATCCCTGTTTGCCATTTCATTTTTCAAATTTTCTTAAACGAACAAATTTTCAAGTTTGTTTCTCGGGTGAATCATCGGCCCAAATTACTGCCGGTGGAAATATTTTTGTTAAACGCCGCTCACATGAATGTTTCAACAAAGACTGTGTTGCACAAAAGGTTTAACATCCAACATCTGTCATGGTCTGGGGGTGTATCACCGGAAACGGTCGTGGGCCTCTTCATGTAGTAGATGGCATTATGAATGCTGATAAGTATATATGAATATTGTATGATTTTTTTTTTACCAAAACTCCCTCTATTGTTTCGCCGTAGGCGAAGGTATATTTTTCAGCAGGATGGAGCTTCTTGCCACACCATTAAATCGGTTAAAAACTATTTGAGTTCAAAAAACATACCGCTATTGGATTGGCCTGTGAACTCTCCGGATATGAACCCAATAGAAAATGTGTGAACGGTTCTAAAGAAGCAGTTATCAGAAAAACATATCACAGACAAACAAACATTTATTAAGGAAATTAAAATGATATGGTTCAACGACCCACTTATTAAAAAAACGAAGAGTCGAAATGTTGCTCAAGAATAAAGAAATGTGGACTAAATATTGAATAGTACCTCTATTAAACTTTTATTTAATTTTTTTTAAATTCATTAAATCTTAATTTAATAAATGAAATGATATTGATTTGTTAAATCAATTTTATTGATATTGAATTCAAAAAAATAAAAATGTACTGCAGTAAAAACCCAAGTATCCGGCATACAATTAACCGGAACACTCAGTTAACTGGAATTTTAATATTTAGAAATTCTTTTGCTTTTTCTCTTTCTTTTCTCTTTCATATTCATTTTTTAATTCATTTTGAAAGTTGCAATTGTTTTTTGCACATTTTCACTAATGAGAGCATTAGCAACATTTTGAATGGCTTTAATTTTCATATTACAGTGAAAGCCCGATTATCTGACTTCCAATTAACCAGAACACTCAGGTAACCGGAAATTTATTTTTATGGAATTTTGTTTGCTTTTTTCTCTTTCACAAGGGATGTATTTTATTATTCGGGGATTCACAGAAAATATACTTCCGTTTACTTTTTTTTCGTATACATAATAAGTATGTATTTATTATTTTCAATAAATTCAATGAACTGATGTATAAAAAATGTTTTCTGGTACATAATTTGAAAATATGTAAATAAACTAGAAAAAATAATGAAATCAAGCGAAATTCTTGCAAAATTTCTAGTTTTAATGAAACATTCAATTATCTGGAACGCTCTCATCCGGGATAACAGAGCTCTTTCTATAGTATAATTTCTGTGAATACCCGAATAATAAAAAAAAATAATTTCACTTGTAAAAGAGAAAACAGCAAACAAAATTCCTAAAAATTAAATTTCTGGTTAACTGAGTATTCTGATTAATTGGATGCCGGATAAACGGCCTTTCACTGATATTTGAAAATTAAAGCCATTCAAAATTTTCAACTAATCGTTTCATTAATAAAAAGTGCAAAAACGCAAATTTCTAAATGAATTAAAAAATTCATATTTTAATTCACAATTAATACGCAAATAATAATTCACAAATGAAATTCATGAAATGCATGTTTTTTATCTTTCTCTACAATACAACAAAAAAACTGTAAGAAGAAACATTTTCTTAATAACTTTGTTATTAAAAACAAATGTAAAATTTATGTTTATAATGTGAAATAAAATACACCAAAACCTTTTTTTACACGCTGATACGTGCCAACCGTGTAAAAAAATCAACGTTCATAAAGTAAAGTAAAACTTTACCCTAATGATCTTCCATTCATTTTGAAAATGAGTTAAGAAAAGTGGGCAAAACATGAAATAAAATAAATGTACATATTTTAAATCAATTTGAAAATGAATTAAGATAAATTTTCTAAAAAATGAAATAAGATGTGCATTTTTTAATACATTTTGAATTGAGTTTTTTTTTTGTTGTAATTATTTTTTTAAATTCAGGAACTTTTTTAAAAATACGAATTAAAATAAGTGGAAATTTTTCATACAAATACCACTTTTTTTAATTCACTTTTCTTATATCAACTTTTCTTAATTCGAGTAGCCGTACGTTCATTACCATCCGAATAATATAGTGGCTGAATTTGTGCTAATCCAGAATTACCCTAATTCCATTGAACAACAACGTCAACGATTTTCTAACAAAAAGAGTTCTAGAAACCAACACTTCTGATTACATATTCCTATCATGTACGTTCATTGCCATCCGAAAAATATAGTGGCTGAATTTGTGCTAATCCAGAATTGGCCCAATTCCATTGAACCAATTCTTGATTAGCACAAATTCAGGCAATATATTTTTCGGATGGCAATGAACATACCACCAACTGGTTATTCCCCTGGGAATGGGGAACTGGGGAAAAAATTTATATGTAATTTCTGTTCTTATATTTTTTTTCTGCCCTACAGAGAAGAAAAGTTTGATGTAAATATTTAGAAATTAGGAATAATTTTTCAATATCTAAATTGGCAGGGAAAATTATTCCCAATTTAATTTTGTTTTCAAAAAATTTACCACTAGCTTTTTACGTAAGTATGCCGGAAAAAATATATTGGAACAGAAATAAATCCTTTCCCCAATTCCCTATTTCCGGGGAATTACCAGAATAGTGCCACTGATAAAAATATGTAATCAAAAGTGCCAACTTCATTGGTTTCTAGAACACTTTTTGTCAGAAGATTGTTCGTTCAACGGTCTTTGTTGTTCCATGGAATTGGGCCAATTCTGGATTAGCACAAATTCGAGCACTATATTATTTGGATGGCTATGAACATACCTGAAAGGAATACACTCTGAATTGCTTATTCTTGGATTTTATAACATTTTATTTCTATTTTTGAATTTGTTGTTCAACAAAATATTATTGAACGGTATATCTCTGTATTTGGTTTGTTTAATATAGTATCGTTTAGGGGACTAGTTTGTTTTTCCTTAAGTTATGAAAGAAAATTTATGAAAATCATATTTCTATGATAAGCCGAATTTTAACAGTGTAGCCGCTCTTGGAACGTTTTAAAATTAGGCTTAAATTATTTATTGTACATATTTTCTAGAAATTGGGTTTTATTTTTTTCGTCTTTCAAGCGAAATGTTAAACCTGCTACAGTTACCCGCACTTAAAAACATATTAGGGCGATCCAGCATCCATCAGTCTCACTAAAATCAATTGTTCGAACTAAATAAGTAACGTATACGAGAGAACACGCAATATATAGATCATTTATGGCGTAGACTAGTCATATAGTTCGTCATTACAACATCTTTAAGTTGTGTCTGATTCCGAACGTTGATAGAACCAGTTCGCGAATGTTCATTGGTTTACTTTTTAATTAAAATAATAATTGCAAATAAATTCAATATAAATAAATAAATTATAATATATCATCATTTAAAAACTAAATCGAAAACCAACACCTTCAACTAACAAAAATTGACGTTTGCCGTGCTTATCATTTAATTCTTGTGGCACTACGCGATCATTTTAAAACAGAAATAACAGCACCTTCTGGAATGTTCGAATTCTGTCGCATGACTTTTGGTCTGAGAAACGAAGGTAAAATTTTTCAACGATTTATTGACGTATTAACCAATGATTTACCATTTATTTTCGCTTACGTCGTTGATATCCTAGGCGCGAGTAAAACGACCGAGGAATACACTGAACACGTATGAATACTTTTCAAACCTACCTCAATGGATAGAGCCATCGCGATCAAAAAATTCCCACATCACACTACAGTACAACATATTCAGCATATTCGCGAGATGGTAAATTATGTTCAGAGATTTTTACCCAACTTGACAGAACAACTACCGCCAATATACAATCAAATTAACTCTTTGATTAAGCAAGGTAAAAAAATTATATGCTCTTGGCCACCAGAATATCGAGTGCCTCTGGAAACAATATAGAATTCCCTCGCTAACTGTAGGTTACTTCCACACCCCATGGATAATACAACTTATTGCACTAAAACTGACGCTTCAAGCGGTATAGGGGTGTCTTAGAACAGCTAAACAGTAACAATAGGAAACCTTTTGCCTTTTTTCTAAAAAATTCTCGGCCACAGAACAAAAATATTCACCTTTTGATCGTGAGCTGCTAGGAGATTCCACAGCAATAAAAAAAAACACCGTTGTTTCTTGGAAGGCCGCGAATTTAGTCTATATACTGATCACAAATCGTTAGTGACATCCATTAATTTCACGACAGAAAGAATTCCGAGACGGACTCGTCAATTGGAGTTCATCGCTCAATTCACTACGAATACTCCACATGTAAGTGGTTCAGACAACGATGTGTCTGACACTCTCTCTCGTCACGACTATTTTTCCACTCTGACTTTCATTGGTTGCGATGAACAGGATGTACGACTTAAAGCTTATTTAGGTGATGTCCCAGTAGCCTCGAAATTCTTTTGGCCATCAATGAACTAGGATCGTTAAAATTGGGCTAAAACTTTCATTGAATGCCAAAAATCAAAAATAACAAGACTTCAATCTGAATTCCCAAAATTCGAATTATTATTATTATTAATTATGGCAGCTCCATTAACACCATCGTATGTAAATATTTATATACTTACCATAATCGATCGTTATACCCGATGGATCGAAACTAACTCAGACCAAAACTCTACAGCTCAAACTATCGCGAAAGCGTTACTATCCAACTTCATCGCCAGATTCGGTATTCCAATGAAACTTACAAGCAATGAAGGTCCTCAATTCAAATCGGGCCTCCGCAATCGAACGGGCTGAAGAAGATTGGAAGAGAAGAAAATTGGAGTAAAGAACTTCCGCTTGTGTTGTTAGGAGTTCACACCGCATTTAAGGAAGAATAAAAATGTTCCGCGGCTGAGTTAGTCTTCGGACAAACACTCAGAGTTAAATTTTAAAATATTTTTGATATCCTAATTTGCACAATCTCAAAAATAAGCACGAAAACGGAAATCCAAGCTCAATAATAACATACTATAATATCAAATGAAACTTGGAAACAAGACACTACCCTACGAAAAATTTTGCAGAACAATAACGCAACGAAATTTATCCATAAACAATGAATTTGTGTTAAAACTTTTTAGTTCGGTGAGTCTTTTTCTTTCGCAAGGTGAAACTAATAACCATGTGTTTCACATTCTATACCCTGAAGCGCTGGGAAACTGGGTTTCCAACAAAAACGATGAAACAATAATTATGGCGGAGGTACCAGCAACAATAGCCCCGCCGAGGCAAGACGCTTAAAAAGCAATCCGTGGTCATCCATACTACCCTTTATAGAACTGATAGCAGTAATGCTGATGGTGATTGTAGCGTACAACTTGATTGAAAAAGTGCCAGAAACATGTAAATAATCAGGACCACCAATCAACCAATTACGGAAGTGTAAAGCTAATGTAATTTCTTAAAAAAACAAAAAACAAATTTCATCAAATATATCTTATTTAGGCCCTGTCCCAAACACCATTTGCTTATACCGACTTATTGAAATAAGTCTGCTATCGAGACGACTTATTTTGAAAGCAGAAAACTTATTTAAAAACTTTCCAAAACACATTTTTATGTTTTTATTTATTGTTTTTTGTACATTTAAATTTTTTTATTTTATTATTTAATAACAAATTGCCCAAATATTTGTTGTTTGCTATAGCTGTCAAAATAAGTCAACAAAATCGTTTGGGACGACTTAACCGACTTTTCAAGATGGCGTCGAATAAGTCAATAAGTTTGAAATAATTTGAAATACATAATTCTGTGTTTGGGAAAGGGATTTAGCCTACATTCACAGTATTGTTTCGTCGTTGTTTTCGATGTTGTTTTGAACTTATCGTGATCCAACAACAAAATATTAAATTTTGATTTTTGTTTATGTAAACTGATCGTTTTTATTTATTTAAATATTCAATTTCGAACTCTGTGCTGACATGTTCTACCATCACATTTTCGATACTTTATCGAAGATTATATCTCGCTTTCCTAAACTAAAATGGACAACTTTTTCATTTATGAATTATTTCTTTTCTATTGCTATCACAACCTACTAGTACAAATGCGAACAAATTGTCCTTCTCTAATTTCGTTCAAGTATCGAAAACAAATTATTTCGTGATAGAAATGGAGTAGAATATCACAATTTTTCAATCTAGTAACCTGGTAAATGATATAAAATGTGAAATAGTGTAACATTTTATTCTAAAGAAGCGAGACATAATCTTCGATAAAGTATCGAAAATGTGATGGTAGAACATGTCAGCACTGTATAGTTCATTATTGTTTTTCTGTTTGTTTTGTACAACTTGTCAAAAAAAAAACAAAAATAAAAATCGATTGTTGCTGCGATGAGTTAAAAAAATACTGATGTATCGATAAGTTTTCAATTTTATTTTTAAAAACAACAAAAAACTATTAAATATATAGATTAAAATCAATTTAACTTATTAATATCAATTTCAATTCCAAATATTAATCAAAACAAACATTAAACAAAGAAAAATATAAAAACAAAAATACAATTATTGATAAACCTTTTACGAAAACAACAAAAGATTACTACGGCATACATATTTTGTCTTTTTTGCGGTTGTGTGTACCGAAAACATACACTGGTAATGCACGTAGCAATTATTTTTACTATGGAAATGATAACTGTTTTATGTGGGAAATGCAACAACAACAACATATTACAATCTAAAAGCAACATCGAAAACAACGACGAAAATAATACTTCAATTATTTGTTCTTTAGAACCTAAATACTCAATTGATAACGTTGGCCTGAGTAATTATTTATTAAAAGCCATTGCTGGGCTTATTAGTTCCGTTCTTGCACACATGTTTAACCTTTCCTTTGAGTTGGGAGTTGTATCCGATCGACTGAAAACAGCAACTATAATTCCCCTTTTCAAGAGTGGTAATCAAAGGTAATTATAGACCTATTGCCTTGCAGCCAGTAATCCTAAAAATTCTTGAAAAGGTAGTTAAAAATAGGGGGTCCTGTTTTTTAGATCAAACAGGTGTGCTGAGTATTCATCGTCATGGTTTTCGTCAAGGTATGAGTACCGAATCGGCCTTGTTAGAGTTCCTAAATACAATCAACTTGGTTTAAATAAAGGTAATAGTTGTGGTGCTTTATTTCTTGATACAGCTAAAGCCTTCGATATGGTTGATCACAAGCTTCTGCTCTCTATTATGTATGATATAGGGTTTAGAGCAGTCGCAAATAAGTGGTTAGCATCGTATTTAAATGGTAAATCGGTGAGAGTTAAGCTAAATGATAAGTTAAGCGATCCGAAATTTATAGACGTTGTTGTTTCCCCAGGGTTCAGTATTAAGCCTTCTGCTCTTTCTCTAAACGGAAAACTAAATTCATGTTGTTTAAATTGTCTGGCAGCTTTAATATGTCTATTTTGCCACGGGTGACTAATCGCAGCAGGTCTGAATGTGTGTCTATTGGTTGCCACTCTGAGTACTTTGACATTGAACCAGTTGGCTCGTTTAAATATCCTGCTGTTCTGGACACTTGGCTTAATTGGAAAACGCATGTTAATTCAGTCAACCAGTATCTGTCATCAACTGCTAGAATTATCTACCTTCTTCATGACTATTGTCCTCCGTCGGTTCTACAAATAGCTTACCATGCATTAGTTATGGCTAAATTAGAATATGGGTTGTCGTGCTGGGGTGGTTGTGATGCTGCTACTTTGTATCCTTTATATATTCTACAGAAAATGATTTTGAGAATTTTTCTAAAGAAACCAAGAACTGAACCATCTTGGAATTTATTCTTTACAACGAATATCTTGCCGTTAACACATTTTTATGTTTATAAGGTATTGAAACTTTTTTAATCGAAGTGGTCAACATATAATTAGAAGCGATTTTCGTTACAACTTTCGCGGTAACCATCAATGTCTGTGTAACATCCCAAGATTTTACAACGACCACTTCCGTTGCTCTACTCTTGTCGCTGCACCTAACCTTCTTTAATGCGTTACCAATTTACGTTAGGAAGAACATGCATTTGAAGTCCTTTTTACATAAAGTTAAACAATGGCTATTTGAAACTGTTGATATCTCTTTTTTATTCGGGGTTATTACATAAAAGTGTTGTATTTAGCCACATATTATGAAGTTGGAATTTAAATGGTCGGCGATCGATCGTCGTACGAGAAAGACGTGTTTTTGTCTTTCTCTGTATAGAAAATTAAAACTTAATTTTTTTTTCTGTTTTAAATAAATAAATAAATAATATGTTATATATAAAAGTTTTTAATTAAATTAAATATATAATATAAAGTGTTAATAAATAAATATTAGTAAATTAAAACGTGAATTAACGTGAAAATATCTAAATTATTATAACTAATTATTTTATTATTTGTGTGACGCACTGACGCAGCAGTGGTGAACGCTTCACAAGCTAAGTGTTTCTTATGTTTCATATTTTTTATTTATACTTTGTTTAATTTATATTTTGTTTAATTTTTACTTTTTTATAAAAAATTTATATACATTTTAATTTTATTAATATAAATATTCTTTAATATGCGCATTTTAATATGTGTCGTATGGTTTATGATTGTGTGTGTGTGTGTGTGTATGGATATATGTACGTACATTCACGCAGTTTAGTTTAAAGTCAAATAAGACAAAAAGGATGAAAATAAAAATACTCTTCAGTTGCTTATCATTCATTTTCCGTTCATTTTTAAATGAATTTTTTATGCTAATTTCTCTTCGCTCTTGAATAGTAAAATGAATTTTCAGAAATATTATGCAGTAAAAAACGAAAAGTGTCTAGTGAGCGAATAATGAGAAACTAAAAAGGTGATCTTATTTTTTGTGTTAGTGAACGGGATCTATTGCTATTTTGGTTTTACTTTTCTATTCTAATAAGAAAGCGAAAATTCATTGTAGTACTGATTGGATAAAATGTATTGTTGCCTGTATTGAACGATCGAATAGATGATACATATCATTTCTTTTTACTTTATTCTTGATAAGTGAATGGTAATGCTTTGTTCACGTGTGCGATCGGGGAATGATTCGCGAATCAAGCCAATCTTTGAGCGTAATTATTTCGCATTATTACTCATAATTTGTTTTTTTTATTATGTTGGATGCTTCCGATCAAAATTTTCCCAAAGTTAAAATAATTTCATCTCAGGCGGGGAAATTTGTATATGTTTTCAATGATTTAATTTTCCTTTGATTCGCGAATCGTTTTTTGATCGCATGCGTGAACCATTAAACAGAATATTTTTTGTTCCTTTACATTATTCTTGTTGATCAGTTTTACAAATAATGCATTAATTCCGTGGAAGGATTTGCTGACAGTAATTTTTTTTACTGATAATACGCAAAAAAAAAACTTTAAATTTCATAAAAGTGACAAAGAACAGAAATATTTTTTATTTCATTTTATAGTAAAATTTTATGGTTTTACATTTTCGCATAACCTACAATATTCTTAAAATTTTTAATTTGTACATTATTTTCGTACAATTTGATTTTTTTTTATATATTTTAATTTTAATATCCTATACCACAAAAAACCTCTAACGTTAACAAATTTCAACACAAAAAAAAAACAAATCGACATCTGAGTATAAAAATGGCGGGCGACTTATTTGTATGAGCGTGAGAAAAATTTCTTATCTTTACATACATTTTTTGTACATGTGTGAAAAATATTGCCATAAAAAATACTCCAATTTACATTTTTTATGGTAGTATTATGGCAGTAAACTTCCAACATCATAACTATTCTCTCAATAAAATTTTACTGACAACATGTTTTGTTTCGTACACAACCAGTAAAATCTATATTTTTTTTCTCGCTTTTATTTTTGGTGACAGCAGATTTTTTCCATGGAATAGGGACATGACACTGTTCGATCGGTGTAGAGTGAACAATACATTTTGACGAGCGACTTTTTTAAACCCTGATATATGCGTATGTGTGGATTTGTGTGCATATGCATGTGTGTATGTTTATGCGTGTGTGTGTAGGTTCATATGTATTTATACTTATGTATATGTTTAGTTTGTATATTTATATAATATGATTGATTGTTTTTACCTTTTTATAATCATTTTAATATTTTAAAATTAATTTGATAATTAATATATATATATGTATGTATAGATGTGTGTATTTAATATGTATGTATGTATATAATATGTATGTATGTATATATGCATGGGTATGTGTATGAGTATGTGTATGTATGTATGTGTGTGTGTGTATGTGTATGTATGAATGTGTGTGTGTATGTGTATCTTTGTGTATGTGTATGTGTATGTAGAGGAGAGGAGTGAGCAGGACTTATATTTAGGTGGATTCTGGTATAATATATAAATATTCATGACTTTTTTGTAGATTGATTTAAAGGGATGAGAAATCATATGTGTTCCGGCATGGCAAAGGGAAAATGGTTTTAATTTTTTATTTCCATTTGTAATGACAATTAAATCTTTGATGTGATATCCTTCGGCCTTTTAATGTTGACTGTTTTTTTTAGATTGCTTACTGCTTGCACTATTTTATCTAAAAGAAGTTTTGGCTCAATAATATTTCTCGAAACAGGTTCGTCTTTGCATGGGAATGATATATACGAATATCGATTGATTTGAGTTCTAAATCCTAATCAACGACCTGCTCATGCACCAATTGTGTAAAAAGCCTTCCGCGTGGTTCTATCCTCCGTTCGTGTCATCACCTCACATAAATCATGGTCGTTTTTGTTTGGTTGAGATGGTATACTGCGGAAGATGCATAAAATCAAGTTTGGGCATAATTCTAGAAAATCGCAATTCTAGAGGCTTAGTTCGGCTGGGTCATCTGTCAACGGGTTGTCTTGACGGGTAAATGGAGGAATAGGAAAATTCATTGGCCGATTATTTTCGGATTTATTTTGTTGAAAAATCCAGTAATTCACCCGGGATTTATGTTGAAATCCCGATTCAGCTCAACATATCAGATTCGCACATGATTAGTTAAGACATTGCTTAGCACGGCTGAACTCCAGAAGTTCTCTAAAACCCATTTTTAAATTCACATTTAATTCTGCTTACCTGATTTGACAATAATTGGTCGGGATATGGCCAAGTTCCATTCAGAATGATCGAATTTTAGAACTTTATCAAAAAGAAACATTAAAATCCCAATACAAGTTGATCCTAGTTTATTAGAATCCTAGCCCAGCTCTGCAAGCTGAACTGGAAAATTTCAATTGGAAACGGCCTGTTTCTTTCATTATAGCTGAATCCGAAAATTTCGTCAAATTCGGCTTTGCACCCCGAATTTGATCATCATTTGTTTTGAGTTGGCTTAGTTCCATTGAACATGCTAGAGTGCCAATCCAATTCTGCGTACCATATTTAACAGTTATTGGTTGAGGAATAGTTAAGTTCCATTTAGCATGATATAAATATACTGTGCACTATAATTATACTGGTAATTAATCGAATATTTTCTTCTTTAGTGAACAAATTAATAAAATATTTGAAATTTTTGCGAATTAAATTAAATTTGTTTGAAATATCCTATCCGGTAGTTAATCTGGCATTGAATAACATTGATATTTTTCCGGGAACCATTGCCTTTGGGATGCCTTACATATGAAATTTTTTGTTTTTTGCTTTTTTTATATTTTTTTTTTTTTCGATTTAAGGGTTAAATACTAATGAATTTTAGACTAAGTTTGATATAATTTAAATAATTATGGTTTCAGGAAATCCTATTGTAAGTCGTGGAATTGCAGGAGGATTAAATTAATAAATGTTTATATTATTTAGGAAGCCGGAAAATATTAATTTAGAATTAAATTTCAGGAAATTAACAGATGTGAAATAATATTTCTTTGAAATATTAATTGTTAATTGTGTAGATTAGAATGGTGTTGTCATTGCATTAATAACTATCGACTTTATTTAGGGGTCTGCAACTGGGTCGATTTAATCAATTAAATTTTGCATTAATTTACAATTACATTTTAAGAAATTTCCAGATGCACGTGAAATAATAACATTTTTTCCTAGGTTGCTGATTTAAAGAAGCAATTATTGATGATCAATACCATCAATATCCATTTAACCTATTAAACCTTTATCCTTCCCCAAGTAGATTAGTTTTGTGCTGTCTTTGTGTTACTAACTATCGGCTATACCTAGGTGTCTGTAACCGGGCCGATTCTGTCCCACTTAACTAACCTATCCAATCCTTCGGTTTTGTTATATGTAAAAAAGAGTGTACGGTGGGCCCGGCGTCACCCGGGAGCTCCTGTGTAAGAACTTGGTCGTGCATTCAGAATCAATCAATCAATCAATCAATATTATGAAGTTGGAATTTAAATATTATTTTGTCATTATTTTTATTATATTATTAATTATAAGTAGTAGTAATGGTAATTGTAGTAATAGTATTAATATCTTATTAATTTTATTGTAATCTTTTTATCATATTTGTAATATTCTTATTTTAAACATTCAATTTTGTAATTATTAGGATTAAATTGAAATTTGTACGTATAATGCGAATTTGCTTCTGCCGATTTTCGACAAAAAATTCACTATGTATTTTAAATAAATAAATAATTAAAAACAAAATATGCCTATGTGTTGAAAAACAAATCAACATTCTGATTCTGAACGTTAATATGTAGAATCAAATCGAGAATGATCATCGGTACAGTTTTTAATTAAAATAATAACTGCAAATAAATTATAATTATAAATTTATAAATTATAACCTATAACATTACCGACCAAATGGCACAGTGGTTAAAGCATTGGCATTTGGACCGGGAGGTACCGGGTTCCCGATAAGAGCAGGATGCAAAAGTAAAATTTCATCAACAGATTGCAATCTGTAATGAAATGTAACTCTAGTATAGGCGCATGGAGCTTGCAATGTGCAGATGGTCTTAAAAGCGGTCCTATAGTCATAGGACCCCGGATTGGCCGACTGGCGTAAGAGTAAGGACGTAAATAAGCAATCCGCGAAAGAGCAGGGAGAGCCTTAATAACAGGCCCCAAAACTGATTACAGAGATAAAAAACCTTATATATAACATTATTAAGTTTATACACTATAATTTATAAAGTAGTCCAAAAATGTGGTCACAACGGCCGTCCACATACAGCAATATCACCATCCGCCTTCCTTGGCCCGTAAGTTTTTTCCTCCAAAGCAACACTTAATTTGATTAATTGGACCTGATAGCTTTCTGCTGTAACAGTTTGACCAGGTTCCAGAAGCTCGTAGTAAATGACACCTTCCAATCCCACCAGACACACAGCAACACTTTCTTGGCATGAACGCAACTGATTGGCATTTTTGCAACTGATGTTATTGATGCAACTGATATATTATCGTACAAAATCCACTTTTCATCACCCGTATTGACTTGCAAAAAATCCTTTCTTTTCTACCGAAAAAGCAAATTCATGCAAATGTCAACTCTCCGGTTTTTATTTTCTTCGGTCAAATTATGAAGAAACCATTTTCCTTCCTTCTGTATTTTTCCCATTGCATGCAATCGAAGTGATATTGCTTCGTGACGAACTCATAACTGATCTCATACCTTTTGTGCAAGCTCGTTTTGAGTTTGGAAGGAATTTTCATCCAGTTAAACTTTAAGTTATTCGTCTTCAAATTGTTTTACTGCACCTGGTCGTGGATCGTCTTCAAGACTAAAATTGCAATCACGAAATCTTGCAAACCGGGAAAATAAATGACCGAAACTTACTATATGTCATAAAAACAGCAATGACTAACCTACATACACCAAAATAGCGGGTGATTTGGATGCGTTTAAGTATATTTTAACGCAACCAACTTCAGAGCCGAGCTCCTACTTGCATACCTAATATTTGTGCAAGACACATTAATTTCCTTTAGGCCTAGAATTAATTACGGGTTTGATATGGTTCGATATAAGAATTTTTAGGTTATCACTACTCAAATATTTTCTTATTTTTTTAAACAATAGACATTTGAATATTGTGCAAGATTGACGTTAATTGAAAATAAATCAGTTTGCAGAAAATGAAAATTAAGTAGATAAATAGAATCAAAAAATAGATTTTCCTAAAAATATTTATTTTGAAATTAATTACATAATTGACAACATGCACATTAAAAGCAAATGATAGTCCAATCTTTTCAGTTTAAAATGCCTGGAGAATCTTATTATTTTACATTAGATTATTTCATTAAGAAGATATTTCTTCTTCTGGTACGTACAAAATGTTGATCCTTTCGAATTTATTACAAGAATTTGTCAGTTGCAGAATATTTTGTTTTATTTTATTGAAAACAGCATTCGATTTGGATTAAATGAATGACAAATTAATATAAATTTAAATTTAATTATTTAGTTTAGGAAAACGGGAACGGGAAAACATAGGTGAGAGCAGAGTAGTCTTTAGAAATTCTGATTTAAGAAGCTTATTATTCTGATATAGTTCTGAGATTTAAGAATATAAGTCAATTCCGCCTAAGTAAAACTAATTTTGTATCACTTCAATGAATAATTACCTTTTGCGTATATAAACGAACTATCGATTATCCTTGTAATGAAAAAAACACGTTTCGGGTTCTAATAATTTTTAAGATAAAAGCTGTGAAATATCATCTTATCTATTTCACCACACAACTTATTTTATTTTGTGTTTGTCATTCATCAAGACTACCATATAATATAATATTACTGGACGGCCAGAAAATGGTTAAATAAATTTATTGGCTTAATAATTCATATTCCAAAATATAAAAGAAACAAGCTATTTAGAAACTGACTCAACAAAATATTGTCCTTTTCTTGTTGCATCAATCATGACAGACAAAAGCGAAACTCTAATAAATTATTATGTTAGTGACAGATGATGAGATTCGATAAATCATCTTTTCTCAGCTATATATGGAAATTGCTTCCATAGAAATCAGTTTGTTTACTTACGGAGTAGAAAAGAGCTGTTATTATTATTTATTATTTTATAAATTTTATTATTATTTATTATTTTATAAATATGACAGATAATCAATTTACAGATTTATAGTAAAAAAATAAGAAATGAGTATTATTCTGCCTAGTTTACTCGTAACTATACAAAAATGATATTTATTTGCATCATCACATTGGAAGCAAACTGTTCCCACACACTGTTCACATCCATTCAACTCAAAACATAACCATACGTTAAAATACAAACTGTGTGTACCTAAATAGCAAGATACAATTCCTTTTTTGTATTCTTAGTAAAATTATTCATTCATGTGCATTCATGTCGACGAGTGTATTCTTCCACTTTAGCAGAAATGGATCGTTTACATATTCTTTGTTTTATTGTATAAAATTTTCTAAATTTAACAATAATTTAGAACGAGTATTAGGAAATGATAGAACTAGGTAGTTAAAAAAATATCAATAAAATATGAAATTTATGAAGTATCAGGCACAACATGTTTTATGTAACAACATGTACAAAAGAGATCTCACTCGGTGACTGATGAAAATATTTTCTTCCTGCTTTCATAGTTTATAAGTTGCACTAGTTTCCAATAATTATTTGAATCATCGATTTGCAATTCGGTATGGGCAGATTTCGATATACCATACAATTTCCATAATTAAATGTTTATCCCAAAAACTATAATCCGACTATTGTCAAAGTTTTGTGAATTTTAATAATTTGAGTTCTAATTTAAAGCTTTTGTCTTTATGTTTATTCCATTTACATCGCGCAGACTTTAAACAGAACGTGAATATGAATAGAAAATCTTTTGCAAACATCCTACTTAAAATTCCGAAAAATATTTAATTTATATTTTTCGAAATTTGCATACGCCTGTTGTCAAGTAGTTAAATAAGCTTTAAACGAAAAGCAACTTAACTGGTAAACTTTTAATTGATGCAAAAGTTCAACGATTGCTTTGTTTATTTTTATCATTCGATATGGAAAGCTTACTGAAAATTTTAAAATATATAAGCAAACAAATTATTAATTTTTTATTTATTCCATTGTAAGTTGGATAAAAAATGTTTCACAATTAAAATATGCTTAAATAAAACGATTTAAACGATGGCTACAGCTTTTCATAATAATCTTGAATAGTTGATATGTAGCCCGAAGACTAAAGAGAAACTTTTTACATTTTTTCGAATATTTGTTGGACCAGACTGTAATAAAAGCAAATTATTATGATTTTTCTTTTAAAATAAAATTAGCTAAAATTTTCTTATCACTTGGCTTTGATTACTCAAAATTATATTTTACTCAGTGATAGAAAGAGAAAAAAAAATGTAAAACAATTGGAGAATAAATAAGTGAAATTATGATAATCTTTTTATAATTTGATTCAAGCTGAATGAAACAAATATCTTATTGGTAGCGTAATCAAAGTATTGTGGCACCGATTAGTAAAAACAACATGTTAGAAGGGCTGAAATAGCCCATTATCTATATATAAAAATGAATTCCTGTTTGTCTGTTCCGAATGGGCGTCTCAGTCGCTCAACCGATCGCCATGAAATTTTTACCATGTACAAGTTGTGTATCCAGAACCAACCTTACGATATTTTTTGGAAGGGGCTGGACCCCGGGGTCTAGAGGCTGCGGTACAAATTTTTCGAAAATTTTAATTTTCTTTAAATTTTTCCACGAATATGAGTTTATGGGGCTGGTTATATGAAATTACTGACATGTTTGAATCCGAGGGTCCCAGCCCTCGATCAAAAATTAAT